>CM067346.1:26778138-26965638 GCA_034190875.2 Urechis unicinctus
TGGGAGGGAAACCCCCAAAGTAACTATGGTCTGCTACTATACACACCACTAGGCTACCCAAAACTGTATCCAGTATACCCCCATCGGCGTTATAACTATCTAGAACCATTTAGTGGAAGCTATGTGTATTGAGGTCCCGCAAAGCCAAAATCTCACTTTGAACCCCCTGTAACACACAAAAACTGGGAGGGAACCCCCAAAGTAACTATGGTCTGCTACTATACACCCACTAGGCTACCCAAAACTGTATCCAGTATACCCCCATCGGCGTTATAACTATCTAGAACCATTTAGTGGAAGCTATGTGTATGAGGTCCCGCAAGCCAAAATCTCACTTTGAACCCCCTGTAACACAAAAACTGGGAGGGAAACCCCCAAAGTAACTATGGTCTGCTACTATACACCACTAGGCTACCCAAAACTGTATCCAGTATACCCCCATCGGCGTTATAACTATCTAGAACCATTTAGTGGATGCTATGTATATTGAGGTCCCGCAAAGCCAAAATCTCACTTCAACCCCCTGTAACACAAAAACTGGGAGGGGAACCCCCAAAGTAACTATGATCAGCTTCTATAAACCCACCAGGCTACCCAAAACTGTATCCAGTATACCCCCATCGGCGTTATAACTATCTAGAACCATTTAGTGGAAGCTATGTGTATTGAGGTCCCGCAAAGCCAAAATCTCACTTTGAACCCCCTGTAACACAAAAACTGGGAGGGAAAACCCCCAAGTAACTATGGTCTGCTACTATACACCCACTAGGCTACCCAAAACTGTATCCAGTATACCCCCATCGGCGTTATATCTAGAACCATTTAGTGGAAGCTATGTATATTGAGTTAACATAGGGTCCAAAATCTCACTTTGAACCCCCTGTAACACAAAAACTGGGAGGGAAACCCCCAAAGTAACTATGGTCTGCTACTATATACACCCACTAGGCTACCCAAAACTGTATCCAGTATACCCCCATCGGCGTTTATAACTATCTAGAACCATTTAGTGGAAGCTATGTATATTGAGGTCCCATAGGGTCCAAAATCTCACTTTCAAACCCCCTGTACACACAAAACTGGGAGGGAAACCCCCAAAGTAACTATAGTCTGCTACTATACACCCACTAGGCTACCCAAAACTGTATCCAGTATACCCCCATCGGCGTTATAACTATCTAGAACCATTTAGTGGAAGCTATGTGTATTGAGGGTCCCGCAAAGCCAAAATCTCACTTTTCAACCCCCTGTAAACACAAAAACTGGGAGGGAAACCCCCAAAGTAACTATAGTTTGCGACTATACACCTACTAGGCTACCCAAAACTGTATGCAGTATACCCCCATCGGCGTTATAACTATCTAGAACCATTTAGTGGAAGCTATGTATATTTAGGTCCCGCAAAGTCAAAAATCTCACTTTGAACCCCCTGTAACACAAAAACTGGGAGGGAAACCCCCAAAGTAACTATGGTCTGCCACTATACACCAACTAGGCTACCCAAAACTGTATCCAGTATACCCCCATCTGCGTTATAACTATCTAGAACCATTTAGTGGAAGCTATGTATATTCAGGTCCCGCAAAGCCAAAAATCTCACTTTGAACCCCCTGTAACACAAAAACTGGGAGGGAAACCCCCAAAGTAACTATAGTCTGCCACTATACACCAACTAGGCTACCCAAAACTGTATCCAGTATACCCCCATCGGCGTTATAACTATCTAGAACCATTTAGTGGAAGCTATGTATATTCAGGTCCCGCAAAGCCAAAAATCTCACTTTGAACCCGCTGTAACACAAAAACTGGGAGGGAAACCCCCAAAGTAACTATGATCTGCTACTATACACCCACTAGGCTACCCAAAACTGTATCCAGTATACCCCCATCGGCGTTATAACTATCTAGAACCATTTAGTGGAAGCTATGTGTATTGAGTTCCCGCAGGGTCCAAAAAATCTCACTTTCAACCCCCTGTAACACAAAAACTGGGAGGGAAACCCCCAAAGTAACTATGGTCTGCTACTATACACCCACTAGGCTACCCAAAACTGTATCCAGTATACCCCCATCGGCGTTATAACTATCTAGAACCATTTAGTGGAAGCTATGTATATTGAGTTCCCGCAAAGTCAAAAATCTCACTTTGAAACCCCCCTGTAACACAAAAACTGGGAGGGAAACCCCCAAAGTAACTATGGTCTGCTACTATACACCCCACTAGGCTACCCAAAACTGTATCCAGTATACCCCCATCGGCGTTATAACTATCTAGAACCATTTAGTGGAAGCTATGTATATTGAGGTCCCGCAAAGCCAAAAATCTCACTTTGAACCCCCTGTAACACAAAAAACTGGGAGGGAAACCCCCAAAGTAACTATGTCTGCTACTATACACCCACTAGGCTACCCAAAACTGTATCCAGTATACCCCCATCGGCGTTATAACTATCTAGAACCATTTAGTGGAAGCTATGTGTATTGAGGTCCCGCAAAGCCAAAAATCTCACTTTGAACCCCCTGTGTAACACAAAAAACTGGGAGGGAAACCCCCAAAGTAACTATAGTCTGCTACTATACACCCACTAGGCTACCCAAAACTGTATCCAGTATACCCCCATCGGCGTTATAACTATCTAGAACCATTTAGTGGAAGCTATGTATATTGAGGTCCCGCAAAGTCCAAAATCTCACTTTGAACCCCCTGTAACACAAAAACTGGGAGGGAAACCCCCAAAGTAACTATGGTCTGCTACTATACACCCACTAGGCTACCCAAAACTGTATCCAGTATACCCCCATCGGCGTTATAACTATCTAGAACCATTTAGTGGAAGCTATGTATATTCAGGTCCCGCAAAGACAAAAATCTCACTTTCAACCCCCTGTAACACAAAAACTGGGAGGGAAACCCCCAAAGTAACTATAGTCTGCTACTATACACCCACTAGGCTACCCAAAACTGTATCCAGTATACCCCCATCGGCGTTATAACTATCTAGAACCATTTAGTGGAAGCTATGTGTATTGAGGTCCCGCAAAGTCAAAAATCTCACTTTGAACCCCCTGTAACACAAAAACTGGGAGGGAAACCCCCAAAGTAACTATAGTCTGCTACTATACACCCACTAGGCTACCCAAAACTGTATCCAGTATACCCCCATCGGCGTTATAACTATCTAGAACCATTTAGTGGAAGCTATGTATATTGAGGTCCCGCAAAGCCAAAAATCTCACTTTGAACCCCTGTAACACAAAAACTGGGAGGGAAACCCCCAAAGTAACTATGGTCTGCTACTATACACCCACTAGGCTACCCAAAAACTGTATCCAGTATACCCCCATCGGCGTTATAACTATCTAGAACCATTTAGTGGAAGCTATGTATATTGAGGTCCCGCAAAGCCAAAAATCTCACTTTGAACCCCCTGTAACACAAAAACTGGGAGGGAAACCCCCAAAGTAACTATAGTCTGCTACTATACACCCACTAGGCTACCCAAAACTGTATCCAGTATACCCCCATCGGCGTTATAACTATCTAGAACCATTTAGTGGAAGCTATGTGTATTGAGGTCCCGCAAAGCCAAAAAATCTCACTTTGAACCCCCTGTAACACAAAAACTGGGAGGGAAACCCCCAAAGTAACTATGGTCTGCTACTATACACCCACTAGGCTACCCAAAACTGTATCCAGTATACCCCCATCGGCGTTATAACTATCTAGAACCATTTAGTGGAAGCTATGTGTATTGAGTTAACATAGGGTCCAAAATCTCACTTTGAACCCCCTGTAAACACAAAACTGGGAGGGAAACCCCCAAAGTAACTATATGGTGCTACTACTATACACCCACTAGGCTACCCAAAACTGTATCCAGTATACCCCCATCGGCGTTATAACTATCTAGAACCATTTAGTGGAAGCTATGTATTGAGTTAACATAAGTCCAAAATCTCACTTTCAACCCCCTGTAACACAAAAACTGGGAGGGAAACCCCCAAAGTAACTATGGTCTGCTACTATACACCCACTAGGCTACCCAAAACTGTATCCAGTATACCCCCATCGGCGTTATAACTATCTAGAACCATTTAGTGGAAGCTATGTGTATTGAGGTCCCGCAAAGCAAAAATCACACTTTCAACCCCCTGTAACACAAAAACTGGGAGGGAAACCCCCAAAGTAACTATAGTCTGCTACTATACACCCACTAGGCTACCCAAAACTGTATCCAGTATACCCCCATCGGCGTTATAACTATCTAGAACCATTTATATGTATATTTGAGGTCCCGCAAAGCCAAAAATCTCACTTTGAACCCCCTGTAACACAAAAACTGGGAGGGAAACCCCCAAAGTAACTATGGTCTGCTACTATACACCCACTAGGCTACCAAAACTGTATCCAGTATACCCCCATCGGCGTTATAACTATCTAGAACCATTTAGTGGAAGCATATGTATATTGAGGTCCCGCAAAGCCAAAAATCTCACTTTGAACCCCCTGTAACACAAAAACTGGGGAGGGAACCCCCAAAGTAACTATAGTCTGCTACTATACACCACTAGGCTACCCAAAAACTGTATCCAGTATACCCCCATCGGCGTTATAACTATCTAGAACCATTTAGTGGAAGCTATGTATATTGAGTTAACATAGGGTCCAAAAATCTCACTTTCAACCCCCTGTAACACAAAAACTGGGAGGGAAACCCCAAAGTAACTATAGTCTGCTACTATACACCCACTAGGCTACCCAAAACTGTATCCAGTATACCCCCATCGGCGTTATAACTATCTAGAACCATTTAGTGGAAGCTGTGTATTATTGAGTTAACATAGGGTCCAAAATCTCACTTTCAACCCCCTGTAACACAAAAACTGGGAGGGAACCCCCAAAGTAACTATGGTTTGCTACTATACACCCACTAGGCTACCCAAAACTGTATCCAGTATATACCCCCATCGGCGTTATAACTATCTAGAACCATTTAGTGGAAGCTATGTGTATTGAGTTAACAAAGGTCCAAAAATCTCACTTCAACCCCCTGTAACACAAAAACTGGGAGGGAAACCCCCAAAGTAACTATGGTCTGCTACTATACACCTACTAGGCTACCCAAAACTGTATCCAGTATACCCCCATCGGCGTTATAACTATCTAGAACCATTTAGTGGAAGCTATGTGTATTGAGGTCCCGCAAAGCCAAAAATCTCACTTTGAACCCCCTGTAACACAAAAACTGGGAGGGAAACCCCCAAAGTAACTATAGTCTGCTACTATACACCAACTAGGCTACCCAAAACTGTATCCAGTATACCCCCATCGGCGTTATAACTATCTAGAACCATTTAGTGGAAGCTATGTATATTGAGGTCCCGCAGGGTCAAAAATCTCACTTTCAACCCCCTGTAACACAAAAACTGGGAGGGAAACCCCCAAAGTAACTATATGGTCTGCTACTATACACCCACTAGGCTACCCAAAACTGTATCCAGTATACCCCCATCGGCGTTATAACTATCTAGAACCATTTAGTGGAAGCTATGTGTATTGAGTTCCCATAAAGGTCCAAAATCTCACTTTCAACCCCCTGTAACACAAAAACTGGGAGGGAAACCCCCAAAGTAACTATGGTCTTGCTACTATACTCCCACTAGGCTACCCAAAAACTGTATCCAGTATACCCCATCGGCGTTATAACTATCTAGAACCATTTAGTGGAAGCTATGTGTATATTTAGGTAACGCGAAGGTCAAAAATCTCACTTTCAACCCCCTGTAACACACAAAAACTGGGAGGGAAACCCCAAAGTAACTATGGTCTGCTACTATACACCCACTAGGCTACCCAAAACTGTATCCAGTATACCCCCATCGGCGTTATAACTATCTAGAACCATTTAGTGCCAATCTAATTATTCAGGAAAGAAAGACAAAAATCTCACTTGATTCAACCGAACTATGAAATAAATTTATTTTGATTCTAAATCTGGAGTAAACAAATTTGTGTATTTTTACAGCGTTGAACTCGCGTTTGGGACTTCGCAATATATATACCAACTTGTGCGTTTCCTTACCACGACAAAGTAGTATGTCGTATTTAGTGCTCGCTTTTTCGCAGTCTTCAGTATTTTTAAACATATAATATGAATACAGTGTACAGGTGGTCCCCAGAACATGTCCGTTATGGGAAAAAGTTCACTAGAGGAAGGCCCTGTAAAAGAAAAACTGAGAGGGAATGCGCCCAAAGCACTCTGTACAGAATAAGAATGGTAAGATGAACTTGACATCTTACAAGCCAGATGGAAGCGTCTGGGGTCTCGTTGCACAGCATCTCAACTGGCCCCAGAAAGACTCGGCAGCAACTTATAAATGTGTGGTTACAGACACCGTAATGATCTAGAACGACTTTGGCTTTGTATTTTTGGTATTTCTCCATTATCAATACTAGACCCAATAACCCTTAAAAACGTGTTGTGTTTTAGTGGAATTCAGAAGAATCTCCAAGTAAAATCTCTCCAAGTCACCACTCCCCGAGCACTCCAACACGTGAAGATAACCCCTCTCCAAGAGCTCCAACACGTGAAGGTAAACCCTCTCCGAGCTTACCAACACGGAAAGGTAGCTCCTCTCCGAGCTCAACAACACAAGAAGGTCCGTTAACCTCGGGAACACATAAGCCAGAAGGGTCTTCGGCAGCAGAAGATAGGGGTATCCTTTTGACAAATAAAGGTAAGCGTCAGAGGCGTCAGAAACTTTCGTTGGGGACATGGCAGGTAGGGGCAAAAGTGAACACATATTGTTTGTGTAATGCACATTGGGATGGGTCTTCTAAAATGATTCAATGTGACAGGTGCTCGAGGTGGTATCATTTTAATTGTGCCAATGTACCTGATGTTATACCAAAAACTAAAACAAGATCAGTCTTTTATTGTGGTTACGAGAGACATGGATATAAATGCAACGATGGGCAGCGGTATCTCACTGTAGAAAAAGGGTGACGGCAAAGTTAAACATGTCGTTCAGAACTTCGCAATGAGTAACTTCAATGAGTCTTGTAACTCAAAGGAGAACCATATTCCTAAAGAAGATAATCACCCTTCGGGTGACGGCAAAGTTGAACATGTCGTTCAGAACTTCCCAATGAGTAACTTCAATGAGTCTTGTAACTCAAAGGAGAACCATATTCCTAAAGAAGATAATCACCCTTCGGGTGACGGCAAAGTTGAACATGTCGTTCAGAACTTCCCAATGAGTAACTTCAATGAGTCTTGTAACTCAAAGGAGAACACGAACAATATTCCTACAGAGGATAATCCCCCTTCGGGTGACGGCAAAGTTGAACATGTCGTTCAGAACTTCCCAATGAGTAACTTCAATGAGTCTTGTAACTCAAAGGAGAACACGAACAATATTCCTACAGAGGATAATCCCCCTTCCTTGTGTACCGATGTAAGGCGTAGTGAGGGTGAGGATATTGTTGACCAGTCATCCATGAGTGGTCACACTGTCAATAGTAGCGAGGTGAACAATATCCAAGTTCATCAAGATGATAGTCAACCATCCCTGTGTTCATATGTTTGGCCCCGTGAGGGTGACAGAAGTTCCACCAGTGTTGACCAGGCATCCCTAAAAGTTCAAACTATCAAAGGTAAGCAGGGAGAGGATAATATTGGCCGTGAAAGTGACGTTCCACAAAGTAAGGAAGGTGTTCAAGCTGTTAGAGGTCTCATAAATCCAATGATTTTGACAGATGAATGTCTTTCTCAATGTCTTGGAACCAAAGTAAGTGGTAAATTCTTTACAAAACTAATTGAGCCGCATGCAACCTTTGCTTTAGGAGAGGAAATGTACAATGAAATAGTGCAAAATACCAACGGCAATTCCTATATTAGAAGGAACAGCTGGCAGCATGTTATGACTGCAGGTATTGCAAAATCTAACAAATATTGTGTTTTTGCATTTGAAAGAGGGTTAAGATTAAGTTCAGCGACTAGAAGAAATCGTAAGAGTCCTCTTTTGCATACTAAAACATATAAATGTGCTTTTGAAGATTGTACCATGAGGGCCACTCTCAAAGCATTTGACCAAAAAAAGTAGTCCATGTGTATTACAAGGGAACCCTTAAACATAGCGTTTATGAGAAACATGCTAGACCTATATCAGGCACAGAAAGGGAAGTGAAGAAAAAAATATTGCACTGTGTTAATGCTTCAAGTTTTTACAATACTACTCAGCGACAAAAAGGTGGGGAAGAACTGTTGGCAGGAAATTTCAGTGGTATGGGGCTTACCAAGTCAGTGTTAAGGAAAATAAGGAGCGAGAGTAACCAAGAGGATAGACATGATAAGGATTTATTTATTAGTATCATAAGAATGAAAAAGCATATGATAGAGAAATCTAGTGGAAGTAAAAAGTCAAAGGTAGAAGGATTCATACAAAATATTGGTCTTGATCCTTTCTATGTTCATTTTTATTCTAAGACGGGTTTGAGAATATGGCATGAGTTATGCAAGAGGGATGTAGTTTTCTTAGATGCAACGGGAGGTATAGCTAAACCTTTAGCAGACGGTAAGAAATTTCTTTACTATGAAGTGTCCTTTGCAAACCCTATTAGGAAGGAATCTACTGTACCAGTTGCAGGGATGCTTTCATCAGATCAACGAGCAACTCGTATAAGAGATTTCCTAGTTCACTTAAAAGATGACGAGAAACGGCTTTTTGGTCATAACAAACCTCAAACCACTCCGATTTTGTTTAATGTAGATGCTGCTATGGCCATGATAGTCGCTGTTTTAGATGTCTTTTGTAAGGAGAGTGTTTTGGACTTTTTGAACCGAGGTTGGGAAATAGTCAGCGGGGGTGCTAATGAGCGAATGTTAAGTGCAACAGTAGTTCATATATGCCTAAGTCATCACATGAAACGTACATCCCGGCATCTAAAAAAAAATTAACTTCCATAAAAACCAGGACAAGCATAAGTTTGGTATGTTTTTGATGGGCCTGTTAGTTAATTGTAATTTCTCTAGCTGAGGCAGGAGAGGTTTTGCTTGATGGGCTAGTCATTTTAAAATCCAAATTTACCAATAAAGTTATTCAAAAACACAGCAGTAGATTGATAAAGAAAATAAATAGTTTTGACACCAGTTTGCGATCGCTTTTTGATAAATCTGATCTGACTGAAGCAAACAGCATTAACCAGGAGACAAATGAAATGACTGTTGAGGATTTAGAAAAACCAAATTATTTCAGTGAAGAAGAAAAGTTGTTATTCAATACATCCTCCCCTTTCCATATCTGGGCATCAGGAATAGAAGAAGAAGCCGATAAAATTGTTGAGGCTTCTTGTGATGTTTCATCAACGACGAAAAATAGTCGCTACTCCGTTACTTTTGCCAAGCTATTGTTGAAACTTTGGTTGCCTACATTCCCACTATGGTCAAATTTGTTGCTTGGTGATCCGAGCCGCCATTCTAGTAAGTATAAGTCTTTTACCACACCACTCTCAATTTTAGCTAATGGTACTAACAATACCAGATTTAGATCAGCCTTAGACCCATCTAAAACTACAAGTGCACAGGAAGAAAGATTTGACTACCTTAAAAATATAACTTTGGGGGGCAGAGAAGGATTAAGATGCGACGAATTATCTGCAATATTGGAAAGGGAATTTTGTGCTCTGCAACAGAATCTGGCATTAAGTCTAATTAAGAGTCCCCGCAAAAAAAGATTACCAAAAGAATCCTCTAAGTTAACCGAAACAGTGTCCGAAACGTATAACAAGAAAAGGAAATTTGATAAATTGCCCGAGCAGTCTGGAACTTACCAAAAAGCCCCCAATATAAAGCTACCCGTGATACCCAATAAGGACACCATAAAAAGTAATAATACAAGATTACATTCGGACGCCATTAACGTATCTTTCTGTGGCATAAATAATATTGGAAATTCATGTTGGTTAAATTCAACAATTCAGGCATTTTCTCAATCTGACTTAGTTTTATATATGCAAGACAATTTTTCTGTGCAACAGGAGATGAGACCCCTGCTAGGTATATGGCATCATATTCTGGTCAATTCCCCTGAACCAGTACCGGATACTTTATTATATAATATGCTGAAGCCAATCGCTGACAAAAGTGAGGATGATGTTTTTTGCTTGAATTATCCAGTAAGCACATTACCAATATCATCACTCAAAACTACCAAAAGGCCCCTTCATTACTTGGGTTCTGAGAAATTTCCTTATCAAATACAGGTAGATGCCCAGGAGTTCTTCATGGAGTACATGAGCAGAGAGATGACACGGCTCAAATACCTCATTATGGTAAATATTGCCGATAAACGTAATAAGTTTACCCATTGCTGTATTTCGTTGGCTGTAGACTACTTTTTACAGGGATGTTTGCTCGGTAACAGATTGACTACAAACGGGAATGTCAGAGGTGCAGGACAGTTACCTTCAAACAAGCAAGTGACACCTGCTTGGTCCTGACAGTACCCCAGGAGTCTCCAGCAGGTTATTACAGGTCTATTCAGGTTAGTTAGTTTGTCGAAGCTACTTGGCTGAGTACATACCTTATCAAACAAAGAAGTCATCTGTAATTGCCCTAGCATAACCTCTCATCATTTTGTAGCAAGATAATAATGTGATATTTGGTTTTGTTATTAGGACCTACTAAATGAACACCAAGAACCGCGTCCTATGGAACAGACCTGCTCCAAATGCTCAACAAGTGCCAGCACAGAGACTGTATCCTTTGCCAGTTTACCACCTACACTGGTCATAATTTTAAACAGGTTTGTGTTCAATCAAACTAGTCAATGTGCAGAGAAAAACCGCAATGAGGTATATTTAAATGAGGTCATTAATATTGGGGTATCAGATAGTTCAAAACAATCTTACCAACTTCTTAGTTATATTGATCATTGGGGTGATTCACCAGATTCTGGCCACTATACAGCAAGTGTATTGACATCAATTAGCAATCAAACATATGTGACCCTTTGTAACGACAATATTATATCAACCCAGCTCATGACAACCGAGGAACTTGTGGGAAAAAATGCCTATGTTTTAGTGTATGAAAAAAAGGAACATTTCGATTCAAAGTTACTATGGATAGAGCCAATAGTCCACGCTCTATCCAATGCCAAAGGCCTTTTAGATCTAAAGAATGAGTTGTCAAATAAGTCAGATTCTAGGCTATATAGGGCGAAACATATTCTTAAACTGCTTACTTCTCACCAACAATTACACAAGCCAAACATAGAGTTAATCTGTAAAAGTGTTAGTGGGGTCGCAACTACAACTAGTGCTATTGCTTTCTACTGTGCTATGGTTAAAACACTTACTCAAGTAAATGTTTCCGGGGGCTTGGCAACTGCATTTTCAACCATTTTCCATTCTACCAGTAGTTGCCCAGGGTGTATAAAAAATGTAACTTCCTGTTCTGTGCCATTCATAGATGTCATTAATTTAACTGCTCACGATTTGCTAAAAAGCCTGTCAGCCTTCATCAGCAAAAAACACACAGTAAATTCTTGTAATTGTATATCAGACCAAAATACACACCCTGTAGTTGTTTCATCACTACCAAGTACATTGGTAGTGAGACTCAATTCCAATTTAAACAAAATATTAGATTTTGCATGTGATGTCTCATTTGATAGTTCACATATAATTAATTTAGTTTACCCAGGCAGGGTTGTCGTGTACCATGTGGTTGCTTTTTTTTTTTGAACTTAATGACTCATTGATGAATGTAAGTTTCTTAAAGGGCAACATTTTTCAAATGGACAACCAGGGGGTTTCACGTCAACTTTCTTCAGCTTTTTTGAAAGAATTACTATTAGTTACAAACACAGCAATAATTTTTATGAACAAGAATGTTGTTAAACAAACTAATATACCGACCTTGAGGGAAGCAAGATATGAGACAACATCCATTGAAAAAATTAGTTTAGTTTCGGCCAAGTCTAAGCCATCTTATAAACAGTTAAATAACATCTCTCTTGGTGGCCACTTCATCAGTACAGAAACACTATCCAAAATTAGTAGTTGCAATAGGGATGGGTGGTTCAACAGTGCTGTTATAGATACTTACATGTTTCTTATTAAGAATCATAGTATAAATTCAAAATTGGTTCATGTGGTGGATTCTGGGTGGATTTTCCAACGTTTGTTTGATTGTAACAAAAAACCATTGCAAAATTTTATAACTCGTCAGTGTTCAATTAAATGGTTTGATTATGAATGGGTTTTGATACCATGCAATTCCGACCTCCATTGGATACTGTTTGTTGTGAACACCAAGAGAAACGCCATTTTTACTTGTGACTCCTACTGTGGCACACATGATTCAGTTGTGGCTCAAATAGCTAAGTACCTTCATTTTGAGTATATATGTGCAACCGGTAAAAAAATGGAATCTAAATATTGGTCTCATGTTGCTTATTGTCAAACTAATAATTTCCTAAAACAAAAGGATGGTCATAGCTGTGGGCCATATGTCTGCACCATGGCAAAAGCTCTAGTCTTTAATAAGGTATTTTCATTTGAACCCCTGCTTTCTAGACTAACAACTTCAATTAATAAAACGAGAATTGAAGTTTAATTGACATATTCATAATCGATAAGGAATTTGCAATATTTGCCAGGGATATCTTTTTCATTGCACATTTACTACTCTGATTGAACAAACATGTGATTAAAAATTGTGAGTAGAGTATATGGTTTACATATCATTAAATATTGTTGTATATACACATATTGTATATATTTTGCAAATAAGCCAATTAAATCCCATTCCATGTATGATAATGCGTTAACGGTTTGAAATCAATAAAGTTACTGTCCATGTTCTACCTTAATAGCTGTGCTTCTGTCATTTATTTGTTATGAAATGCATGGTCTAAGGTTTAGAGGTTTAACTCAATACACATAGCTTCCACTAGATAGTTATAACGCCGATGGGGGTATACTGGATACAGTTTTGAGTAGCCTAGTGGGTGTATAATAGCAGACTATAGTTACTTTGGGGGTTTCCCTCCCAGTTTTTGTGTTACAGGGGGTTGAAAGTGAGATTTTTGGCTTTGCGGGACCTCAATACACATTACTTCCACTAAATGGTTCTAGATAGTTATAACGCCGATGGGGGTATATACTGGATACAGTTTTGGGTAGCCTAGTGGGTGTATAGTAGCAGACCATAGTTACTTTGGGGGTTTCCCTCCCAGTTTTTGTGTTACAGGGTGTTGAAAGTGAGATTTTTGGCTTTGCGGGACCTGAATATACATAGCTTCCACTAAATGGTTCTAGATAGTTATAACGCCGATGGGGGTATACTGGATACAGTTTTGGGTAGCCTAGTGGGTGTATAGTAGCAGACCATAGTTACTTTGGGGGTTTCCCTCCCAGTTTTTGTGTTACAGGGGGTTCAAAGTGAGATTTTGGACCCTATGTTAACTCAATACACATTACTTCCACTAAATGGTTCTAGATAGTTATAACGCCGATGGGGGTATACTGGATACAGTTTTGGGTAGCCTAGTGGGTGTATAGTAGCAGACCATAGTTACTTTGGGGGTTTCCCTCCCAGTTTTTGTGTTACAGGGGGTTGAAAGTGAGATTTTGGACCCTATGTTAACTCAATACACATTACTTCCACTAAATGGTTCTAGATAGTTATAACGCCGATGGGGGTATACTGAATACAGTTTTGGGTAGCCTAGTGGGTGTATAGTAGCAGACTATAGTTACTTTGGGGGTTTCCCTCCCAGTTTTTGTGTTACAGGGGGTTGAAAGTGAGATTTTTGGCTTTGCGGGACCTCAATACACATTACTTCCACTAAATGGTTCTAGATAGTTATAACGCCGATGGGGGGTATACTGCATGCAGTTTTGGGTAGCCTAGTGGGTGTATAGTAGCAGACCATAGTTACTTTGGGGGTTTCCCTCCCAGTTTTTGTGTTACAGGGGGTTGAAAGTGAGATTTTGGACTTTGCGGGACCTCAATATACATAGCTTCCACTAAATGGTTCTAGATAGTTATAACGCCGATGGGGGTATACTGGATACAGTTTTGGGTAGCCTAGTGGGAGTATAGTAGCAGACCATAGTTACTTTGGGGGTTTCCCTCCCAGTTTTTGTGTTACAGGGTGTTGAAAGTGAGATTTTTGGCTTTGCGGGACCTGAATATACATAGCTTCCACTAAATGGTTCTAGATAGTTATAACGCCGATGGGGGTATACTGGATACAGTTTTGGGTAGCCTAGTGGGTGTATAGTAGCAGACCATAGTTACTTTGGGGGTTTCCCTCCCAGTTTTTGTGTTACAGGGGGGTTGAAAGTGAGATTTTGGACCCTATGTTTAACTCAATACACATTACTTCCACTAAATGGTTCTAGATAGTTATAACGCCGATGGGGGTATACTGCATGCAGTTTTGGGTAGCCTAGTGGGTGTATAGTAGCAGACTATAGTTACTTTGGGGGTTTCCCTCCCAGTTTTTTTTGTGTTACAGGGGGTTGAAAGTGAGATTTTTGGCTTTGCGGGACCTCAATACACATTACTTCCACTAAATGGTTCTAGATAGTTATAACGCCGATGGGGGTATACTGCATGCAGTTTTGAGTAGCCTAGTAGGTGTATAGTAGCAGACCATAGTTACTTTGGGGGTTTCCCTCCCAGTTTTTGTGTTACAGGGTGTTGAAAGTGAGATTTTGGACCCTATGTTAACTCAATATACATAGCTTCCACTAAATGGTTCTAGATAGTTATAACGCCGATGGGGGTATACTGGATACAGTTTTGGGTAGCCTAGTGGGTGTATAGTAGCAGACCATAGTTACTTTGGGGGTTTCCCTCCCAGTTTTTGTGTTACAGGGTGTTGAAAGTGAGATTTTGGACCCTATGTTAACTCAATACACATTACTTCCACTAAATGGTTCTAGATAGTTATAACGCCGATGGGGGTATACTGGATACAGTTTTGGGTAGCCTAGTGGGTGTATAGCACCAGATAAAAGTTATCTTACGGGGTTCCCCTCCCATATTTTTTGCTTTAGCGGGTGCAAAGTGAGATTTTGGACCCAATGTGAGCTCAATACACATGGCTTCCAATAATCTTTTCTAGATAGTTAACTGGCTGATTGGGGTATACTACATACAGTTTTGAGTTGCCTTATCAGTGCATAGCACCAGAGAATAATTACTTTGGAGTCAGCTAAATTGCTCTGGACATAGAAAAACTTGATTGTGGAACAATGTACAATATTTTGTTGCTGGGATATGTTTTTAATGTATGGGATTGTTCATTGCTATTATCACTGGGGGGTTTTTTGGGGGGGGGGGGGCGGGGTGTTAGGGGATGGTTTCTACAGATTCTTACATTACATGACAGGCTCTCACACTAGGATTATTAACGCATGACATATGGGAAAGCAATATCCCTATTCGGCGAAAATGCAATGTCATTCAAGAGAGACAACAAGTTTATATCATTTAGCATGTGTTCATAACTGGTTTTAATCATATTTTATTTTATAAAATTATGTGCTCGAATTCATTGATTTCTAACTTTGATTTCTAACTTACCGATCCTATTATGGACTTGATTGCACAAAAAACCTTTCAATATCGCTCAAAACTAAAGTTTACACACCATATATAGTTTAATAACGAATGATAACAACAACGCGGGTGATTGTAGATCCACTTGTTATCATTTCTCACAGCACTCGAGTCATATTCGACATTTGGCCGCAATTACCAGTATAAAACGAAGATTGCCAAATTAAAATAAAGCATATCGTAGCAGACGAAAATGTCAAGCTATCTCGAAAACATAGTAATATCTGCAATAAGGTATTTGCTTCTTTTTCTTCTCGCGAGATCTCGTCTTATATGGTTCTACTATTTTGCGCCAACTTCACACTGGTCGAGTAAATTAAAATATCCGAACCTTTCGAATTCGAGCGATAACCTGATAACTTTAAATATCATAATGTGTATTCAACGGGATTGCTCTTAGATTTCTTCGGTCTAGACTATGTTGTCAAATCACATACTTTATGATTTCTGCAAGCTAGTTTCACATGTTTAGCTGCCATAAAATATCGTTTGACCGAGAGAGTTTCTTCTATTATCGCCCTCAGAATGTCACACGGTTGAATGCAGGCTTGGATATAGACTTAAATAGCTTAAATTTGGAGACTAAGCACCTGTTCACTCCTCCATTTAGTGGATCGAATATAGTATGGATGTCATGAAACTTTTCAAGTTCATTCGATAACGAGGGACTAATCTGGAAACTGAAGTGAAGTGAACCTTTCATCGATCCCATCTGTCAAACGGATTTGGGGCATCCACATCCCTACTTTTCAGACTATTTAACAATAACACAATCATCGGCCATCGTCGTCTCATACAGCTAGACTGGATCAGCGTGCATAACAACTGAGCATGGCTGCTCGCAGAGTTTCGTTCAGTGAGGTTGTGAGTGAAGCACCCCCTGTCTATTTGGACGAGGAAGAGCTGTCAAGCCAAACTGGATTTCAAGAGCAGAGCAAAATGTCAAGAGCAGATTCATTGATCTCTGATCCTGATCCTTCTTATTTACCGAAATCCCTAAAGGTGATGGGTCCGAGGAGGGGCAATCTGTTAGCAAGGTCAATGAGTATACAAAGTGAAGAGGAGAAAGAATGCCATATCCTCGTTCTCTACACGGGGGGTACAATCGGAATGAAAACCGACACAGAATATGGAGGTGTGTGCTCATTTACCTTTCTATGCTGTCAAGAAACAATAATTGATAATTAATGTACTGGGCTTCTGGTATTGAGAATTCACACATTTCTGTTCTCTTCATGTCATACACAGTCAATGTAATGAATGTGACATATTATACAAATGGTGTAGATCTCCTTCTAAAACTAGGCCAGTTTGCCTTTGGATACAGCATTTAAAAGGAGCTAGGGATGGCAATACACTGTGACAATCATAAAATATAAAATTTAGAATATGTTATTATATATATTCTGCTGGCTCAACATCCCTTAGGCAATATCATTATTGAACTAAATAAAAATGACAGCTGAATTTTTAGTGTCATGGTACAGTTGGTGTGTTGTAGGTGGGGCAGATAATTAGGTGTAATGGGGTTTATAACACTGAATTAAGTGTATGTTTGCAGAAAATGAATATGAAAATTTGTTTTTCAAAATTAATTGCTGCCACATTTTACTTTTCCATAAACAGTCATAATGTCGTGTGCTAGACTGTGTACCCAACATTGCTCACATGTTAGAATTATTTGGTAAAACTCTGTGTACTTATCCTTATCATATGTTATGATGGTCCCTTCAGCCACATACACTTTTCCATCACCGCCCGTAAGGTCTTGCGTTCTTATTGCCATGTCACATCCACTCGCTTCTGCCGTGGATGCACGCAGGCAATATTATAACGTTATGATTTTGTCTATAGTTCGTTTTCAACAATACCACTGTCCACGAGTTGTGGTATGCAGGATTTGCCTTAGGCAAGGCACTCGCCCCTGGTGTTTTTATAATCTGATGCCACCTTAGTACAGCGCGGATGTGAGAGATCGAAAATAGCAAATAGCGCGGAGGCGGAGTTTCTTTGCCTAGTTTTGCCGTAGCTCCGGTCGAACATGAATATATACCGTTCTGCTTCAACATTTTCCGCGCGTCCAAGAAAACGCGTTTGGCTAATGTGCTACATAACGCATCTAGAAAATAACATATATCAAGAGCCTGTACAAAAAAAAAGTCCTAACGTACCAAAAAACTTTACCCCACTCGACGCTAATCTTCAAGAAATTCCATCTATATATCGTTTATGAAAAAAACGCGATACGATGACCGCCATTTTGGCAAATATTGGGTCGCGTGATTTCCCGCGATATCCCGCCGCCTCATCCGCATTGCCTTAGCATTAGTCGTCGATGGGTCACGTCATTCTGAGCATGCGCGATTCACGTGGTCTTGAACTTGAAAACAAACATGTTGCTGGGTTTCGGGCTTTTTACCGCTTCCCAAATTGATCGAACTATAAATAATTACCATGGATGAAATCCCCCGCCGAAAAGGGATAAAATTGTCCGTGAACATCATTGCATTCTAAAACTCCATCACTTAATTGGGTATGTTTGGTGTTTGGTAGTTGTCTGAATCGATCTCAAAATTGTTATATTGCGTCGGATTTAGAGAAAGTAAGACGTCTACTCAGACGTCTTGTAGGGCTAGTTTTGCCGTAGCCCTGCAGGATATTTTTACACGCGGTATCACCGTCCGACCGGGGCTTTTTTACCATATTTAAACGAATGACATGATCCCCGTTAACTCCATTACCGACGGTCATTTTATTCGAATGGCACTTTTTTTCAGCCTATTACTCTACGTTGTTAGGAATGACCGGAACATACTGTCCGCGTTTAGTTTTGCCACGGTCAGTAAGATAAAAAAAAACTGTAGCTCCAACACTACTGCTTCATTGTTATTTGTGATGTCACAAACGATCCATGCCTATTTATCTTCTTTCATTGTTAGTCAAGACTTTTGAATAGATCAGTCTAGCAACAATTATCCCGTCTACCAACATTTACGGTCTTTATACCAAGTTGCGAATGAAGCAATGGCTACCCGACTTGCTTACCCGTGCCATATATGGTTATGTAACACTGTAAGCTTGTAGACCCAATGCCACACCAAAGTAAGACAGCTCAACACCATTCACTAGCTGGCCAGATAAACTGGAGCCCGTTTGGCCATCCGAATTCTAAACTAATGTGACATAGGGGCATTCACTAAACTGGTGGTTGAGAGTAGTCATTGCATGGTATCCTGTCTGTTCAATGAATGCCGCCAACATTGACCAACCTTACAAGTCGAATATATGGGACCCTGTCCAATTATACGGACTTACATATCATTTAAAGGGCTGTCCTCAAACCGCTAAACGAAACAACACAGGAAGACAGCAACGAAACATGGACCATGGAAAAACTGACGACAAAGGGTCGCATTTTGAAATGAATGGCTTCAGTAATGGGCGGGATTCGAGCGAATACCTCGAGGATGTTGCTGCATCGGAAGCTAGTTTGGCGATGCGGAAGCTTGATGTACAGAAGGAGGATGAGGATGTGACGAGAGTTTTGGTGTTGTACACAGGGGGGACCATCGGAATGCGCGTTGGATCCAGCGACAGTCTGTATACCTTATTGTTACACTTTGTGTTCGATGTTCTGGCAAAGTAGATCGATCATTACTGATGGGTTTTAAAGTTTCCATCCTATTCATATTGGTTTCGTCTGATCAGTAATTGGTGTTATGTTGAGATCTTGTTGTAGTCCCGGTCGAACGGTGATATTTTTATATACCCTTCTGAGTCTTCAATTTCCGTGCTAATAGGCAATGTGTTTTGAATGGCACGCTGGATTAAGTATCCAGAAAACAACATTTATCAATAGTCTGTGAAAAAATATCGTGAACCGCGCCAAAAGCTTACCCCCGATCGATGCGGTTATTAAGGAAATGTCATTTTATATAGATTTCCGATAAATCCAGATGCTATGTCCACCATCTTGGTAAATATTAGGTCACATCGTATTTGTTTGCTCTCCGTTTGCTGGTTGTGTATCATGTTTTTTGAACTGTCATGTTTGAAATTGCCCGGACTGCGCCTGCGCGCAGCTACTAAGGCCTCGTTTTAGAAGATAAACATGTCGACGTGCTCATCGATGATGCCAACACGACTGCAATCGTAGTGGTAGTCTATGTCAGCTGAATACATCTACTCGTATTTATAAGCGCAAATTGTTCATTTCCATCAAAACATGCGATGAAACCAAATAACTCACCAGGTTTTATACGTTCAAGGTATCTGATTTTAATTGTGAATTTATGCATTGCTTTGGGATCGATCAATCGTAGGACGTCTACTCAGACGTTCTGTAGGGCTAATCTTGTTGGTGCATTCATTTGAATCCGAATTTAAAACTGGCCCATTCTACAGTACTCGATACGCTACCATTTCACTGACTCTCCGGTTGGATTTTCTGTCCTTAAATTAAGCTCTTACCTAACATGACGTACGCCTGCAATGTGTGAAAAGTTACGCCTGGTTGTTAAAGTACTCAACCTCAAGTATAAGGCACAGGCGCTAGGCTACTTATCTGATTCTGTTGGGTTTCCGAGCGGCTAGAGTTCTATTTTGATATATCCTTGTATACAGATCCAGCCACTCGGACGCCTGACTTTTGGAACCCTAGCCGCGCACGACGGTAATATGAATATATACCAATAAGACGTCGAGCACGGCTATTGGAACCCGTGCTTGTGGACAATAGAATAGCAAATGATCTCCATGGTTCCTCCTTAGATTATTATTATTATAATTATTATTTGTTTAATAATTACCATCATTATTTATTGTTAACTTGGCGAATGCTTTTGCCGAGTTATCGTGATCAGTGCCATTTGGGGGTTTATTTGTGAAATGTTTGTGTGTATGTTTGTAAACTTTTTTTGGGCCGGCGATACAGGTCGCATTTTTATCTTTCACCGAGGTCAAGGTCATTGAAAATGTGAAAATCTAAAATCCCAAATATCTCCGGGTATTATTGTTCGATCTTTACCAAATTTATACCATTTTGTAGCTTAATTCAATTGCTTAATTCTTTGGGGTATATCTTGTTGTAAAGAATTAATAGTTTTCCCAATCGCCTAAGGTCGAAAAATCGTGTTATCAGTCCAAATTTTATAAAAATTAATTTTAAAAAATTCAGTCACCTATAAGATCATTAATAACCGTCCAATGACAACAGAAATTTTGTCGAAGGTTGTCAGTGACATGGTTTGTTGCATCTTAATTTAATGAATGTTGAAGACGTCATTTCCGGTTCCGGTTCCGAACGCATCAAATTTTATTTTCAAAAAATTACTCCGTGTATAACGCTTCGATTTAAATATGTTTACATTTTCTGCAAGTTTCATTCAATCGCAAACTTTTTCTGGATATATGATATTGTAAATAATGCATTGTTGAAAAAGATTCCAGCATGTCGAAAATTTCTGGTGGTATAAATCTGTAAAATTCTTTCAATTCGTAATTGACAAGCCAATTATGGTCCCATCTTAAAAAACTTAACATAACCTGACAGCTGAAACCTTTATCAAACTTTTATGATATCATGTTCTATCAAAATATTCGTTGTTGTCGTCGACAGCGCGAATCGACTCTTAAAATTTTATGTATGTCGATGACGTCACTTCCGGTACGGAACACATTGATGCTCCAGCAAATGATAAATCGGTAATGATTGTCGTCATAGCGATTCATCTAGAGCTGTGCTATGATTCTGCAAGTTCTCATGGAAGAATTTGTCATCATAGCGGTTGTAAACCTTACTTTGAATGTGATGATCGTATCGTTATTTGGTTTTAGCCTGTCGCCAAGTTCATCAATTGGTAAATTGAATTCTTGATTTTTTCCTGTTCTTTTGGAAACTTCTTTGGGTATATTTTGTTGTAAAGAATTAAAAGTTTTCCCAATCGCCTAAGGTCGAAAAATCGTGGTATCAGTCCAAATCTTATGAAAATTAATAAAAAAAAAATTCAGTCACCTATAAAATCATCATTAACCGGCCAATGGCAACAGAAATTTTGTCGAAGGTTGTCAGTGACATGGTTTGTTGCATCGTAAAATTTAATGGATGTTGTAGACGTCATTTCCGGTTCCGAACGCATCAATTTTTCTCCCCAAAATATTACCAATATCTCCGTATATAACGCTTCGATTTAAAAATGTTTACATTTTCTGCAAGTTTCATTCAATCGTAAACTTTTTCTGGATATATGATATTGTAAATAATGCATTGTTGAAAAAGTTCCAGCATGTCGAAAATTTCTGGTGGCAATAATCTGTAAAATTCTTTCAATTCGTAATTGACAAGCCAATTATGGTCCCATCTTAAAAAGCTTAACATATTCTGAAAGCTGAAACCATTATCAAACTTTTATGATGACATGTTCTATCAAAATATTCGTTGTTATGTTAAAGTCAACAGTTTCAATTGCATGATGCAGAGAAACCGCATGGTGGAAACCTCGTTATTGCGCGATCGTTGGAGAAGTGGGCTCATGCTTATTCGGGGTACATCTGAACTTGATGAGGGGATAGTAAGATGCGACAAAAATGAGGTCCTATGAGTGATCGCGTCATAGCCAAATAAGCGTTAAATCAGGGCGCGTAAAATCGTGGATTCACTGTAGTTCGTCATCTACACTTACATCTTGAAGCCCGTTGTCTGATTAGCATAAAATAGCACTTACTTTCCTAGCGCTCCATAATGGCTGATGACCTAAGGCGTGGTTTGTTGGGAAGGCCGGCCAAGTCGCTTATTGACTTTTTACCTCCTCGAGTGAAGTAGGACGCACGTCCCTTGCCACAGGTGGTCACGTGTATAACACGGTGGCCCGACCGGACTGATGCAACGACCAAGTCTTGCACAGACTCCCCATTGCATTAAAACACATTCAAGCTCATGAGTTCTGTCTATATCTGAACACATGCGGTTCGCTGTGAACATGATCAGCGCTGTCGTGAAACACACGATTACTTATAGTAAACTCAAACCAAATATTGTGGTATAACCTTCGCTGTTATAAAACCACAGGCTAACTAGGATTAGCTAACCACGTGCTGCCTGTCATCGGGATATGTCATTGCGCTCACCGGCGATCATCACTGCTTGTTGATGGAATTACGCCGCTCCACCGTCTGAAACGAGGTACAGCTCAGCCGAACAACTGATTTTCATGAGACTGAGCTATTGAACGAGCAAGTGCCCCATACAGCGTTATACAGCACAGATATACTGGCGCATTAGCATTGGAGTACGTAGCGACCGCTTAATACGGTGAACAGTATGGGTGAACTTGGTGGCGGCGACTGGGCTTTCTACAGAGGCTGTCCTCAACTACTGGAGGAGACGGACGTTGTAGATGAGGTCCGCGTGCTTGTCCTCTACACAGGGGGCACTATCGGCATGGGCAAGAGGTCATCTGACGGAGGTCACAACCTACTCATTTTATCAATAAGAGATCCATTTACACGGCGCTCGGAACCCATTAATTAGATTCCGAGCGACTGTGCTCATAATAGCAACTAACCTCTTCTTGCCGCCTTTGTTAGAAATTATAATTTCTCTTTGGATGAATTTGAGCTGCCATTTTGTTATTGATGTGTTGCGTTCATTCGCGTCAATTTTGACGTATATTACGATATCGCATCATATCGTGTAATTGTGTTGTGATGCGGGTGACATGGGTCAGGATACAAAACTGATTAAGACCCTGTCCAACCTTCTTGAACTCATTTGTCTGTCAGTAAGGGCCATTCTCGGCTAACACAGCTACCTTACTATGCACTTCCGAGATCATGGTGCAATATCTAGGGGGACACCAGTCCCACCAGGTTTGACTGCACGCTGCGTGGCGAGTCTGTTACGGTCACGTGACCCCTTCATTTACCTCGCGGAACATGCCTCACCGCGCAGTTCATCGACTGCTGCCTTCGTTTCATACAGGCCGTAGTCCACGGGCTATAGGGGGAATACATGCCTTTTTTACCTCGTAGAAATATGGACCATGTTGCACACACCTTGTCTATACTTCATTGGTGGTCGTTCTGCCATGTATCCGGGCCATGTATATATGGCTCGTTTCAATGTCAAGTGGGACCTGGTCCAATTCATTCTCCGTACTCTTTGTGATGCGTCACAATAGGTATGACCTTCAGGCAGACACAAACTTCTTACAAAGTGTCCCGACACGATTAATTCGAACGGAATAGCTGTAATTGAAATGGAAGTCAATATTGTTGTACATAAACCTACATCCCAATATCCGGGTTCTCAACAATTTGTATTATATCCCATGCACTCACATAATGATGACAGAAATAACGATTTGTCTGGGTATGTTGGGTGGGGGGGGGGGGGGGGGGGTGTGTGGTTATTATTATGTCTTCCAACGAGAGTTGGAAGACATATTGGTTTAGCCGGAATTTTTTTTTTCTTTTTTCTTTTCTCCAGTCAAGGTTTTACGGGCTTTTCTCCGGAACGGTTAAACATATCAACATGAAATTTTGGGGAATGATAGATCAAGTTGGAACACAACTGCCGATCTAGTTTGACGCGCATGCGCAGTGTTGGAGGCTTATGGGATCGATTTTTCGTCGATTTTTTCCCCCATTTTCTGTAACTATCTCCTCCATAACTACTGCAGTTACGAACATATGAATTATATGGTTGTAACAAGCAATTATCGTAGCATGGAAAAGGCAAAAAAAATACTTATTTTCACATTTTGTACTTTGTATAATGACATGTATTTTAGAGTGCCTATCGCGATTTTTGCTACGAGTTCTCTCCTCGCTGATATCTCTGAAACGGCTGTATTTACGCGCATGAAATTTTGTCAGTAATTAGAACTTGGCCTCGTGATAATGATTGTAACAGTATTTTAAGCATTCACAGTAAAAGAAAACAGGAAAAAGGACGTTTAGTTTGAATGTTTTCTACTGCAGCAGCTTAGCAACAGGCTATCTGCAGTTCGTGTCTAAGTAGGCCAAACCTTAGTAATCGACCAGAGCCATTCATCGCTTACCTTGGCTGGCTTTAAGGGGTCATGTCAAAACAGGCCAAACCTTACGTAATCAATCAGCGGCATTCATCGCTTTCGCCGTGTATTGACTTGGTTTAGGGGTCATGTCAAAACATCTAAGCGGCAGCAGCTTGTGATCTTATAATAGTGCGCGTTACCAGCTCTTCTCGGTCCGTGTATATACTGTCTTTATGTCTCAGCGACAGTGTGCACTGGATGTCCCGGTGCAATCAAGGCGGGTATATATACACAAACACGCATACACGCACACATATATATATATATATATATATGTATACACACGGTTTCCGATGCCAAGCTTCCGAGCGCAGCGCAGCTATCTATAAATAGCATATATATGTGTATATTATAAGTGTGTGTTTATATACGTATATATATATATATATATATATATATATGTACATATATATATATATGTACATATATATATAGAGATATATATATATATATATATATAGTATGTATATATATATATATATATATATATATATATGTATATATATATATATATATATATATATATATATATATATATATATATATATATATATATATATATATATATATATATATATATATCGTTAATTACTCTAAACTGGTCACTGCTACGGAGCACGTCGTCCTTAAAGGATCTTTTACATCCCTTTTCAAAGATAGGACCGCCATCTGTAGGTGATCATCCGAGTCACGAGTCAGGTTGTCACACCTTGGAGTCGAACCCACAGCCTGTGGATCAAAAGGCGAAGCAGTAAACCACCAAGCCACTGAGACCGGCTAAGTGCCATTCCCTCGGCTTTGTATTGAGTTGGTTAAGGGGTCATGTCAAAACATCTACTAAGGGGTCATATCAAAACATCTAAGGGGCTGCAGCTTGTGACATCTGTCCAAAATTAGTGCGCGTTACCAGCTCCCTCGCTGACATCTATCGTAAACGTGTGCGGCGCATAGGGTTTCTTAACTAAAAGGTCAAGAATCCATTTTGTTTAGAGATAACATTAGTTTGTGTAATATTGTTGATACCGTATTGCTGGTCGTCCAGGCTTGCCATTGGAAGACATGCCGTTGGCGTTCCTGCCGAATCTAGTTTCATCTCAAAATGTCAAGATTCAGTTTGTTGCATCAGCAGGAGTTGTCATCGCAATCAGTTTGCCCAATGCCCTTAATAAGATGCGTTGATTCTTCCACTTGTGTTGGACTGTAAATTGTGCATGTATTGTGTGTTGTTAGCTTACTCTCCCGAAGCCAACTTCCTGGTACCCGAGCTGCGGAAACTTCCAATCTTCCACGACCCGCTCTACGCCGTGTCCTTCTCCAGCGATGTCAAGGAACAACCCCTCGTCATGCCGTGAGTTGATTGGCTTTTGGCACGTGAAAGGTCATTGCGTCGAATCTTTGCATTATTCCGTGGCGCCACTCGGTGCTCCACTGGTGATAGGACCCATAAAAGACTGACCTATATCTGTATATGTAGCCAGATAGCGTCTGTGTGATGATTTGGAGTTGGCAAACGAGGTCATTGGGTTTACATTTTTACGCATAGGCTAGATCAGAAAGAAATGGCCGTGGCGCTTGTATCACACTGTCTGGACAGTTACTTTATATAAAGTACTCATTTCCTGTGTATATATAAAGAGCGCACAGCTCTGATATTTCTACTAGAAACCCAAGGGGGACTAGACCCACCTCGGTGAACCCTGCTCATTAATCTTTTACAAGACACCCGGGGGACCAGTCTTACCTGGGCATAACCTTGCCCTTTGAATGACCCTGATGTACTGGGTCGAAAGGTGAAGTCGTATTCGTATCCTCACCACCCGCGCACTATTATGACTCTAACACACAAACTGTATACAAACCAGGTCCTGACCCACGATTGATATGATTTTGAGACGCTTTTTCCCCATTCATCCTGGGTACATTTCTCCCTATTCAAATAATGGCGGTAACATTTTATGGTCATTCAGCACTTAACATTCAAAATTGGCTACATGGTGGTTCATTTATTAAAACAATGCATAGTATCGAATACAAAAACCTTAATGATGGAGATAATGATGATAAAAATTAAGCAAATGGCAATGAAAACGCCCGATCCAGATTGTCAATAGGATGACCATAAGCGCTCGGACATGGATGCCGGGTTTCCGAGTCAATATGAGGAATACTTAGGCCCGGAATAGTAAACGCATTTAACTTTACCGGCGCTCGAAAACATTGTATCGAGATCCGAGCGGGCCACGATGGTACTGAATCGTAGCGTGGTGCTGGTTGTCACAGGAAACAGAAGGACGGCAAGCGGATTATTTACTGCGTGTATGAATACGAACCGCTCCTCGACTCATCCAACATGACCTATGACGACTACGCTCTCCTCTCCAAAGATATCGAGGTAAAAACATATGATGTACTCTGTTTATCACAATAATGCAATCTTGAAGGCCAAGTCAATTACTATAGTCTACCACTTGACCTCTGTATCTACGGATCAGTTTTACAGATTTAAACCCATGCATCTTGAATGTGTTATCATCGTCATTATCAGCAGCAGCAGCAGCAGCAAAATCATTATCACCATCCTATCCAGTCAACATTGTAATGTTCATCATTGTCATCTTGATAGTATACGTCATCAAAAGCTGGTGGTTGTAAGGTACATTGGCCCTGATGAGAAAAGGAAAAGTTGATTGTGATGTCCCTGAAATTTTCCCTGCTGGTATTGATTGGCTCTTTTGAACCAAGTTCGGGAGCTAGTGCTAATCGATCCGACTGTTGTTCTGTTGGACGAGTATTGATAATTACATTATACTTGATTGGGGTATTGATTATACGTGCCACTCACAGGAGAATTACACTGATTTCGACGCGTTTGTGGTGCTACATGGGACGGACACAATGGCGTTCACAGCATCAGCGCTCTCCTTCATGCTGGAAAACTTGGGAAAACCTGTCATTCTAACAGGCTCACAGGCAAGTTTACAAAATCATAATGGGTGGTTTCTTTGTGATCATAATGTATCTTTTTCGAAAAAACGAATTTTGCTTATCATAACGTGATGCATACTTTCGCTCTCCTTTATTTCTGACAGATTCCTATTTTTGAAGCCAGGAGTGATGGCAGAGATAACTTCCTCGGAGCATTGATAATTGCTGGAAATTACAACATACCTGAGGTAAGTAAATGTGAGCTTTACAGACACTTAATTCTTAAATCGAGTTGTTTTAGACTTCACATTGATTTTGTACGTTAAGAAATATTTTGAGGCTTGCGATTGAAGATTTGTGAATATTTTCAATGGTTATTTTGAATGGGTGACAGGTGACCATTTACTTTGACAATGTGCTTCTTCGAGGAAACAGGAGCATAAAAGCCAACTCCGAAGCCTTTGATGCTTTCAAATCCCCTAACATGGATCCACTTGCCAAGATGGCGATATCCATAAATGGTACACCTTCATGCAATACCCTGAATCCTAAAGAGATTATGATTAATTATTAAAAATAGGAATGACTGATATTGCCCTATTGTATTAAGTTTAAACCCCTGACTTAGTTGCCATGGTCGCTGAGGCTTTGAATTTGTGTCATGATATATGTCTTCAGTTGACTGGGAGGCTGTATTTATGCAGCATGGCTTCAAGAAATTCTGTGTCCACACCAATATGTGCCGTAATGTGGGAGTGCTTCGTCTCTTCCCGAGTATCACAGAATCAACCGTGAGTCCAGATTCAGCACTTATTGTGACTTTTCATTCATCACAAATATCACTTTATACAACCCACGGGATATCATGTATCTGAAATAAACCTTATACTTGGCCCTAATAACTTATCATTAATTAATACAATAAATCAATCCAGGTGCAAGCATTTCTACAGCCCCCTATGGAAGGTGTCGTGCTGCAGACGTATGGTGCAGGTAACGGCCCGGCTGCACGTAAAGACCTCATGGCTATCCTCAAGGAGGCTTGTGATCGTGGGATCATCATTGTCAACTGCACTCAGTGCTCTCATGGATCTGTCTCTCCTCTCTATGCTGTGGGAAAAGTAGGTCACTAATTTGCATAATGTACTGGTGATCATTGTATTGAGCTGCATATTAACTGTATGTGTTTGTTATTATGAAACGCATTGTCTGTTGTAATAGGAGTGTAAATTTCAGAAGTGGATGTTTGTAATTTAAAGTCTAAAAATGTACTTAAAATGCTGCAAGTAGGTTAGGAAATCTAAGCTACTATCAATTAAACCAGCTGTTACTCTTTGCTATACCAAGCTAGCTCACATGGACTCAACAAAAATGCTTATGTACCCAGGAGATGCAGAATCTGGGTGTGATAGCCGGCTCAGATATGACTGTGGAAGCAGCCCTCATGAAGCTGAGTTATGTACTGAGCCACGAGGATCTCTCTGTGGAGGAGCAGCGTAAGGTAAATAAGGGATGGGGGATAAATTCATTGGCTTTCAATCTCATGCATTACACTAACCATTTTAGAGGGCACTTCATATTTTGTCAACTGTTCGGTCAGCCTTAACATTGATACTGTGTGTGTATGTTTGTAAACATATTGTTTGTTTTATCCCTGTGTATGCATATTAAAGTGAGGACTTTTGTATTTGTTTCCCATGTCAGTCTGTGTGATCAAGTGTCACATTGTGTTCATATGGATCCATGTGTATTTCATACAGATGATGTCACAGAACCTGCGTGGGGAGATGACAGTGGCCAGCGTGACCGAGGGGGAACATTTACACTTCCCCCTCATTGACAGACTCGCTGATGCAATGCGCCTTGGTTCTTCTCAGGTACAAATTACCTTTCTATCTATTTTATTTATAGCTTGGTAAGCTCATCAAATGTTGCTCGATTAAGCTTTGTGGCTTCTAATATATGATGTCTGATATCATCCCATGCTAAACTGTATCACAATTTGACATTTTTACCTTAAGCCTGACTTAGAAAATATCCTACCTTATTATTTTACCGACTGCATTTCAGGAGCTGCATGTGTTGAAGAATGCTGTATTTCCATATCTTCTCTGTGCTGCTGCCCGTGAGGACAACCAAGAGTCGCTCAAAGTTCTCAAAGGATGTGTAAGTCTCCATTGTTTACTTTTTAAATACAGAACATTCATAAGCATGCCAAGTTGTCACCCTGATTTATGAGACCATCACCATCTCGGTCGACTATTTTTCATTTGCAATCGCTGTTATATATAATATTATTTGTTCTCTCTTATTGATTCACTTATATTTACATTCATTTTTTACAGAATGTGTCTTCAATATCTAAATGTATCTAAACTTAATATGGACTTTTATTTTGATATGAATATGATGCCATGGCTACCCAGGGGGCCCACTTCCATATGAGTGACTATGATGGTCGTACCGCACTGCACATAGCGGCATGTGAAGGTCATACAGAGGTGGTGAGATATCTGCTGGAGAATGGAGCTCGGGTGCATGTGCGTGACCGTTACGGGCATTCCCCCCTGGACGATGCTGTAAGGTTCAACCACTATTCTGTGATCAAACTGCTAAGACAGGTTGGGGCTCACCTCACGGTACCCCTGTCTAAACAGGGCATGATGATGTGCAAGTGAGTGGATGTTATTTGACTAGGTCTCCTTGATGACAAGTAAAGTTTGCTTGAGGAGTAAAGTCTTCTTGAAAAGGTGTAAAGTCTTCTTAATGAGAGGTAGTCTTCTTGACAAGATGTAAAATCTTCATGGTTGGAAGAAGTCTTCATGGTGAGGTGTGAAGTCCACTTGATGGCAAAGACATTATTTTGTAGATATATATGAAGTGTAGATCCATGGTGTCTCTGTGTTCAGTGCCGTGGTGAATAATGACACACATCACCTGGAGGCCTGGTTTGTGGCTGGGGCCGAATTCAACCAGGGTGATTATGACAAGCGGACACCACTCCATCTGGTGAGAGCAATGTCATCAAGCCTTGAAGTTCAATCCACTGAATTTGACCATAGCATTGGCATCTGTTTTAACATTATGTTGAGAATTATCTTTCAAGCTTTCAAGATATTCTCATAACTCCATGTCATATATAACGTTATCATTTTGGACATAACCGAAATAAATATTCATTTACTGATGTATTTCTTTGACGAGCCCAAGTTATAAGCTCCTATAGTTGTGTTATGTATGATCCATGCATTTTGTCACTCACTCTGTTGGGGTTGTTTTTCGGGTCAGGCTGTGGCATCAGGTAAGGAGGATGTTACTCGCTATCTCCTGTCAAGGGGGGCTCGCCCTGATGAACCCGACATCTTTGGACACGCGCCTTTAGACGAGGCACGTCGTCTCAATCAACATGCGTTGATTCCTCTCCTCGAGGCTAGCCTTCAATCTACATCGCATTCGGAGATGATTAGAGATCCATGCGATAGCGAGGCGCTAAAAGCTGCCGTGAGCACTAACGAGACACAAGCTACTGTGACTGATGGGGAGGAATGAAGGGAATTGTGCCACCTTGGTAGTAGCTTTATGTCATGTAATGGATCTGTTGATCATCATTAAAAAGCAATATGAATTCATGTTGATGTCTTCTCGGTGTTAACTATTGAATGACAGGGAACAGTAGTCATTTTGTTTCACTGTTGTATTTGCTGCCATTTTACGCCTGTTTTTAGTCTGTATCATTAATTTTTTTGACTATTGTTTGTAGCCAAGACTTTTATGTACTTTTTGTTGTTGTTGTTGCTGTTATAACATGTAGTTTAAATGATCTGAAGTATTTGCAACTATCATGTTTGTTTCACATTAACACTGCCTAAACAAAGAAGGGATACTGATGCCATGGCAAAACCTGTTTGTTTGATTATTATTATTATTATTATATAATATACTAGGCTATTGTGTAATTATTTGACCAATATAATCATCTTGAGATGTTAATGGTTTATTGTAAATGCTCAAAAGAAGATATGCTGGGAATACTGCTCATTGAGTTATTATTGTACCATTCTGGTAATGCAAATTATGTATGCTTGCAAAAAATCATTAGAATTTTCAGAACATTAGACCGTCCTGTCAGGTAATCTAATCAGGTTGCCATGCGAGCCAGTATTACCAATCGTACAATCTGAACGGTATGCTGTATTATTAAATTTGTTGAACTGTAAACTGTCTTTCCAAATACTGCAAGTACTGGTTGTATATTAGTCCACAATGCTGCCGTAATATATATGATTGCCATGCGCTCAAACGCATTGGGGATGTGACAAAGTATGTGGCAAATTCTTGCTTGCTATGCCAATGCAGATATTGCATAAAAATTTAACAAAACTTAACAATTATGAAAATATATATTTCAAGAACTGTATAACACAACCAAATCACAGAACACTGAAGGCCCCAGTAGAACAGCAGTGTTTCTGTCAACCATTAACACGTGAGAAACAGCAGTTGCTTTCAATTTCTAAGCACACAGTACAACCTGGGACTATTACACGACACTAATTGACCACTATGCAGAATGGACAATGGAACAATTTTCACCGTGACAGTGAGCGTTCCACCATCTTGGGAACTTCTTCAAAAGACTTGCACATCTCTCTGAATTCATTGATGTAATTGAATTGCTGAAACAGAAAAAAAAAATTGAATTTACATTTCATCAAAAACAAAATTGCTTGTTAATTTGTATACAGTGCAAGGACCATCATGTTGTTTCATGAATCCATTCTGACTAATCAAAGCGGATTCTATAGACATATTATTCTTGGTGAAAATATACTTTCTTGGTATTGATATATTCACAACCACTGGGATACAAAACACAAAAGCTTCCAAAAATTTATCCATATACTTATCATCTCACAGAATTATCATCAAACATTATTTTTTATAAACAGTTCATGAAAATATCAGAGACAAGTTTGTTGTAGGCTGTAGTTATCACTTGGCAGCTTTCTTACTGAGAAAATGAAAAACTGAACAAAGAAAGACAGACATAAACCTTAATGGATTGTATGGCTCTCTTTCCCCGCAGGTCCCTCAACAACTGTACAGCCTGGTCCTCGCTCAATGAGCTGTCCTGTTTCAGCAGGAGACATGCCCCCACTGTCATAAACATACATATCTTATAAACTACAATAGGTCATTTTATATAATTATACCATAGTTATATTGACACTGTTTTGTCACTTGAATGTGACCAATTCGTTGATTTTTACTGGCATAATCATCACTTTTTTTGGGTAATGTGTGCATAGCTAGTTATTCTCATGAACATTAACATAACTAATCAACACTGTTTCCCAATCACTCACCAAGAGCAGCTCTTCCGAGACCACCAAAACAACTGTACACATGGGGCGAAAAAAACCTTAACTAAAGCATACTGCATGTTGATAGAAAGAAAGGTATCATTGAGATAACCCAGCAGCTATATACTGACTGTACAATTGATTTCCGTCCTTGCTGACAATTGTTGAGAATTGTGTCTATGATTTGAAGCAAGTCAGAGAGTTCTGGAGTCATGCCATCAGGGAACGGGTGGTGGTGGACCTGCAGGTGGGCTGCTTGGAGGTCTTCCAAGAGACTTGGGACTCTGTACCTAGTTAACTCGCCCTTTGTGCACAGGACAAACACCTCCTCGACTTGGTGCTCCTTCAATGTGGCTGCAAAAAAACATCACCTAAATCAAGTCACATGATAAGTCTACATTTGTAAATACATCATTTAACTGAAACGATCGTGATTGGAATTATTTTGGGATGGGTAGTTTTGTTGAATACATGTGACTGCTGTCCCAGGGACCAGTTAAAGATGCACTGTGGTGTATCGACTAAACATAATGCCTAAGGGCAAGAACAAACTCATACTGTCACTTTCTTAGTTTCTCCAACAATCAAAAGATCTAGGTCAGAGCGGTTGTTTAGGAAGGCAGGTTAATGATTACCAAAGTGATAATTAACATGCCTTTTACCTATGTCATGGTTCACACTCCTCCATGTGTCCTGGAACCTACATCCTGCACATCAATATATCTAAATCAATGATTTACATAAATACTATAAATAGACTATTATAAATCAAAACCTTGGTGGTATGAATTTGGTATTTCTGCATGTATTGCACTGAAATATAAGTTAAGTCATTACCGGGTAATGAAGTGATTCCTAGATCTTCAGTGCATCCATAGTTAGACAGTTTCAACCTGAAACAACCACCTTTTCTTATAACCTCTCAGTTCTACTTATCGGAGTAACTTAACAGTAACTTAAATTGCCAGTGGTTACATGACCCACAACACAAAGAAACAATGTTGGTCCATCGGGTAATATGGTGACCAATTCTCGTGTTTGGGTAACTGATAGGTCGGCCTGAAATGTTGGACACTTGCTCAAATATATTGGGATACCTATTGCAAATGTTTGAGGAAATCACTGTAATCACACCAAAGCAAGTTCATCAGATGTTCTTTTTTCTAAACCAACAGATTTAAGTAAAAGATTTAAAAATAAAAGCCACCAATCAATTTTTAAAGGTGCTGTATCGACTGGTCTGTCCTCATCATCATCAGAAGAGTCAAATCCATCCATCTCGGTAGATCTGATGCACACATAAAACTTCTACCATAAGCTCAGGTCTGAGAGAGAAAAGGGAAATTGAGAAGAGCTGCTGATCAGTAAAGAAACAATAAATTTAAATACCAACATTCAATCCAAGAGCCATATAATGCATAAATTGGTTGATGGTTTGGTTTATTTCATGCAATTCGTAGTTTGTCTAGATACTTAAATTACTTGATTACAACCCTTCCTTGAGTCCCATGAAAAATAAGCAATAGGACTGAATGAAAATAGCTAGGGTCACTAACTGGACTTTACCCAAGTATCAGTCCATGCTGAATTGTAATATCATCAAAATTTGTTTGGGAAGAAACTTCATAACTTCTTTTGGAATTGATACACAAAAGCGTTGTTGAGATATTGCTTATGCTGATGTGGCACGAGATCATTAAAACACCAGGGGCGAGTGCCTTGCCTAGATGGTGATAAGCAATACATCAAAATTTAAAAGACGACCTGTTATGCTAAGTTTAATGGGCGTGGTCAGACCCTGGGGGGGGGGGTACTTGGCCTTACTCTGGATAGGGGTGTGCCGCGGGACCTCGAAAACCCGTACCCGTCATACAAGGTCAAAATGGCCAAAAGCATACCCCGTCGTACAAGGTATTATGCAAATGTATAACCCGTCGTACAGATTGAAGCTGAAAAACATACCCCGTCGTACAAGTATGAGGCCCAAAAACCTGTCGTACAAGTCGAGAGGCCGCAAAAACATACCCCCTCGCGCGGCACATATATACTACATCTATCTATACTAAAGTGCCCCCCCATGGGGTCAGACTCCTATTGCCCGAGTCCCTGCCAAAAATGTCTATGTTGCATCCACAGTCATTCTGTCATCGTGGCCTGTCGGCTCAGACAACTACCAAGTTAACAACTAGGAAAATAAACTTCGCCTGTTTATTACTTTCGATCTGGGCTGGGCATTAGATCGTCAACAATCAGTGCCGAGGCAACTTTTGTCGCGCCACCTTCCAATTGTGGCACAGCGCCACACTGTGACATAGCCGTGCACGACGTTTATTATATTTATATTACCGTCGTTCGCGGCTAACTGTGACAGGGAGTGACAGGTTAACAGGGGTTAACTTGCCCAGTTGACAACTCGGAACCGAAGGCAGCAGTTATAAGTCAATACATGCCTTTGCTTCATCAAAAATGACGAGAACGAAACTCTCAGGCACCTTTAGCGGTTGGTGAGCTTCTTGTTGATTTGTTCTTTTTCGATGGGAGGAGTGTCGTTTGAACACTGAATCGATGATGTATTCGAAGTCGGTGCACCGGATGTTGACTGGTCTACTTATTTCCGGTGCACCGCTTTCGAACTTCGAGCTTCAATCAATCAATCAAAAATTCCAGATCTTTATTTCTATTTCAGATTTAGCCACTTAGCCAGTGGAGATCCATAATACAACAAAACACAATAATTAATCCAGGCAGAAAGAAATGCAGAATATTTACAGATGACAGTTTGAGATCACCTAAATTGGAGTAGTATAGAGAATGGGGATCCTGGCGCACCGCCCTCATCGACACTATACCACTAATTACTGTTCAGGAGATTTTTGCTTCAAGTGTTTGGAAGCTCAGCTTCCAGATGACTCCCAACAGGGCTACGCGTCTCACATGGCGGGCCCAACTCCCAGCAGGCCAGACTCCGCCATGTAAATTTGCCAGTAAACTAACATGACCTTAGGTCAAGGTGTCTACGCCTTTTGCGGCAATCCGCCGCTTTGAGTCAAACACTGAAACAGATCTATGACTATTTTGCAGCCTTTCTTGGACTTGGTGGTGGCTTTACACCTGTACGGATTTCTTTACCCCTGGCTTCACCTATTTTGTATTTGCATCTTGCCTGCCGGATAAACAGACTTTCTAGGTCACTTTTTTATATTTACTACGGGTGCACTACTTCAGCAGTGCATCTTTCACAAGCTGGTGTGCATCTCACACTTACTGACAAGATCTCTCGCAATATCCTTTAGGTCATCGCAATAACTGACAACATCTCTCAGCTCGATATCTAAGTCTATTTTCTCTTCTCTAAGAAAATCTATATCTAACTCTTTTACACAACCTACAAGTTCAACAATACACTCTTTGGTGTTCATTTCTATACCTAATTCCCTCGTTTATTCAATAGAACGGTATATACAGTGCAATGAAAAATCACTGTGTGTTTTGAGGTGGGTCAGTATCATTCACAGTCCGCTGGACGGTGTAGAAGCACCCAATTGGTTTCGGATACCATCTAATGCTTCATCTTTCCCACGTTGGATCAGCGTGTTTTTTCATCGATTGAAAGCTGGTATACTTTGATAGATCTAGCCTTAATTTCCGTCTTCATTTGGGACCTCAGCTAAGATTCGAGATATTAGCATCTTCAAGTGCTCTCAATACAATGTTTGACAGAACTTCTTAGATCTTGCGCTCTTCCTGTTGCAGGCCTTGCAACAATTTTTCCACAGTTTTGCCACCTTTGTGCACCACAGGGGGTTTGGTCTGACCATCACACCGGACAACTACACAGCCGTTACCATATGGCCCATGTTCCTCTGTCTTCTGTGTGTTGCTCTTGGTAGGATCAGGCGCAGGGCCTGGAAGTTTCACGGTGAGTGCCTCAAAGTCATCGTAGATAACATAAGGTGATGCCAGCTGCTGGTGTCAGTTCTGGTAGGACAATATGTTCTTCACTTCCTCAGGCATGCCAACTCGCACAGCAGTTTGCCCTATTCCAATGTGCCTGGAGTTTGGCAGTGGCATAACCATGGAGGCATCGCTCACAGAAGAACTTGGTGTTGCACACCACACTGGAAAATTTATCTGGTTCTGCCAGAACTGCATTGGCTTTGATGCCCAGGCTGGCACTATATTATGTGCAGTTACCGGCGGCATCTTATAATAACTGAACACCTCAGGAAAGTTTGCTCTGAATGTGCCGCCACTGTGAACAATATCTATTAATAGGACTATTACACTTTATTGACAGTGCAAAGTTCCTCCTGGCCTCGCTTGACAAGCTGGTCTTTGCAAACAACCCATACACCTTTGCAGTAGCAGTTAAGTATGAAACCGACGAAACCAGGGGCCGGCTGCTACTGTGTAAGGGATTGTATCCCTATGAGTTGGATGGATGGCTTGGATAATTTCAATGCCCTGCTGCCGCCAATCCAGGAGTTCTACAACAAGCTCTCTGAGCAAGGCATATCTGCTGCAGACTATAAACATGCACAGAAGGTCTGGGACATGTTTGGTGTAGAAACATGGGCGACTACTATGACCTGTACCTGTGTACAGACGTACTGCTGCTAGCGGATGTGTTTGAGATATTCCGCAAGACCTGCCTGACGTACTGCACCTTGCCAACTACTACACCAGCCCTGGCCTGTCATGGGATGCCCTGCTTAAGAGCACGGCTATGGAGCTAGAGTTACTCACCGACTATGACAAACACCTGTTCATTGAGAAGGGCCTGCGCGGTGGAATAAGCATGGTGTCGTGTCGCCATGCTAAAGCCAGTAGGGCTTTGAGAAGGATACCTCGACGCTAACAACCTGTATGGGTGGGTAATGAGCCAGCTACTACCCACTGGGACGATTGAGTGGGTGGATTGGCCAGCTGCCCTACAGATACAGGACCAACCCAACAATGCCATCGAAGATTTTCTGGAATAGCCTGCAGAGTTACATGCTGATCACAATGATTATCCACTAGCGCCAGAGCCAATGTCTGTGCAGAATGAATGATTGTTAGACTTGGAGAAGAATCTCCTAGCTGTATTGGGGAGCACCACAGAGGTTGAGAAGCTGGTGCCACAACCTGCGCAACAAAGAGAAGTATGTGGACCACTATAGGAACCACAAGCTCTATCTATCGCTGGGAATGAGGCTTACCAAGATACACCGTGGATGGAGCCCTACATTCGTATGAACACCAACCTGCGTAAGGTGATACCGAGATATTGAGTTTGACAAAAAAAAAATCACTACCTCACAAGACAGGTAAAATCAGGAAAGGCTAGTTAATTCATATCATCTATATACATCTAATTCCATCAAATAATCAGCACATAGTTGTATCAAAGTTTATAAATCAGCACTATATGGACAATATACAACGAGGTCTTCAGCATATACATTAGGTGGTTGATAAGCTTAGAACCTAACATACAACCAGTTTGACATGCATTTAATTTAACAGATAGATATAAGGGTGACATCATATGTCTCCTTGTCTGAAACCATTGTTAATATAAAAAAAGGTTGTGAGAAAACACTGCCACATTTAACCACCATATTCTGGTGAGAAAACCAATATACTTATATACTAACGAGGTAATTTGGTACTCTTCGTTGAGACATTTAAAGAAAAAAAATCTTGTGATTGATTCTATCAAAAGCTTTCGAAACATATAGAAAACATACAAATACAGTAGAGCCTAGGCTACGACAGTTAGCTAAAATTTCTTTCAAGGCATATATACATATATCTGTACTGTGCTTCTCTTTAAAGCCATCTGATTTTCCCATGTAACAATATACATTTCTAACCTGTCCAGAAGAACTCCTTGATAACTTTAGAAATGACACTGGCCAAAGCTATGGGCCGATAAATGGCACGAGCTGAACTGAGAGCACAGAATTAGGTAGATTACCATGCATACACTATAAATCCACTTATGCACATATAGAGTAGATGGGTGAGTTTCTGACTGGAGTATCTCGAATGTTCAGCTGTAGCAGAATCTTGTTTTCTAATTTACTTATCTAATACAACAAGAAAAAGATAAGGATCTGATGGCACCTGAGCGACGCAATCCGACTGCAACACTACCTAAACTAGATTTGGCACAAGCGCCAACGGCATGTCTTCCAACGGCAGGCCTGGACGACCAGCAATACGGTATCAACAAATTACACGAACAAATGTTATCTCTAAACAAAAATATATATTCATACATATAAATATGTACATATATATATATACATATATATAAACATATATATATAAACATATATATATATATATATTTATATATATATATATATATATATATATATATATATATATATATATATATATATATATATATATATATATATATATATATATATATGTGTGTGTGAGTGTGTGTATGCATGTATATATAGCAACACATACACACACGCACGCGCACACACATTTAAATACATAGGCACGCGCACTCACATATAAATACACACATATACAGCGGTTCGGTTCCCGATGCCAAGTTGTACTAGTTTTGTTTTTAGCATTAACAGTAAAAAAAAACAGTAAAAGGACGTTTAGTTTGAATGTTTTCTACTTCGTCAGCTTAGCGAACAGGCTATCTGCAGGTCCTTTCTAAGAAGGCCAAACCTTACGTAATCGACGAGAGGCGATCATCGCTTCTCGCTTTGCATTGACTTGGCTAAGGGGTCATGTCAAAACATCTGCTAAGGGGTCATGTCAATACATCTAAGTGGCTGCAGCTTGTGACATCTATCCCAAATAGTGCGCGTTACCAGCTCCCCTCGCTGATATCTATCGTAAACGTGTGCGGCGCATAGGGTGCCTTAACGATCTGTGTATAAACCGTCTTTTCTGTTGTTGTTTATCAAAAAACAAAACCAAAAATGAACAACAGTAACTAAACCGTAAACCGTGTTTCATATGCGCCGACAAAAAACAGATAACACCAAACACATTCGTTTTTCGTTTTTCATTCGGTCAAACGGAAAACGAGTGGCGCTGCAGTCCGCGATGTTTTTACTGATACAAGCACCTGCCCGTGATTAAACGCAAAAATACTATCCGTTTGAAAAGTCAAAAGGCTGCACATGCGCTCGGTTCCCGATGCCAAGCTTCCGAGTGTGAATCCGCTTCCGAGCGGCTATCTATATGTAACAAGTGTGAGACAGTAGGATCCATTGGTTTCATAATTTCTTGTTTTATAGATAGTGGATCGGTTCTCAGAAGCTTAACATTGGGAACAGAGCGCCTGTGGTCGAAAGTGTATTTTGTTCGATGCATTACAGCGTGGAGTGGTACGTACTCTATAACTCGAACAATGCTAAGGATTTGGACAATTAAATTTGAAGATTTGTCTGCATATTGTTTGCAAATAACGATACGCCGGAATGGATAAAAAGTCCGGATTACGAAGAGCGAGGTTGATGAAAGTTTCACCGTGAACGTCGTAGTCTTAATGGTCGCAGTGATGAAGATGAGACGTCAATTGAATGGTAACTAGAAAAAGGATGTTTATTTCTGAATGTGGGGGTACGGATTCCGTATCCCGCAAGTCCGAATATAAATTGTAAAACTATGGTATGGAGTTACTCAGGTTATGTCCAGAGCCTACTGCTGAGCTGGAATTCCAAACTGCTACGTGCCGTACAGAGTTGGCCTTCCAACTTGGTCCGTACGACGGTGACTGTATCTTTGCCCGAATACTGAATGTCTTGTGTTCGAGCGGAGCCAGGTATTATAGGGCAATGGATGTAAGGCATTGGTAGCCAATTTTGAGTGGTATGAGGGTAAAGTGTTAATTTGGAATAAGGGCCACCGAACATGCGGGTCTGAATGAGGGTCAATTTTGCTTGTCCCAACGTGCCGAAAACAGAGGTTGTAAATAAAGGTATCTGAATTGTGGCGTGCCTTGGGTACACTGGCTGACGACGCTTATTACGATATCTTATCAATAAGGGCGGTCACAAAAGCATAGATAAATAATTATGTCCCTATTGCGTACGGTAACTGGAGTGAGGCTATGGTTGTATTAAAGAGAGAAATTTAAAGAAATCCTGTGAAAATGCTACTAGGGGAAAGAATGGAGGGAGCTATTGAGAAAAAGTTTAAACAGAATCCATGTAGGATCATTAATCAAGGCCTCGTGTAGTCAAAGGGTGACTCATCTAGCAGGAAAACCTGGAGGAAGGTCCACCAGAAATCTGTGGACCAGAAGCTGTGCCTTGGCTCACCAACTGCAAGACAACTCGTCGTGCTGTCGCGCCTATACGCGAGTTGTCGCGCCTATTGGTCGTCATCCCGTCGTCATGCGTTTTTTGAATGGTCTTGAATCGACTGTGACAGCATCCCGTTACGTCTTTAAAATCAGCCGATGACCCCAATTCTTTTATATATATATATATATATATATATATATATATATATATATATATATATATATATATATATATATATATATATATATATATAGATATATATATAAATATATATATATATATGTATCTGATATATATATATATATATATATATATATATATATATATATATATATATATATATATATATATAGATATATATATATATATATATATATATATATATATATCTATATATCTCTATATATATATTCTCTATATATATATATATATATATATATATATATATATATATGTTTGCATGTGACGGTAAGAACTGTATATATTTGATGTTGCCATTATTTTTTAAATGAGCATCCACCCATCCGAATCGAATGGATTTTTAATTTGTTTTCAAATTCTTTGAGCAACATCCTGACCAATGTAAGCTTTGCTTATTAAGCATATGGATATACATTCGATGTGAATTAAGCGTGGAATGTCACGTATGTGTGACGCAGTGATTAAAGGCGCTCATTATTTTTCAGTGTGACGTCACATAGCTGATAGCGGTCCCAACTGGCTCCTACACACGTTTTCTCTGTAGCATTCTGGTCAATGACGGTTATTGGCAATCACGCGCCCTCTAGAAGCAGATACCATCAAGTTATTTACATGATTTTAAAGCACAGTAACAGGTAGCCCTAAAGGACGTCTGGGTAGACAAAAATATTACCGTTCGACCGGGGCTAAGTAACAGGTTTTGTTTCTAAATAGGGCCACTAACCATGACTGAGGGTTGCTGTGCATTTAATGCCTGTTTCCTTATTTCAAGTGATTCCCTCATATATTTCCCAACATTGTTATACAAGTAATGTTTCCGTCGCTCATTACCCATATCTAATTATCGCTGGGTGACAGGTGTGTTCAATTCCCGGGGGGTGGGGGCACTTAAGTGTATAGAGGTAGTATATATGTGCCGCGCGAGGGGTTATGTTTTTTCGGCCTCTCGACTTGTATGGCGGGTTTTTTTGGGGCCTCATACTTGTACGACGGGGTATGTTTTTCAGCTTCAACCTGTAAGAAGGGTTATACATTCGCACAATACCTTGTACGACGGGGTATGCTTTTGGCCATTTTGACCTTGTACGACGGGTACGGGTTTTCGAGGTCCCGCGGCACACCCCTATCCAGAATAAGGCCAAGTGCCCACCCCCGGGATAAAATTTCCGTTGCTTTTGGCAATGTTATTAAATGGTGTTGCTCTTTTGTTTTGATATTTAGGGCATGTAATCATAGAATGCAGAGGGATATGCATTGGCCGGCTGGCCGCCATCTTTTATATGTACATAGAAGATTGCGGCCAGCCGGCCAATGCAAATCCCTGTGATGGAATGCGCTTCGTCTTCCGTAGCTTGCATTGCGCAACACTGACATTTTCTATCTCTTGGATTGGAGAAGGTATCCCTCCATTTTCTCCCGCAAGGGGCCGCTTCCTGTCCCTTACAGCAGACAGCGCGCCACATTTCGGGCGAAAATGGGTATCCCTCGAGTCAAGGTTACCATTCTCTTGAGCCCCCACACCCCGACTGGCACTGTTACGACCCAACTTGAAATCAGGTCAATTTTAAAATTGACCGGATTTCAAGTTGGGTCGTGACAGCACAACTCTCTCTGACGGTGTTAAGAAGCGAACCCTATCGAGGGATGTTGACTGTTCCCCTCATTGATTCTATATTAATGGATGCGAGGTCAGACGTAGTTGTGATACTATTTCCCCTTTGTCTTCCAGATAGGCTGTTAGCGTTGTTGAGTTTGTTGTGCCAATTTTTTTTTATAGAGGGTTTTCATAGCACCTTCAGTTCTTTTCACAAATGTATATGAACCATCTTTGAACTTGGTGAATGGAGAGAGTCATTTTGGAACGCAGCTGTCACTACCAGCGCTTTTCGTTGATAACATAATCCAAACCAGATAATACCGAACTTAGTTACTCAACAGCCACATGTGGCACCAGAGAACCCAACTATCCGCACTACAACAGCAGGTGCAAAACCCGAGGGGTTAGGAATATTATTTTCTACGGCGCATAAATGCGTAGTCATTCTAAAATTCCAGTTAATGGCAAAAGTTGCTTCTCTAGGTTCTAGGAGCTTGAATAACAAATGGAAGTGATTTCGTCCGAAAACAGTGAGATTCTTTCCACATACTCGACAGCACAGGTATCACCCGCCACAATCATTTTTATTGAAGTACAGACTACAGCGGATTAGTGAATTTGGCGTATTTATCCTTGACATTTTGGTGATGTATAAGTATTGGCGACTAAAGTGAACTATTCATTTCGCCACATATACCAACAATCGTCATCATGGGTAGTGTACGAAATACCTACAGAACCGAGGATTTCATGAACGATCATGTGGACAAGAACCTTTTTTCCGCCGGTCAATATCATGTTTGGTATGCTTGGATTCTTCCTATTCTAGCAGGCATTAGTATTTTCCTAAATGTTTTCACAGCCACCATCCTTCATCATCCTGATATGAGATCACTCTCGGCGCTGCTCCTGCGGGCAACCCTAGTCACAGACAGCGTGCACATACTTAGTTATGTTCTCACCACCACACCATTTGTCTGGGTTCACACCTATTTTCAGGATCGACAAATCGTGATATTCTGGCAGTACATCAGATATTCACAGAACTTATTTTGGCCTTTTATGCCATCATGGAAGCTGCTAGAGTGATGACAATATGCTATACGACAGCTTTCATTTTGGAACAGTTCCTCGCTATAAATTACCCCGAAAAATTGATATCCTGGTCGTCAAAAGACCGGGGTGTTAAATTAGTTGTTACGGTGCTCAATATTTCAATATTATTCCACTTGGTGACATTCTTCAAGTTCAGTAGAAAGGATATTTTTATAAGATACAAGGATAAAGATTTTCTATTGGAGGATTCTACCCATGGACCGCCATCGGAATTGAAAGCTAACCTGATTTGCTTATCGGAAATTTACCTCGACGAGACATACCAGTCATACGAAAAGTTTGTGTACTTTCTATTATTCGACCTCATCCCGTGGTTCGTGACACTTGTAGCTTTCATCGGGACTTTAGTTACTTACTTACAGATGAAGAAAACTTTGCAGGATCCGTTACCAGGAGTGTATAATCCCAGAATGATAAGAAAATTCAAGAATGGCCGCTCAGTGCGCACCGTATTTACCATAACAGTCTCTTTTCTCATCCTACATGGAGGCGTGATCGTATGCTACTTCGTTATCCTAGATGACATTCTTTTCCAGATGGTTTCCCCCGACTGCCATGTTATTCCTACAGAGATTCGCTTTGAGCATGTGTCCAAGCCGAACTTGCTTGTCTACAAAATGTTCATTTACGCAATGAGCGTCATCAAACCATACCTATGTTTTGCTGTCAATAGCACATACCGATATTTGTTATCCTCTTGCTTTTTTTGGCAGAGGAGGAAAGTACAGAAAGCAAGTAGAAAGGTCTTCCTAGTGATGGATTACCGGAGAACAATTCCACCAGACTTCCAAATAAGTTAGTGCCCATGGCCAGAGCTTTTTTGCCAACTGACAATGTCTCCCAAGAAATATAGAAAAATTTCCATGGTGATTCGGATCCCTCGTTTGTTGACAATTTGGCACACTCGAAGTGGTCGTATCAACAAATTCAAATGTTTTTTTTTTTTCGGTATTAAATGCAAATCTTAGGCACTGAAAAGATGTCGGACACACGGGCGGGCAAGGTAATTGATTTATACGTCCGGATCAAAACTTGTCCGTCTATTTTATACACTGATTATATATATATATATGTATACATAAAATGTATGATCGTTTGAAAATAAACACATTAATCACAATATTCACATCAACAAGAGTTGAAATATTCATCTTTTATTTCCTAGAAATATTACTTTGGACTGTATTCAAAGGTGTCTGTTAAAACACAGACTGATTTTCCACTGCAGAGAACTTCCATGATGCTCTATAACAATGATTAATGACTTAAATGACAGGCAGACACCTGTCACAAATGGTGATGGTATCACTAAGCCTCTTGCAAGAATCTGACAGCCAACAAATGCCAAAACACATGAGCATTGAGAAAGCCTTCACACAACTTGTGTAACACCTGCCATTCATTGGTATATACATATATATACGTATATATGCATGTTTTGACGTAAGTAAAGCAACAACTTAAACAGGATGTTTCACCTTTTTAGGATGGCTGATTCCCTGAACTCACTATCCTGTATATTTGTTAGTTGCAGCAACTGAATAAAGAGTTCACCTTCACAATAAATCAAGAAGCACATGCTCAGGTAAATGCAAAAACATAGTAGTTAAGGTGATGAAAATGACAATGGATTCTGCTGCATATGAACCATGATCTCTTTATATGAATGAAATTAACACAAAACAAAAACAATGGGGCCAACAAAACTTGACAATCCAACCAGGCTAGTTGATTCCATGTAACCTTGCAGTTGGCATCCAGTGTCCACATAACGGTAGTATAACAAGTGCGTCCAGAGAGAAGAAGGAACACACTGACATGATGAAGACAACACGCACCATATGGGTATGAGATGCAACTACCTTACTTCTAATTATATCTCCTGAGTCAAGCTCTCAATATAAGCTTGGCATACCTGTCTGGTGGGCCTTTTCGCTTTACAAGCTGTCAGCCTTCGGTGGAGTTCCTCTCTCCACTGACATGTTACATGTTATTGGGTCATCAGAGTATCCGTCTATGCAAGCCAAGGATTTCATCAGAGTATCCTTCTATGTAAGCCTAGGATTTCTGCTCCTGTAGAGCTGCTGTGAAACGTAACCTCTCGAGCTGTTCATATTCGTGCATACATGGGCTAGGATGAGTGGTGAGGCCATGTCATCAGTCCTGCATGTCTTCGGGCATATCATGTGGGCCAATGATGCCAGGCACCATCAGCTGGGTCTGTCGTTTCTCCTCCTGAGCCTGTCTGATAGCTGTCTCTCGCTCCTCCAAGTACAGGTCAGAGTTGTCTTCACCAGAAAACTCCTACAACGAAACAACACAATGTGCTGTATACCATATTTTACATCAACTACAGCTAAAAGAATACACTCGAGTCTCAAGATATATTTCAACTTGAAACATGAAAACGAAATGAAAAATCGAGGATCCAGTATTACTCAAAACATGGAAGGTCATATTTATAAGGCTGTGGATAGGGAACTACAGACTCAAGTTAAATGGTCATTTCTATAGCATTGTGGTCTTGAATTGGGGCTACATTAAATGAGAAGTGTAAGGCTTACCCGGATTTGGACTAAGAAGTCTCGCATGTGCTCCTTGAACTGAGTGATATTCTGGTCGAAGCTGAAGAGGCCCTCAATGAACACCTTGATCTGCACACTGCATACACACCAAAGACTCTGACTCACAATCATCAACAGGGTGTTCTTACGATAATGCGTTACCAGTCTCAGTGGTCAATGATTGATTTTCAAAAGTACAATTTAACCACTCAAAACAAAATGTTAAGTATGGCATATACATACTCATTGAGGTGCTGGAATGCAGCCTTTAACAGGTTGGCAAGGAATTCTTGCACATAAATAAGATTGTTGTCAGCAGAAATGTTGGGTCCCAGTGGTACTTTAATCTTGTTCATCTCAACCAAACGGAACATGTAGGCCAAGATGGTAGCATGCAGAGTCAAACCTGGCATACCACAGAGACAACTTCATAATAATACACCAACGTATGGTATTTGTTATCATTATCATGGCAGCCATGGCACATCCGTCAGCTTCAAGGCAGACTACGACCATCCAAGGAGCATTTCAATTTTTATTCAAAACAATTGGAAAACTGGCACCATTATAATGCTTATTAAGCTGTAAATTACCGGCAGTGTGCGAGGAATCGGTCACAACAGAGAATATATGCTGTAGGATATCAGTGTAGTATGTCTGATAGAAGCTCTGTGCTGCTGCCTCCTCTTGACTGGCCACATTCTGTAGCATCTGGTAGAGGATATTGAGCCCGGTGTCAGCTACGTTACGCATCGTATGCTTAAACGCCCAGATGACAGCGTCCAACACTAACTTGAACTGGGCAGGTGGGATGGTCAGGAAAGCTGAAAGACAAGTTTAAATGTCAAAGATTTATAAATAGTCTACAATATAAAGTCCTGTGGTGATTGTATCATGTCCAATAATTTAAAAACATTTACGATCTAAATCATGGGATGGACATGGCCAACTCTTCTACCATTCCAGACCATCAAATGTTCTGCGGGGAGGATACACTATTTCTTTAGCAACTCAAGTTAAAAGTATGCCATCCCATGCACAAACAAGTGACCAACCCCTATTATTACTATCATTACATATTGGCATGAAAGATAAATGACTGGTATGTAAAATATTACCAGCAAAGCAGTGTGAATTGACAGCCTGCAGTAGGAGGAAGAAGTTGGTTCTGTGCTCTGGGTACTCTTCAAAGTTCTGCAACACAACCAGCGTTTCCCATCGTTAGTACAGACATTGACACTGACAATATATAACTTTGAAAGGCATGTTTGGATATTATGGTTACAAATACATCAGGGAATGTGATTAAATGAAGACGTGTTCTTTACAAGATGTGTGATGAATGAGAGGCTCACCTTGTTGATCATATCCAGGGTGCATTCAAACACAGCGTCAAATATCTTGGGTATACTGGCTGTTATGTGGCCCTATAAACACACACAGGATACAAATCAAAGGTTGTTTTAAGCACATACACTGGGGCTCACTGAATACCACAACCATCAAGACATCATTTTCAATGATCATCCATACACAAAACAAGTAAGAATACAATGGTTACCTCCAGTCTGTTGACAATAGTTGCCATGGTGCTCAGCACCTCTGGTTCGCGGGCCTGTGGTACATTCTTTTGGTAGTCCAATAGAACAGCATCTAACAGGGGAGGCACAAAACTGTCTGCAACCTGCAATGTTAGCAACACGTCAAGATTACGCTATGACTGACAGATCAACCCACACAACATGACCACAGACGAATATACACATCGCTCTGGATGCCAAGAATTGACCATAATGACAAGTTATGATGATAACAAAACACAATTTATGTCAAGCGAACACTTGAACCTTTATGTATTCCTCCCATTACATGTCACTTCCCGGCTCTAAGGAAAACTTGTTTAAACTCCACCGACAGCAAAGTGGGTGCCCCAATACAACCACAGTGGTTTAGCAGCAAGACTTACGGACTGCCATCCCACCTAATATAGCCCCCATTCTTCAGATAAAATTATCTACTGAAAAGCTCACCATTTGAGGATCAGCTGAATGTGACACCCATCCCGAGATGAGTTTCAGCGTTTCCTTTTTCACCGAGCGTAGACTCTTGATAACTGGCTGCTTAGTGACGTTCTCTCCATTTGTGGCAATAGAACTGCTCACATTCTCACTCATCACTTTATACACATTTAGCATGTCCAGGTAGATGCGTCCTAACTGGGCCACATATGGGTGTCCCAGAGCCTTGCAGGCTCTCACGTTGGTCTTGAGGATGTTGCCAAGCTGCTTGACTCGCTCCTCGTCTTTTAACACCTCTACATTCTGCGAGGCTTCAATGATGATAGCATCCCAGACTTGGTTAGGGACAGCCATGTACTTTTCAATCAGACGCTCCTGCTGTGTTTGGTCTGATTGGGCAGCTATCATAAGTCCAACTGCTTCATAGAATGTGTGAACCTGCAAGACAAAAAAAAAAGAAGGTGACTTTGATATAACAGGAAAACCAGATGACGTAATTAAATATAATACATCCTCAAATGTGTTTTCATCAAATTTCAATTCACACTCAAGCAAGAGTAAGGGTATTTTCTTTTAAACTCCACCCGGTACTATAACCACAGATGCATGCACAGATAGGAGGCGCTCCAAATAGTTCATCTGTGGTCCAACCAGACAAAGAAACAAGACAGCTAAATGTTTACCTGTTGGGGCTGGAGATCACAGGTGATAGCATTGATGGAGTTGAGGATCTCCTCAATCAGAGGCATCACCTCACCCACTTGAACCTGTACAAAGTGCCTTCGACATTTCTGAGCTATCTTGATGAAAGTGTCACAAGCCATATCTTGGACACCATCATGGGTTTCTGACACACAAGAAATCGTCAGGTATTATACCTCCAGAAAATCACCTTTCCAGAAATAGACAGAATAACCAGTAGTACAACACAATTTTCAAAGAATATAAACAGTTATAATCATGATTACCATGCATGAATTCAAATAGCTTGTTGACGACTGTCTTGAGGAAGCGCCAGTGAGCTCGTAGAAAGCGAGGGTACTGGCCCACAACATACATTATGTTGGATGCAATGATAGCTTTGTTGTCTTTCCCTCTCTTCTGCTCACAAAGCCCCAAAAGATCCTAAAAAAAGGCAAAGTGAAACTCAACTGCAGGCTTCAACACAGCAGGCAAATAGCAGACCATGAGGCTGACATGACTTCAACGCTAATATCAGACAAACACGACTTACCCTGATGACAATAACCAGAAATCTGCGCTCATCCTCTTCATGCATTGCTCCACTGATGGAACCAATAGCCCAGCAGAGCTGTAATTCATAGATTACCTTCATGCATTGATAGGATGAGGAGGATAAAAACAAAACAAAAAGGCTGATTGACAACTTGTTAATCCAATAAACAGTTACATTCTCAACCCCAGCTGGTATAACCCTCAATAGGAGAAATCTACTTACAGTGTTCAGGTTTTTCCATGACCATTCAGTGCCGTTGACTTGGTTGTGTAGTTTTTCAGTAAGTATATTTTCAGTGTCCACATAGTCCAAATGAGTCAGGTACACTGCAAATATTTATAACCATATTTTCACACATACAATTTGAAGCATGCAGAAAACAAATTGACAGATTCACCGTGATGCTATTAGTTTCCTGTGCCATGTTGATGATACCAAGACTCACCCAGGGTTTCTTTCATGTTCTTGTACATGTTGATAGAGTCTGTGTCCTTCATGAATTCCCTGACAACCTCACCCTGTTCATTCTCCACCACCAACACCTCCTCTGGCTTGGCCATCCGAGAAATAATCACTTGGCGGACCTACAGAAATAAAATGGTAAAGGAATGCTTTAAATCAGACAAAATCATCCACGTCCTGCTAGCATCAATATACTGTGTCAGTCAAGTTACCTCAGCCAGGGTCTGAAGCTGAATTATACAGTATTCCTACTCAATCCAAGTGAAGGATAGGAGATAATTTATCATGACTTGATTGCTTTATCATGCTATTCTGTACATATCTTATATCCTCTATATTATAAAGATCAGACTTCTGTAGGGTATTTGTTTGTTACTATTGCACATGAAAAAACTGCACCTCCAAAAAGTGGAGCAATCTTTGCATGGTATCATTAAACTGCTTTAATTTTAAAATAATACAATTTGACATAGACTTTAAATGACCAGTTTAATCAACTTGATAAAGAAGAAGGACATGCATAAAAACCAAATATATAAATGCGTCAACATACCTTAGACAGGACAGGATTGTATAAGGCCCTCCGACTGGGCATTTCCTGAGGCTGTTGCCGAGTGAGCAGCAACGGATTGCATGTGAAAGGACTTTCCCTGTACAGTTCACTGGCTAACAAATTCCAGTACTCCAAGCAAATTTTGAAGATCTCTGTTTCCTCAACCCATGAGATCAGGATGACATAGTGCAGTGCCTGAAAAACAACCAACAGTTGAATAACATTAGACACGCAAACAAGATATTTCATTCACCAGCGATGTGGGATGCATATATCATATTTCCTCAAATCAATCATTTTACGCAAACACCAAAATAACTTTCGTGGGGAAAATACTGCAATACAGAAGTATTACCTCCAGTAGGTTTTCATGTATATCAGTCCGTTTCTCAATCAATGTCCCATGCTCCTTGAGGAAAGTACACAGGAAGAGACTCAGATTCTGGATGAAATTTTGTTCATCATCCCGGCCATGCTTGTACGCATCTTTGATGTCTGTGTTCAACGGCAACATCTGTAACATTTCAGAAGTGTTAAGTTTCATACTTGATCATACCATAATTGTTCAGTTAGGCATCTATTGCTTTGATAACCACAAGCTTTATGGCACCTGCTTCAGCTGGCCAATGGCTGATGTGAAGAGCAGAACAAACTGGTCATCATATTGTGAGACTAAAACAGCAGCTACACACAAACAATTTCACAATGCATTGAAATGTAAAATCCCAGATAATAAACCCAAGCTATAATAAAATTCCGGGACTGTACATATATTGATTCTAAATAACCATGCATGACACTTCAGTATTCAACTTACATATTTCTGTGAGGCACTTCAGAGTGACATTTCTGAACAATGGAACACTTAGAAACTGAAACAAGAAACAATTGATCTGCAATATTCAAGACAAGCAAAAATAATTTCATCCCTACAAGCACAAATACAAGTACAAAACACCCAGGTAGCTGACCTTGAATATGAGGGTGGTGATCAGCTTAGTTTCAAAGATGTAGCCAAGAGGTATCCAATTCAGGAAGCGCAGCAAAGTATCGATAGTTGCACCAACAAGTGGAGCATTTTGCGAGTTTTCCTACAATACAACCAGAAAAGCCGTTATACACTTGACATCCATGAAACTAGGTGATAGTATGAAGGATAAAATCATTGTATTTATTGACTAACCAGGACATATTGGCAAAGCTGGAAGATTTGAGAAAACTCGCTGCACATGCTCTCCTTCAAATGCTTGGCTTTAGCCTGTGTCATCTGGCCAGATGAAAAGTCGAATACTTCCTCACTATAAAACAACCAAAGAACACATGGATAAAGATAAAATATGCAATATGATATTGCCTTTGACAGTCATTTATGGCTGCCAAAATACGATGGCCATTCATTCTCGCCCAAGTAAGTATAGAGTTAAACAGCATATCAGCACCAGTGTGTTATATTGTGCCTGCACTCTCACCTGAGTAGCTTTAGGATGGTCATGTTGTTCTGACAAAGTGATTCATTAGTTTTACTGGCTCCAACAATGTCGCCAATGAATGAAGGCCAGTTCTTAGGCCATTCATACTTCAGAATCTGTAATTTAATTCCATAGGTTGATGAAATACACCTCCACAGCGAAAGATTGATATAAAAAGAAGGGAGAAAAAATTTCTAGTAATGTCACCAAGCCTGACCTGAACAAGTATCATGTTGAGCTTGCTAAGATAGACTTTATCTTTCTCCAACGTTTCTGGCTGCGAGGAAGTTTTTATGACCAGGCTAACTATGTACTTCTTTATGCCTGTAATAAAATAAAAAAATGACATTTATTAAAAAATACATTTTGTCAGCGCCAGGTTCAATTATTATTTTGTCTAGCTTCTAAAATGACTTCATTTTAATCATTTCTTAGATATGGGCACTTTGAAAACTTAGTTTACAAAAGTATGCAAATGAGAAGCGACCGGGGTAAGTAAATGTATGGGTTACTCGATTGTTTTCTGGTATTTTCACATTAAGTCCACCTGTTTCTAGCTTCAGATATCTAGTAGCTTTTATCACATCATTTTTGGTTCAATTCCCATAAAAATAATAAGGTATCAAGACTTTAAAATGACTGAGAAATAACATTTTAATTGATTGAACAAATGTCAGTTCCATAAGTTGTTGGAAATCAGTCCATGAATTTAATTTTGATGAAGTGCCAATTCAATAAAACTAAGCTACCTATAATGTTGAGCCTTCTGGCACACATGAGTGTTTGCCTTCGTAGGATATCCACTAGCATTCTAGACATCCTGGTTGTATGTTATAGACTATTTAGTAAAGCAGATAACCCCAAAAATAATCATGTCTCACTATGCCTGGCCAGTATGCGAGTGTAGGTGACTCACTTAGCCAAATACCCAGTGAGCAGCCCTTATGTTAATGACAAGACAACCTACCTTCACACTGAGGCCTGGGTAGAACTTTCCATCTTGCTTTGATAACATTTTCTAAGATTTGGAGTGCATAATACTTGGTTTGCTGGTTCTCAGAATATTCTAGAATTGTGTCAACTCGAGTCCAAGCATCTGGGTGTTCTTTCAGGGCTGTCAAGACATCTTGGGCCATACGTTGCTGTTAAAAGACACCTACTTATTTATTACATGCACATACAATACTACATAAAACAAGCCATTGCATATTATAACTAGTATTCAATAATTCAGCCTAGATAAGGTGGACTTTACCTGAACACCTTCCCCAAAGTAAAGACAGGACACCACTGAGTCCAACAAATTGATATCAAGTTTCTGATTGAAATCTAGAAGCTTTGAAGTTTGTTCCATTTGCAGTGGTGGCATGGCTGTCCCATTGGGAGTGCTGTTCATGACAGTGGCAGCCATTGTGAATCACATTAGAAATCTGAAACCAAATATGTTAAAGGTAAAAAAATATCACAGCTGCAAATGCTTCTCTACTTCAATCAGCTTAGCATTTAATGAATTATTAGAGTGGAACCAGTCTGTCAGAAATATTTTAGATGCTCAAATCAAAGACTACAAACATGTATTCTAAATGGGCAATTCAAAGATTGCGCCTTGTGTCACACATGCCATGTATATTACGTGTACAAGATCTGCAGGCAAGTCACTTTTATGCACCATGGGCATTAAAGTCACAAGTGAGTCACTCCACCCTATATAGCCACACCTCTTTACTTAAGCATATGTACACAACACTGCCCCAATTATTTCATTTATTTAATTATTAAATCAACAGATTACATGAATACATTAATTTATCTTCAATTTTAACCCCAAAATTAGGAAATCACTATATTATCAAGCGTCAAATTTGACGGTCGATAACATTAGCTATGTTTAACTGAATATTGTCGCAGTTGTCAGTTAACTCATAGTCATAACCACCCTGAAATATAAATCTTAACGGAAGGCCGAATTCACCACGCCGAAACCACCAAGGACCAAAATTAAGGGTTTCCTTGACGCAACCCATCGCAAGAATGGTTATGCTAAGGCCTGCAGCCAAACCAAATGTGCTAAGAACTGAAATACGTGTGATGTTTCCGAAAACAATCAAAAACAGCCATGACCAGCGAAAGCCAAAAACAAGGTGTTGTGCTAGGCCATCCAGCAGCCCTCATACACGTGCATTTGTTTACAAGATAGCAATCAAAACACGAATCTCTGCCATAACATTATAAACAGACTCTTGTCAACACTTAACAAACAGTCATATGCACCATAAATGATTTGCTTACTTCTCATACACAGAATCAGCAATCCGATGTCAGTGTCTTACCGTCAGCACATAAACTGGGGAAATTTCCAATCCTCGCATACCGGTTCGAACCAGACGAAAGTGCCATTTTCGCAACAATTCGGCTATCTCCGGATGGAAACTTCCATTGGAAATTTTTTATCTTCCTTGGGTATGTTGCAGTGTTTATACGATCAAATGGTTTTATGGTTAACTAATGGGTATTTTAGAAATAAATCATATGTAATTTAATATTTTTGAGCCCAATTTAAAGAGGAAACACATTTTCGGCATATTTCGTATTCAAATTAATTTCTTTGGAATATTTGATTTACATTGCAGCCGCTAAAGTTGAAGTATTATCTGATGATTAAAAGGAGATGGCAGCGCGCTGTCGTTTTTGTGGTCCGTTTAAAGAAAGGAAACAAATATGCATTAGCCATCTCGAAAAGGTCATAGCCCCTGATACGATAGATTGAATGAAATATCATGATCTGTGTCTCGATTTATTGTGGTTAACTTAAGAGAAGTTAGCGTCATCACTGGAACTTCTTTTATCATCTTGTGATTAATCATACCATATACGCGTATCACCAAGAGGCATTGTTTTACATGAACAATTGATTTTAGTTTAAAATTAAAGTTTATATCACCACTCATTTGGTGCCTGTATTGCTGTAAGAGTATGCACAAGATGGTAAATATTGCAACTGTGATATAAGATAGCCGCAAACTGATGTTGGTAAACTTGCCTTAGTCTACAATTGAGATAAGGTTCATTCCGTTTAGGTATTTATTTCATTTGTTAGCTTTCGTTTCATGTAGTGCATAGAACCAACCATTAGATCAAGAAAAACCTGTTTCTCTGAGAAAGGGAGCTTAACTACGGTTATTTTGGACGATAATAGAGTTACTGTGAATTGTTCTCGATGATATCCATCCAGGCATCCTGCAACCATCGTTACCTGGTTACCACCAGGTTACCACCAGGTTACCGAGTACTGACGCCATGGCAAAAGTTATATTTCGAGCGGTTGGCACTCCACATCCATATTGTGTACTAACGTATCTATATGGATCGAGAATTGGGATGAATATTCACTGTTTTGTGATTATTTAGAAATCATCACGTAAACTATGAGAATCCCAACTATCGTTTACGCCAACCATTATTTTAGAAAATGACACGCTGTTGAAATTACTTCCTCTATTTATAATTATAATTTATATACAACAAGTAACAAGACTGGCCAAGAAAGGAGATTTGGTGGCATTGACTGTCGTTGTCAGTGGACACGTGCTAGTCCCACTGGGAATCACTGACACTGACCTCATTGCCACATAATGTGGCAATTGGTGTCAGGGAGGGCAAGCTGTGAATAAGTAGAGACGTCCAACTTTCCGTTACTATCCTAATTGGACTATGACTTCCCTTTGACGCAAATTGTCCCAGCCATTCTCTTTGAAACATCTTTTTTTGGTGGGGCAGCTCTCCAGAAGTAAGAAGTTGTGAGAAATCCACCTGAAGACATCACCCCCTCAGTGTCGTGTTATTTTCACTATTATGGTTACTGTTGTTTGATCAATTACTGTAGTGTGATGCAGGGACTATATCCCCCATGTCACAAAATAAGTACCCTATATAAATATATATATAAATATACATATATATATATATATATATTATATATATATATATATATATATATATATATATTATCGGCATATATATCGTATTCACTAAGGTAATTTCATTGGGGATGTAAAGGATTATTAAAATCTCCACATTCTTCTTCAGGTCTCTTGATTGGAATGGATATTAATGGTTGGGAGGAGAATGAAAAAGATAAATTGGACTCAGCAGTTGTCTCTCAATTGCCTGCCAACATTGCACTTGATACCACATGCCAAGAAACAGGGGGGAATGTAAACTTAGTGGCAGCTGATGGAAGGAATTCAGGAGTTGGAACAATTTTTGTGCTTGCAACTCAGCCATCAGCCAACACAGACTGGAATGCTGTTGTTCAACAGGTTATACAGAGCTCTCTTTGCAAGGCTTCCTCTTGTCATGAAGCTGAGGCTCCTGAGCAGCAGGGTCAACCTCAGGCTGGTAAAACTTGACTTCACTTTGCCCTCTCCCATTTGTTGATAATTGTTAATACTCAATATGAATATAAATTCTCAGAAAAATGCTGACTAAATTAGTGACAATAACTTGATGCAGCTATTGTTGCAGAGGCCAATGGAGATTTGTTTGCTTGCAATGTGCAAGCCAACTGCAAACGAAAATTCTTTAGCCAAAGTTACCTCCAGCTGCATCAAGAGGTGGACCACAAGGAGGATAAAGGAAACTCATCAAAAATGCGTCTGACATGCTATTATAAAAACTGTGGTCGAAAATTTCAATGGCCTTCCCATTTAAAATACCATTTACTTTCTCATAGGTCACTATTATTTCCTTTATTCATGTATATGTTAATAGCTTTGTGAACATTTTCAAACATTATGGCTGCAGGTCAGTTTAAGATAAACCCCTGTGAACTTTTATTCCATATCAATTCAGCAGGGATGAGAGAGCCTTTGTGTGCACTGTACCCAACTGTGGGCGTTCTTTCTTCACTGCTCAGAGACTATCAGTGCATAAACGCAGCCACACAGGCGAAAAACCATTTATCTGTCCAGATCCCAACTGCGGGAAGTCATTTACTACAAATGGCAATTTGATTAATCACAAGCGAATTCACTCAGGTATGTTATGCCACACCCTTAATTGTTACTGACAGAATTATATATTTGATTACTGCTGGTATTGTTTTATATTTTGATATAATAAAATACATTGCATTGGAAACATATTTCATAGGAGAAAAACCTTTTCCGTGTGAGAAGTGTGGAAAGAGGTTTGCTGAGAAATCAACACTTAAGAAACATATTGTTATACATACTGGTAAGAATTGCAGCAAATGTTAGACACGCAAGTATCCATTTGTGAATGTGCCAAGTAGTCTTTGTTAGCAGTCTGGTTATAACCAATTTTTAGATTGTATATTATTTATTGGCATAATCTACGTATTATAGCATTTGCAGCCATCGTAATTTTTGTCTTATTTTTTTTTTTTTTGTCTACAGGGAAGAAACCCTTTGCATGTGAGTTTTGTGGGCAAGAGTTTAGTCAAAGTAGCAGTCGTAGTGTGCATCAGAAAAAGGTGCATCTTGAGGAATTAACATTGAAAAAAGCTGGAAAAAAACAGGAGGAAGACACACCCCCCTCCCCACAAATACCTAGCTCTGTTCCCCATTCGTCTGGCCACAACTCGACAGTGATAATTGTTACCCCTGAACAATTACAAAGTGAACACAATGAGAACGATGGAATATCAAATGTGGACGAGGACAAAAAAGGTTTCAATCTAAGTCTCCTTTTTTTGGATTGAAATATTATGTACCTTAATGCCTCAATATAACCATATCATTCTGTTTTCATAACTGTTGTTTTGATATGATTTCTGATGAAGCTCATGAGAACTCTCAAATGAGATACTTGCACTTGGATCAGTGTATGCTAGGTGCTCAGGGTAAGTAAGGGGTTATGTATCTCAATCAATTTCTGTTATTACCGTTACTCTCGTCAAATGAATTAATTACATTGATGTATCCTTGCAGATAAGATGAGCTCTTCCACTGGTGCTTCAGCTACAGATCAATCCAATGTGGTGGTGTTACCTCAACCATTATCAAAGCACTACCCTCCCACTGCACAACATACTCTTAGCCATTATGTCAGCGAGGGAAGTGCTGCTTCTGCCGAGTCCGTGTATTGTGAAGAAATTGAGTTGACTGATCTAGAACCAGTGGATATTATTTCTACTGATAGACAAGGAACAATATAATTAAATTAACACTAATTCAAACTTTCTTATCATAACGTGATTCTTAATGCTTATATTATGATGATGTCACATTTAATGTAAAATTGATTTTGTGGTTGTCTTGCGGTATATGTTTTTCACACAGGAAACAAACAACATTCATCAAGTCTTTGTTTAAATTATATTGAGGAAGGCATTGGCTTGAAACATAATTTAAATGGAAAAGAATTTAATGAAAGGAAAAATAATTTGCTCTATTAATACATGCAAAAAGCCATGTGAATGTTCGTAGGCAACATTGTTTCTGTGATGATTACATCCACTGACATGTAAGAGCAAATATATGCCAAGTAAGAGATTACAATCCCTTACTATTAAGGTCTTAGTTTTCACAACATAGAAACAATTTCATGATTTAGGCAGTACCTGGTAGCCAAAACTAGGGTGTGATTCAAAAGAACAACACCGGGTAAGAGCTGAATTACCTTGAAAGAGTAGCGACTGATTTTTTTAATTGTTAACAATGTTTGTAACCATATTTAAAATAAGTTATACACTACGGGTGTAACCCTGTCCTTTCACTACAGGTAAAAAACATAAAAGCAATACCAAGAAAATGCTACCTAAAAATTCAAATAATAGGGGATCAAGATAAACATACTGCCCATATGGATTTGTTTTTGACATGGGACAAAAAAAACCAGCTACCACTATTTTATTTATATGCAGGCTAATTATGTTAAAAATATCAAAATACACAAACTAAGTGAAAATACTTTCATAACATTATCGTGTCAAGTTTCCCGATTCAACAATTGATTATTACGAAGATACAGACAAAACTATCACAGACAATCAAATACTTAGTTACATCACAGATGATCACAGGCAACAATACAAAATAAAGCATTATTCATATTGCTAGTTTATTAAGTGGCAGAGTTATGTACAATGAAAGGTCTGTTGACAAACATAACTCATGTTATCTAAATGTCATGCACATTCCTGCATACTAAAACCAATGAGGAAAAAATAACCTTTAATCCTCCTCTAATTCTGATCCGTGATCTGTGTAATTTCCACTATGATTGGTCCGAGGATCATCGTCATCAAAATCATCTGTGTATTTCTTTCCACTTCTTGAGTTGCTGGCAGCTGAGCTTGGCCGTGAGTACTTTCTGCTTTCAGAAAACATGGTCGAGACTTCATCCTCTGGTGTAAATGAGCTGCTGGCCCTCCTCCCTTTGTGAGACACAAAGTCTTCCTCCAGTCCCGCACGTTGAAGAGTTGCTTTGAATTGTCTGTCAGCCTTTTGTTGGGCATTTCTCTGTGAACAAGTAAAATGCAGAACATCCAAAAAATGGCAGGCAGGTATCCGCTCATTTAATTCATGCCCCTGTTCCTACATCATGTAACAGGGCGGTCTTGGATAATTTGACATATCTAAGCGATGAAGCTTTCAGAAACCTTACACAATACAACAATATTTGTTATATAATAGACCGAAATAAGTGGTACCTCTGCAATTTGTTCAAACAACAAGGGACGATCCTTTATCCTCTCTTTCATTTCGTTCAACTGCTTTGAATACTCCACTCTTCTTGCCCTGTCACTCTGCCTGAAATATGCCAGTCGTAGCAGGGTGACCATTCTGCCACTAACATCACAATGCTCCAAATTGTGGAATTGATTTAAATAGATTGAATTATGAATACACATACATAACATACCTATATTCATGGATCTTGTTCTTGGTGTAGTCCTGTAAGTCACCTGATCTGTCATTAGCTAGAACGCGACGTGACACTTCTTTCTTGAGCTGCTCTTCCTTCATAGCCCGTCTTTTGAGCTCCTGCTGCCGGGAATATTCAGCTTCCATCTGTTGCCGTAGTTTACTCCTGTAGAGCCATCATACAGCATTATCTTAATAAAATAAGGCTCACGAGTTATCAATCACAATTCTAATTTAGTGAGGTTAAAAATGATTGTCTCTTGAGGTTGGCCATGCTCTTAAAAGTGATTCAGGAAGGTTTAAAAAAAACACGGCAATCAAACCAAAGTCAACCATTATAGTACATTTACACAACAGCATACACAAAGTTATTTTGATGGAAGATCAGAAAAAGGGTAAGTTAAACTTTTTCCACCTTTAAGACCAGCATTTACAGCAACACATTCTCCGATGCATATGGATGCATATGTAAATGAACATAGAGAGTAAATAAGCTGCTAATCCAAATCATTCACCATCAATAATTTTTTTATGAATTAGTAACCATCATGAGCATCATCAAATAGGGAATCAAGTGGCCAATAAAGTTTTTTCTGCACCCAAGAACTTTTATTTTTTTGGTTGAAAAACACATTTAGACTATTAAAAAATAAATATAGGCACTTCAGTAATTTTTTTCTATGTGTAATTCAATGTGACAATGAACACAAATTATGGTCACAGATCTATGAGGTCATTTGCAGTGATAGTTAGTAACAACATAGCCCAGCAATGGACATGGTTAAAAATGCTATAGTTACAGGGGGATGGTTTGGTGGTAGTGGGTTCAGTTTAAATGGCTGTTATTAAAGATACTTGGGAAGTGCTGCATTCGGATCAGTCCCAGAAGTTAATTCACAGCTATTGAGCAGTCAGTCACCAATTACCTTTCTAGTTAGGTAAACCATCAAAATACAATGGGTGGGTGAGTAATTTATACAACAGTTGTAAGTATATAGCTTCTTGGATTATGCACACAAACACATTAAAGCCATCTACAAGTGATATAATAAAAATATTTACTTAGTGGCACTGCTTCTGAGTTGGGCTGTGTTTGTCATTTTAGCAGGAATGGAATCCAAAGATGCTGACAATGAACCTGAAAAGAAATCATATACACACCTTAAGAAAATATCACAAATGATCTATTTATTGCTAAGCATTGAACACTGATTGTTTACATCGGAGCCAAATGCATTCAAAAAGCCAAAAATAATAAATGAGCCCCTCACATACCTGATAAACTGGTCCTGGTCCACCTCTTTTCTCCCTGATACTGGTTTACATTAGCAAGGTCTTCATAAACCTTAGATCGTGATGATGCTACACTATGTTCACGAAGGTTAAAAGGCCTGCAGATCGTTGCTTCTTTGGCAAGTTTTTTATTAGCAAGCTCTTTCATGTGCTTCTTGTGCAATTCTTCAAAATCTGGCATTGTTTCATTGATTTTTGGTCTAAATTTAGGCTCTGCAACAAAGCCTGATTTTTTGGCTTTTTCAGAATGTGCCATTTGCCTAGATTTGCCTTTGACATAGTCATCTCCTCTTGACTGCATGTTTGGTGGTAATGAGGCACTTTTATACATCTCACGGGCTCTCATTTGCACCCTGACCTTCCTATATTCTTCATCCTCCTTTATCTTATCATCAATATAGGTATCAAATATGTGTTCTGGAAATGGCTTGGCTCGAAATTTTGTAACAGGCGCATCATCTTTGAAGTCGCACAATCTATTGTGCTTTGACCCAAATTTCTGCTTTTTGTCTTCCATACGAGTTGATAATTTGAAAGGCTTTTCTTTTGACTTTAGGACTTCTTTGGCATTTTCCCTTGCATAGCGTCTTTGAGTTTCCTTCTCTTCCATTATCTCATCATAGAGCGGTAAATATACATGAGCAGGGACGGGTGTTGCTTTGAACTTTTTTTGACATTCTTCTGCTTGTTGTCTCATTTCTGCTTGCCTCTTCTCTTCAAGCTCAATCATTGCTTTGGTTTTCTTTGGCTCCTTTTGTGCTTCACGAAGTGTCATGGAAAACGGTTTAGGAATTGTGATCTTATGTTTCCATTCCTTGATTGCCGGCTTAGGTTCAGTAGCATTTAAAGCTTTTTCTGTTGAGCTTCGCATTGTTGACAACCTGGAGAGAGAACTACTTCTGCTTCTGATCTGTCTAGGAGCGTAATCATCAATAGAGAAATTTCTCCACATGTCATCCACATACTTTTGAGGTATGCAATTTTTGTTAGCTGATGGTGCATTTTTAGCTTCTACTTCTTCTTCAGACTCTGTAGATGAGGCAGTCAGTGGTCGCCAATGAAGGCCTTCAGTTCTCTTATCTGGAATGGAGACCGATCGAATTGGTGCTGAATCGCTTCGTTTCGGTTTACCTGTTGGTGGCTTTGTAGCAGAAACACCATTGCTATTGTACTTTGTATCAGCTGATTGACTGGAGAACAATGCAGGCTCAGATGAAATTGCATAATTTTCATCAACTCTTGCAACCTGAGGGCGAACGTCTTTGCTAGCCACTTCAGATCTGTTGAAAACTCCGTAATCAACGGATGAACTTAGTTTGTTGCCCGATACTTTGTTGTTGTAAAGTTGCTCACATATTTGCAGTGTTTTCTTGTGCTCATCTCTTAACTCTAAAAGCCTCTTATAGAAATCGTCATCCGAAAGATCCGCCAATTCAGCGGGCAGTGTTTCCATTAAAGTATTTGCCGTGTCAAACAGATTCACTCCAGAGCGGGACAGCTGGGCGGGATCCTCAACAACATCCATGTAGTCCGCATCGCGCTCGTATAGAGGAGGATTTTTTTCCAAGCCATCTTTGACTGTATTTTTCTTTCTTTCATTTTCTGTAAAAGCCAGGCCTGTTTTGGGGTTAACAGGTGCTTTAACACAAGATGCAACGATGGTGGAAAGTTGGTGAGCGGTTGCCATGTTTTGGCTTCTACTAACAGCCCAGACATGTCATAGTGCGGAGCTACTATTGGCCAATAATAATACTATTAAACTATACCCTTAAAAACATGAACATGGGAAGTCATGATCTGATTTAATAAACTTGAGAAAAATTTAGACGATAAACAGATGAATCTTTATCGACGAATGCAAAGGGTCATATTTTATCGACTTGCCCTGATCGCTCCCCAAAATGTACTTTTGGTTGCCAAATGAATCATCCAACAAACGTTTCCTTCTGGGTGTCTCATTGGAAGAATAGTATCCAAGTTAGTACCGTATTGTAATTTATTTAGTCCCTATACTTTCTGTTATTGTTTTAATTTTCTTTATATATTCACCTCGTTTCCTTTCTATCAATCTTTTCTTTCCTGTTGATGCTACTGTTGAATCACCTCTTGAAATGCCTATAACTGAATTGTAATTTCCATATTTCTTCGTCAGTATTATCTGAAGTCACCACAACCTTGCTTGAGTAGCATATACTGTAGTATTAAAATGCCTTGTATCCTGCTGTGATGAATGTTGGATGGCTAAGACAAAAAACCAAACGAGATGATTAATTGTCATTTATGCAAAATCGGTATGTTCGATTTATTGTATTTGAACGGCATCTATGTAAATATGAACAAGCGCAGAAAAAACGAAAACTTTTTTCTGCCAAACTGGTCGGATGGAATAAAACGATTGTTATTGATAATGCTCTGATAATCCTGCATTATGTCAAAACGTTTATGGGACGAAATAATTATAATTGGATTTCCATATTGCACTAGAACGCCAATCATACATCATAACGTTTCGAGTTATGTATAAGCTTCGTGCTCTGGGTCATGTCAGTGTGTTTGAAGCGGCCTGTCTGTAGCAATAATGGTTTTGATGAAGATAATTCGACCTGCGCCTTATGCATTGTTTAAAACAACATGCATTCGAACGACATTAGCCGTGCCAAGACGCATGTCAACACAAACTGACGCTCATGTTGATACAAATACTGACTACGACATCATAATATGTGGTGGTGGAATGGTTGGGGCTGCTATGGCTGCTGCGTTAGGCAAGATCATATTTATTTGTTTTATTCCCCGCTAAACATCCTCTATACTGTCTTTTGTGTGGTACCATACACCCCCGGGGGTGGGGGGGGGGGCACTTAAGTGTATAGAGGTAGTATACATGGATGTGCCGGTGTACCGGACGACGGGGTATGTTTTTCAGCTTCAATCTGTACCACGGGTTTGTTTGGGGGCTTCGTTTTGAACAGCGGGGTATGTTTTCTCTTCCCATGCAGTATGTCGAGATTTTCTCCTGAGATTTCCCACCGATCGTTGACAATGCAAATGCAATGAATGGTCCCTGTGTGACGCCCCAAGAATCACACGCTCAGCCCACTGGGATTTGCATTGGCCGACTTACCGATATCTTCTATGTATACAAACTCTTTATGGTTTATGTATGGATAGAAGATAGCGGCTGGCCGGCCAAAACAAATCCCTGTTGCTCGACAGTGCAAGCGAGCTATGTTGTTACTGCATGTAATCAGACATCTGCTCATAACATTTTGAGATTTATCCGTAACTTTTATCCTACCTACGACGTACAATGGATCATTCGTTATACATTTGCATAATGACGGGGCATGCTTTTTTGCCACTATCATCTTGTACGACGGGTTTTGGATGTACCAAAGTAAAATCATGTCTTCGTCCAAGATATAACAATAGAAATAAATCTATGCAGAAGAGCCTTGGAAATGATACACATGTGTGTTGCTGAAGGCGATCAACATAGCAAAGTTATTTGAATCATATGATGAGAAATCAGGCACTGCTGATTAATCAAGTGCAAATGGGGGGCAGTGAATCTGCCCATCATCCATCAACATATGTAGAAATGAACCAGTTTATTTGCAAAGTCGCAGCCAAGTGCTGTCAGGCTATTACCTGTGATCAAGATTCTACTAAAACCTATACTTCAGGAATGTATTTGTTTACAGGCCATTCCACAGCACTCTCTGACAAAAAAGTGTTGCTACTAGAAGGAGGAAATGAGCGACCCTTGATCACTGCACCATCAAAAGTACCATCTGGAAGGACATGTGCCCTGAGTTTAGCTACCAGGAATCTTCTTAAGGGTAAAATTGAAAAATCAATCTATGTTTGGAGCTGACTTTGCTAGAACAGTGTGTAGTAATTTGTTGTTCTGCTTGCATTTATTGCCTTTATTTTTATTAAGTGATATAAAGCAAGTAATCAACATTATTATTGATTTCAACATTATGCACTGTATTCTGGTTGGTGTACATTGCATTGCAGGGTTTAATGCTTGGACTTCACTTGAAGCATTAAGATTGCAGGAAGTCAAAAGAATGCAAGTATGTGCAAGTATATTGTTTCCTGTAGAAATGCATCATTTAAACCATCACATACTGAAGTCATTAATCTAAGAAACAACTGTTTCAGGTATGGGATTCTGCCTCAGATTCTATGATAACATTCACACCATCACAATCTGATGACAACTTAGCATTTATTGCTGAGAATGACTTGATTCTAAGTGCAATCATGGAACAAGTAGAACTTATAAGGGACCAGGTACACATTCAATATGGCTCGCGTGTATCAGGATATAAATTACCACATCATGGAGATTCACAACTGGCACAAGTACATTTATCTTCTGGCGAGATCTTTGAGAGCAAACTACTGGTTGGTACAACCGATTTTGCACTCCTGTTTATTTACCAGCCTTGTTCTTAACAAAAGCATGTTAAAGTAGCCTTGAATTGCATTCTTGGCTATATAATATTAGAAATCGATAAGTTATATTTATGAATTATAAAAAGAATGGATTTTATATGCAAAACATTCTGCATTATGTGTGGAAAAAGATAGGAGCTGATGGATTTAAGTCTCTGCTCAGACAAACTTGTGACATTCACACAATCAATAAAGACTACAAACAGATGGGTGTTGTGACTACATTAAAAATCTCAGAGGTGGGTCCGTTTCTCCTCGAGTCCAGTTGTATACAATATGTAATTTGATAACTGTGATTATATAGCTCAATACTTTTGATTTTCAGGATGTTGGCAATAATGTGGCTTGGCAACGGTTCTTGAAAACAGGCCCTATTGCTATGCTGCCTGTAAGTATGAAATTTGTGTTATTAAGTACATCATATCACACCTGCTTGATTATCTGAATACTATCTTGCATCTAGAAACGCTGTGTTTCATACCACTTGAAACTGATGTGAACTTATTTAGAATACAAATATATCTGCTGATTAGAATTCTCTCTGTGGTCATCAAAAATATTTTGCAGAATTCTCCAATCTTGTGATATGTAGTGCTCAATCTTGATGTCCTCATTGGTTTGTGAGATAAATGGGTTTATTGTCTGAAGGTTAGCCCAAGCCACAGCTGCCTCATATGGTCTACAACACCCGAGGATGCCAAGCATCTGTTGCAACTCCCTCATGATAGCTTTGTCGATGCTGTTAACAATGCATTTGTAAGATAATTCATTTTGGTATGACATCAATAGTTCTGTTCAGTGCCAGGGGATACTTGGATATATGTCATTTTTGTGTTGTAAATATAACTGTATTCCTCCACTTGATTCAGTGGTCTGATGATGACAAGAATCCAGTAGCTGATTATGTAAGCCAGACATTCGATGGTTTGCTAACATCAATTGGGCTAGGTAAAATTCATTTTGTTGAAACGCTTTAATTTAAAGCTGAATGTTTGCCAAAGGCCTTGTATTTCCCTCTTAATAGGTAGCCTTAATTTGTCAATTAATCAGTGGTTACCAGTAAATAAACTATATGATGGTTTGATGTATATAACTAGACGTAGATTGATGTGTGGTCAGATGGTAGTTCTTCCCAGCAGCTGCCCCCCACAGTGATTGGGGCAGAACTGTCCACTCGTGGTGCTTTTCCTCTGGGCCTCTGTCATGCTTCTCAATATGTCCAGTCCAGAGTGGCTCTAATAGGGTGTGTAATTAACTAATTTAATTAAACTATTGCAAAATCTTTGCATTGATTTGTTATTAGATGACTTACTTCCATGGGAACACACACACACACAAACGCACACACAAACGCACACAAATAACATCCATTGTCAGTTGCATATTTTTTGCAGTTTGAAGTCAACTGTATGAATGCTATTGAATGAATTTGTTACAAAAGAGATTATTTATTGTGACATTGTGTATTTTGAAGGGATGCTGCTCACAGAATCCACCCTCTGGCTGGACAAGGTGTGAATCTGGGCTTTGGTGATGTTGCATGTCTAGTCAGGCAGTTGGAAAATGCGGTTCTTGAAGGTGCAGATATTGGTGAGTGTATCTCTGTCAGTGAATACCTTGGAGTTTCATTCCATTATCTATACTGTACTTGTTTCTGTAAGAGCAGCACAGTCTGTTTAGAGAACACTGGTTATGTATGAGCTAAGTAAGTAAGTGTTGTAAGGAAGGAGCTACCTCTGTAAAAAATACTATGACTACATTGGGGAACATCAGTAAATATTAAAGATGTCATGTTTGTATTAAAAACTGCGGCCATGGTTAGCTTGATCTATTTGGATGTTATTTCTTCACCGTGTAAATCCTTTCCGACACAGCAGGCTGTCCATACAATAAGAGCAGCCAAATGTGAAAAGCTCTCCATATCACTGGTCACCCTGGCTAGAAGCCACTGACTGAATAATGACTTGCACTCAAGTTGCTACCATATGCATCTTCCTCATTATTTTTCTTTGTTAACATTTGGTCTTTCAAATGATCTGTTACATATCTATGTAACATGGCTGTTTAGCATGTGTTTAGTACATTCTCAATTGTTATTTAGCTCAATCTGTCATTTTATATGTTTGTTTGTTAAATGTCCCAGGATCCATAGATTATCTTTTGGATTACGAATCAGAAAGACAAAGACAAGTTGTCCCTGTTATGTCAACAGTAAATTTTCTCAATGGAATGTATTCAACGTCATTCACTCCTCTGGTGCTTATGAGGACTTTGGGACTCCAAGCTGTCAATGCAGTGCCTCAAGTGAAGGTAAGTCTGCTTTTTTGGGGGGGATCAATCCCAAGTTTAAAAGTCCAGAAGTGGTTCTTAATAGGGACTGTGTTTATCAGACAAGGGTAACAGAATTTTTTCTATCACCGACTACATGTAAGAGCAAATCTCTTTTTTTTCAGTCTTTCTTCCTTGAGAGAGCAGCTTCCTGAATACAACTGTTGTGAATGACTGCTAAACATAATAAAATGATTTTATACCATGAAAGTATTTTGTCACTACCAGCAAGTAGACAGTACATTGCACTTCATATATGCTGTCTTATTTATCTCAATAGTTTCTACAAGTTACACTTGAGTTCTTTGTCGTCGCCAATATATTTATGTTGTAGGAATTTACACTTTCACAAATTGACATGATGGATTGTGATGTTTCTCATTTGCCTTGCTGATTCGTTGGCAAAACTGTAATCACTACAGCTAGGAATACTGTATTTAGTACATTCAGATCCTCGATAAAAGTCCTTTTGTAGTCCACATGCAGAGGGAGGTTGTGTTGAAGTGTTGCCTGTGATCCACCATTAAAGGATTGGTTCAGTGAAATAAAAAAAAGATCATGATCTCATATAAATGAGTTGAACAAGGATGAGGACTGCATTCAAGCATCTCATCTGAGTGATCCATCATATCAACTAGCATTGCTGGTTGGCGATGCCCAAGGCTATCAGTTCTTCGGATTCTATAAGGCATGTGTACCAAGTATGAAAATAAATATAATCTATTTACAGGAGTCATTTGAGTCATAATTAATAACTAATTTGAAAGTAGGTATTCATAATACATTATATGACCATGCAATACTACATAGTCATGGATGAGTAAATAAGCTAAACTCTACTAAAACTTTCACTTGTTCATTTATAAATTCTTCATGATCAGTGTTGAAAATTTTTGTTTCAAAAAGCTTTCATCAGCTTATATATAGGCGGACGATTCAAGCATGGCAGTATGTCACATGCAGAAAGTTTTAGGGGCGTATACTAGCATACACACTCTTAGATACTTTAATTTATATGATCACAGTAATTGCGCGCTTGCTAAAAGTATCCGAGGGTTGTGGGCATGCGCAATACGGCCTTTTGCATAACGCTACTTTTTGCATATGACACCGGAAGTAAATAGATCTGACAGATTTGGAGTTGAGAGGTTTGAGCAGTTGCGCGTCGAGGGTAGTGGAGGCAAACTGATAGCTGGCGATGTTGTTTATGGGACTGTGGAAGCACTTTAAGTATTCGTCATGAGAAACTCTGACTGTAATTCCAATGACTGCAATGCACAATATCAAATATTCGGTGTCCTTACGAAAAGGCCATTCGGACACTCGAGCAATAAATGGAGTCGAAGGTAAGAACTAAGATAACCTGAGACTGACTCACTGAGTGATATTGTGATAACTAGCGGAACAGACCAACACCAGTCGATCGCGTGCTTTCTTGTTGCGCAAGCTCCACTTGGTTCAAAAGAGCTAGTGATAATTGATGTTACCTGATTAATAAGTTTGAGGACTCACCATAAGAGTTGAAATATTGAATAACAGTCGTTTACCACTAAATAAAGTATGTTATTTGTTGTGAGTCCACTATGAAGTTACCTTGTGAAAAATCCATATATTTTACCATTTTGTTTTTGGTGGCAACACTTCCTGAGGCCAGTGTGAAGTGCGACGGCTTAGATGCACCAGATGAGGTCAAATGGATTGTTAAACTTTCAAGTTGTGGGTGTCAGCTATCTATATTAAAGTACCTGCTAAGCTGCATCGAGTTCATAATAATAGACAGGATATTCGTACACCAGCTGTAAAAATAAGACAGATATTTGCTATTTGTACAGCTGCTGTACAAATATTGCTGGTGATAGGCTATATGTAGCTGATCGGCTATACAAATAACCCTTGGTGTATTTCTACAAACAACCCCAGGAATATTTTACGGTACGAATAAGCTCTGTCTATATTTCCGCTGTACAAATATGCCAAGGATTATTTCTGTAGTACTTTCAATGGGACCGAACTCCTTTGGGGGGGTTTCTCTGGTGCTTCTGTGGTCGCAAATTGGGCAGAAATAGGAGAAAAAAATTCATCTTTGTTCAAAGGAGCTTTCTTCAAGCACGATCCATGCCTATCACATAGGTAAAAAAGCACATTTTTATCATGTCTCTTCAAAATGGACCCAAAAGTAATTCCTGTCAAACCAGCAGGGAGTCATCATCACTCATGTTAGCAGAGTGCATGCAACAAAATAGAAACGCTATTGACGTCGAAAAAATTGTTGTTTCGGTTTATTGGGTTCTTGAATTAAAAAAAACTACAGCCAGTGATTGGATGCACATACCTGACCTGCCGAAACATTTTTCATGATTGTTAAAAAAGTCATCTTTCACAGTGTGAACCCAAATATAGGGCTGCTGTACACATATCCACTGAGATAGTTATAGCAACAACCCTCAAGTTAAGATGTAGACCCAGTTTGACGATGATGTACTTGTATACTTGCCAATAAGGGCTAGTTAAGATGTAAACACATCCCTTGTGAAATGTATTATTGTACATATATATGGTACCATGGTACATGAAATCAAACCCATACAAACATGCCATGAAACTTATTGTATTTAGCATGGTACATAATGTATATGCCATAGAACTCTTAGCATTAACCATGGTGCATAATGTTTCATAATATTGACTTTGGTACATAATTATTATCCCACAGTTCTCCGGTCATTAACCATGGTACTCATTATATGTACCAGCTGTCAATTAGTTTTTGCATATAAGTTATTTCATTGATTTGTTGATTTCATGGATGTTGTTTTCACATTAGATTAATCTCCCAATTTATCCACAGCGATCATTAATTCACATTCTCTGAAACTTTTTTTTATATCACCATGGAATTCATTTAAAAGTCAAAAGACATTAATAAAGTAAGTGTGTCCTGTTGTTTATAAATACTGTTAACTAGGTCCAGTAAAGTTCAGTTAAAAGTTTTAGTTTACATCGATTATGAATCTATATATTTTTTGTATCCTTGAGTGGATTGAAAAAATGTTATCTGGTCCAACTGAGATAGGGTTACCCCTATACATCTGAGTAAACTCCTTTCAATATCATAATCGATTTGGTTAGGTGGTCTTGTTTGCCCTGCATACATTTTGGGGCAATGCTACATTGTTGTAGAACTGTCAACATGAACTAGCTTGGTTGCATAACTCATATTTTTGGAGCTGTCAATCAACAGATCAAACTCCATCATCCCCAGTATTACATTCATTGTATATGATTTAGTATGTTTGATTGAAAACATTGCCATATTCTATCATTGCATATAGTGAGGATCTGAATGATCAGGCATGACAGCCCTTGTATTTGACATGTTTTTAAATTGTGTAATAGCTCTGCATTTATGGCTTGTCCGAGCATTATGATAATGGTAATTAATATTACCTTACATGTTTTGAGAAAATCAACTATCCCTATGAGACTTGTGGCCCTCTTAGTACTCCCAACTCGTTAGACATCTTTGTGTTAGATTGTTTTAAGCCGTTTTTATCTGCCAACTCATGTTATCATTTATATATCCTTTAACTCAACAGCATTCATGTGAACTTCTATGCGTGAGAACTGATCTATATTCTTGTCACATCTCGGGGGCGACAGTATGGACTGTCGAGTGGCCGCCATAAATGTTTACCACCCTGTTCCCCTTTAATCACATAAAAAGATAACCAGGGGCTTGGTCTCTGTTTAGTTAACCACACCCATACATTGGTTGAATGCCAATGATATGAGGAAGATGATACTGAAGTGTAGAGTTATGTGGCTATGCCAGGCAACTCTGAGGTTGGTGAGTGCCTGAAGCCTGATAAGGAAACATTCCATGATTCATTAACAAAACACGACACTCATCTGAAAACTATTTTGATGTTCATTTGATTCATATACAATGCCTTAGTTTTTATCCATTATAATTGAAGTATCTGGTCCTCATGTTTATATAAAAATATGCTATTGAACCTGTCTGTGGTGGCTTGCACTGCTTCCGTATTGGTTGGGATATAATGTTTAGCACTGGTAATCTATGTCTTGAATGCAACATCTGTGCCATTTTATTGATGTGTTATTGCTCTTCAGGTTCTTCATGATTAAGGATGGTTTCCTGTTGTATTACCAGGAAAATGAAAGGAAAGAATTTGAAAAACATAGAAATGTATTCAACATACACCCCAAGGTAAAACTGTTTAAAAAATCTATTAGGTTATATTCAAACAAAACTTACCCTGTGCATATTGAAACGGATGCATAACACAAGGCATATCCTTGTTGCCAATTTTTTTTGGGGGGGTATGAATTGCTTATAAAACATGTTTTCCTGACACCGTTAATGTGTTTTCAATGTTGTTTCCTTCTGTAGGGAGTTATCCCTCTTGGAGGCTGCACAGTCACACCAGTCACAGAGGCTGGACATCCATTTTCCATTGATATCAAGAACACAGAACTGCCAGTTTGTTATTTTATTTTTTGAGTGGAACCATGAGATTCTCCCTGACAGGGAACGATTATAATACTATACTATCTTATTGATGGTTTTTGTTGAGTTTCTAATGTTTCATTTTATTCTTATCGTTTGTGTTAACATACGAAGTGCACTTTGTATGATAATTGTTTGCTGTGTTTGCAGATGTCCATCATAATAGCTGCTGAGAGTGAATATGAAAGAGAGTTATGGATGAACACATTACGTCAGTCTTCTCGCATGTAAGTCACATATGCTCATCATTTGATGTTTCTCATGCAGTTTGGTTTCACATTTCTTTAACAGCCAAAGAAAAGTGCCAAAGACAAAGAGGCATGAAAGAAAATTAGTAATTATATATATTTCATTGCTGGTGACTTGTGAGTTGGGATGACAATCTTATACTTACTGATTTATTTGTTTGATTGCAGAACCTGGAATCATGCCCAGTTGGGAGACACTATGATAGAACAGCTAGAGAGACAGGGCCTTGAGATGGCGCTCGAGAAACAGGAATACTTTGGTAAGTCAGCCATTAATGGATACCTGTTTCATGCAAAGGCAAATGGCATGGCCCTGTAGCAATGTACAATATAATTTCAGGGGAGAAACTTGACCAATTTGATTGCAGTTACATGGTCAAGCCCTAATGTTAGCTTCTTTACCAATGATCTTCCTTGGAGGCTGAACAACCAACAATTTTTCTTTGCTTTCTCCTCTAGATAAGCTTCAGAATGAAGCCATGGCCCTTCACGATGAAAAGCAGAAAACTGAGGTGTGTAGTTAATCAATGTCCTTCACTATGTATCTTTACATCATTGTCCAGTCTCTGATTGTGTTAGGATGAAGCCATGTTACTATGCCATTTGATCTGTTCAGGAGCTAGAGAGGCTTAATGAAGCATTAGAAAAAGAGAGGAAGAAAATCGAATCTTTAGCTGAGGATCTGAGGGACGAATACAAGAAGATGAAAGAGTGGGTTTAAACAAATATTTTGTCATTCATATAACATATGCTGTATTTGAAGCCTTCTGGGTATTTAAAGCATACCATGTGTTGATTGGAAAAATATGGCACAATACTAACACAGAAGAAAGCTTGTTTGATGGTAAAATTACAAATTTTGAGAAAATATTTACACTTTGATATGTATTTCTACAGAGAGCTGCAAGATACATTGGATTCCATGAAATCAGTAGAGGATGAGAAGCAACAGTTAACCGGCACTACCCAGCAGTTACAGGCCACATTAGAGGTTAGTTGTACCTGGATCTGTCGGTTCTCACGTGGGTATGACGTGTGCCCTCCTGTTATACTGCAAATCATGTGGGGCTAGAAGTTGATTGTCAGCATAACAGTCAGATAATATTTGATATTTTTTAACTAGTATTTTGACATTGATCGTTCAATACTATAAGACGCATAGATACTTCTGCTGGTGATGTGCCCAGGAGCTTGAGTGTGAAAAGAAAAAGGCTTTGGCTTGTCTCAACCAAGAGCAATCACAAGCCCAGAAACTCTCTGAAGAAAAGCAGCATTTATCAGAGGCCACGGCAAGTTTAACTCTCAACCTCCAAGACATTGAGCAACGCACAAAGAAACTCTTGGAAGAAAAGCCGAGGCTGAAAGCAGGTTATGATCACATTTTGACAAACTGTGTGTGTCCAATGGCTCCTTTAATAATTAATGACTTCTCTTGTTATTTAAGTGATCAGTTGTCGAAGCTTTGTGATGATGGTAGATGTTGTGAGTGTTGAAGGCTCGAGCTATAGAAACCTGACACATTGCCTTTTTGCTCTTTCACCTTCAGACTCCATGAGCGCGAGGCTAAAGCCCAGCAGCTGGAACAAGAGAAGCAGGCCATCAATGAACATGCCCAGGAACTACAAGAATCTCTCAGAGTGAGTATAGCTATAGACTGTCCACCCCCACCCCACCCCAGCAGTCATGTAGTTTTGGCAAATGAGGATTGTTACTTTGTATACATGTGTTTGATAAGTAACCTTTAGCACACAGAGCCAAGTGAATGCACACAACTCAATGAGCTGTCAAAATACACGGTTTATATTGTAAAATGACTGAATTGGTTTCAGGATCTTGTGTCTCAGAAAGCAGTGACTGAAGCGGAATTAAAGGTATTATTATCCATATGCAAAATAGCTTTGCATAGAATTACAAAGCTCATGCATTTGTCAACTGTTTTTGTAAGTAAATGAACGTTGTTAGATTGATCTGTCTGTCATACAAAGGATCAGTCAGCTCTTAATCATCTTCTTTGGATCTTGATCATCATTTATTTTAGGTTGATCCATCTATTCTTAGCTTGATCAGCTCCAGCCAGTTCTCACATCACACTGACCCTAACCTTGACCGGTCAACATGCCTGTAGACTCCATAAGCTTCTTATTTATTGTATGTGAGAATGTCGAATGCGAGATATGATAACAGATATTGCCCTGGTGATCAGGTGGAGGTCATGGCTCGTCTGGATGCTGAGAGGAGACTACAGGAGGCAGAAATATCCCTCAACCGCCTTGAGAAGGCTGTCAAAAGGCAGGGAGGTTCTGAGAATGAGAGAACACTAGCGGAAAGCCAAGTGATCCATGCGGAAATGATCACAGATGTTGGCACCCTGAAACGTTAGTATATTTCCCTCAGTAAATGACTCATCCTAGAGTTTATTTTGATATCAATTGTATATAATATCTTCACAAATGTCTTGAAAAAAAAATTCCTAGTGCATGATGTATTATTAGCTTGGTTTAATCTTGATTTTTTACTGTCAGGTTTCTTTGAAGATTTAGCTTTTGAAGCCAAGCTGGACTCCGACAAGTCGGTTATGATCAAGAACTCCCTCCATGCTAGGAAGTCGATGGTACGCCGGGCCAAGACCATGAAATTCGAAGCCAGCAGGAAAAGACGATCAAAAGGTATCTCATGTGACTAGCATGGCTTCATCTGTCTCTTACTCCATTGAACGATGTGAAAAATGGCGACTGGGTTGAAAACTAAGAAAGATTTGTCAGGTAGAGTCAATGATGAATTCCGTTGTTGATTTCATGATCAACAGTTTTATAGGCTTGTCCTGCACAGGATTGGGGCGGGGTTTAGGGTGGAAGTCCTGGCTTAATAGGCTTACATGTGACACTTTTTGGGCGGGGAAATGAGGTACCAGAGGTTACACTAGGCTGTGAGCTGCATGCGGCGATGTTGTGAGGTACATGAGGCATATGAGGCTGTGAGGTACAAGAAGATGTGAGTAACATGAAGCAGGGAGGCACGTGAGGTTCTGAGGTACACTAGGCTGTGATGTACAAGAGGATGTGAGAAACATGAAGCAGGGAGGCATGTGAAGTTCTGAGGTACACTAGGCTGTGAGGTACAAGAGGATGTGAGATACAAGATGTCATGAGGTAGTGAAGAACACCAGAAAGAAGGCAACGCTAATCCAATACAGCTGCCAAGGTCTTATAAGCCAATGACAAACACTAGACAGAAAAACTTCCTATGTAGCTGCAATGAACGTCAGAAAAATTGCCTTGTGTATTCCCTTTGAAGAGTCCATATATATTTTTGTAAACATTGCTAATTCTGGCATAATGCTGTACAGGAATTTCTTTATGTGAGTATTTGTAATTTCTGCATGTACTCTACCCAAGTAGGTGCTTGTAAAGTGATGTAATTAGTTAATATAACCAGGTCATACATGCTTTGGAATGGGGCTCCCAGTATGGGTATTTGTCATTGGCTGGTTAACCGACCAATAGGTTTATTGTAAATGTCTGTTCATTTTCAATTCTTAAAACAAAGCAGGTTACAGTCAAAGTGCTCACATTTGAATTGTGGTTTAGTGAATGAGTAGGACTTCCATAGAATGCAAAACATACATTAGTTACATTGCTTTGTTAAAAATAAATTATCTAGGTTGTTGGCTAGCCTGTATCCAAGCTTTAATAAAGGTTTTTTCCCCCTTTATTAAAGAGCTGATGTTGTCATTTGGAATTGCATGTGCCTACAGTAGCCTATTCATTCAAGCCAATGTTTACACGACTCTGTCTTTCTCGCATTAACCACCTTCTATCTCATGTGAATTGCTTACCTAGTCCGACGGAGTGGCAGCTACTCAAATTTGGAGTCTATATTTGAGAAAGGACCATTACCAAAGAGCCCCACTGTCAATTCTGCTTCAAATACATGTATTGACGTACCATCCTAGCTAGCCTATCACTTGTCTGTCTCTTGGTCTCTCTCTCTAATGCAGGTAAACTGATTTGATGTAGGGAATGCACTGCATGCTCGAGCACACACCTGGCTTGGTTCATAAGAAGCGTTAGATTAGGCATGCTTTATCATTCTCCATCCTCCTTGCGAAACAATACACATCAGCAACCTGACTCATGCCAGTTCATTGATGTTTGATTTTAATGTTGGAATATTTTGTTAAATTTTGCATAAGTTGATAAGTATTCCTGAATTGGTGAGGTCTTTTTTTTTTATTGAAGATGGCATTCAGAACACAGCATGGTTATTTAAGGCCTGTTTCCTGTTGCCTGACAGATGTGGTGATTATATTGTGGTGCCTGTGATGCATTAATTAAGTGTGGCGATGGTGGTGTGGGGCCTGTGATGCATTAATTTGGTGTGGTGATTGTGATGCATTGATGAGGCATGGTGCTTGTGGTGTGATGACTGATGCATTGATGTGGTGTGTGATTTGGTGACTGTGATGCAGCCATGGTGAATGTGGTGTGTTGACTATGCTGCTGTGACTCGGATGAGATGACTACCGAAAGTAATGTTGTGAATGTGATGAGAAGCATCCATGCGATCACTGTACTTCCAAGTGAATGGGTCAAATTCACCATTTTCTACTCGTTTTCTCCTCAAAATTTGCATCCTATACAAGAGTAAATGCAGTATGTTGGCTGGGCATGTCTGCATTGCTGCAAAACCATACCATATTGAATCCCTGTGTGTGGCTATTGTTGCTTTCAATGTTACACAGTTAACACTTATTGGACAACACCAATCTGTCTATTGTATTATTTTATTACCATTTATAAAATGTCATCCTTTTGTACAGAGGAAAATATCAAATTCATTTTATAATTATTATTTCAGAATATTATTAGAATGACATCTGGCAAGTATTTCCTATGGTTTTCTATGAACAGTCACTGTACTTTGTTTTCCACTTCTTTACATTACCATGTATTTCAATTCCGATAGCACGTTTAGTTTTAACATGTTCTAGATTGTCTTTGTCTTTGTATTTCCAGTGTTTCACTCCATCCTCTGTGTATATATCTGTTGCCATAGTTTTCCGGAATACTTACAAGCCATATTGTAGTGTCCTGTCCACAAGCAACCAGTACTAGTTAACTATCACCTTATTGTGTGTGTTTATACTACCAGTGAAGGACAAAATATCCTATGTAATCTAGCACTGTGTTTTGTTAACAATACTAACAGCTATCTTGTGCATATATTTTCAAAAAATCGCATCCTTAAATGCAAATATGTTGTTAATAACAACTATAAATATGATTTCCTAAACTTTTTAAATGTATTTTAAAGCTGAAGAATGAAAGACACTGTTATCGCTTCTGTATTTTATGTTAGGGGCTCCTTGTATTCATCATGCATCACATGATAAATAACGTTATTTGTGGGGGGGTTTTCAGATGACTTTGATGAGCCATGGAGTCCTAGTGATTTTGAAGATGGCAGCTTCTTCCCCGAGAGTCCCCTTGCGTTGGTGCCTGTCAGCATAGGTGATCAGATATAGTGGTACTGATGCCCTGTTCATTTGGCAAATCATGTTCTTACCAAGCTGTGTATTGTCTTAAATGTCGTGCAGTAGTAGTGCCTTCTCTCTACGAATGACATATCTAAGGTATATTTGATCCTTGCAAAATGACCAATCAATAGATCAGACCATCAAGCAGGACTTATTTAGGAGAAGGAGATATTTATATGAACTAAGGAAGAGAATGGCACTTAATTTTTCAACTCAACCAATATATTAGTCATATATATATTCATATATTAGTCATATATATATATATATATATATATATATATATATATATATATATATATTTATGTGATAACACAAATAATATATATATATATATATAAATATATATATATATATATATATATATATATATATATATATATATATATATATATATATATATATATATATATATATATATATATATATATTTATAAATAATATCACCTAGCAATGTGCAGTCGCATTCGGTTATGTTTTGCATCAGTTGCCTGTGTAGTATGTTAATTAGTTCACCAAGTTTTCATATGGATGCCAGATCTGCAACTTGGTTTCAGTTTGTTTTAGATGTACCTGATTAAAAGTATATTTGTACCAGTAAAGGTGTACTGATTCATGATGCATGAATGTGTATATACCTGTGGCCTTGCTTGTAAATATAATGTTTTATATGTTATACTCTTCATGAACCATGACCAATACAAATCAAGGGACCTATCAACTGAGAAGCTCTACAATAATTTATATAATCTATCACTGCAAATTTATATCATATACACCTGTTATGTAGAGAACAATTCTATTTCTTACTGAAATAGCAATGAAAATACAGGGATATTGGTGTCAAATCACTTAAAAACTGCATTTCCACATGTTTTGGTCACTATTGTGGTGTATCTTTTGTCTACTTGATCGGCTTTGTTTTTGTTTATTATTTTTTTTACATATAGACATAATATAATCCTGAGTATTAGAATTAATCATCTTGAAAATGAAAATGTAAAATGTCTTGCTCACTAAGTTGTCTCTATATCAGCAATAGAGGGCCCTTAATCTACATGGTGTTCATTGTGATTGCTTGTTATCTTATGTTCGTTATATCTTTTTCTCTTGCTTTTGACGTTGTTGAACTGGTGGGAATCAATCTGAGACTAAATATTTACCTGCTTATACAGCTGATTTGTTGATGCTTTGTTTAACGACGACACGTCCTTGTGATCTGTGATGAATCACCCACAATGTCCTGTCGTTGGTGTACCTTGTGTATATTATGTGTTTATTGTACTTGCATGTGTGGTCCCTGTCAACCCATCCTCCCTCCCTCTCACCCCACCATCTCCCTCCCTCTCTCACCCCACCCTTTCCCTCTCACCCTCTCTCATTCTACCTCTCACCCTACCATCTCTCTCATCCCATCCACCATCCCTTCCTCTCGCCCAAATATCTCTCTCATCCCATCCATCCACCCTCCCTCTCTCACCATCACTCCCTCTCACCCCACCATCTCTCTCATCCCATCCACCCTCCCTCTCCAGGGATGTGATTTGTCCGCGGATTCGATGGCTCCAGGGAACATTCCTCTCGCCCCCTTTGACCCCCATTGGGGGCCTTCAGCGGCCCCCAAACCCCTCACCGAAATTATTTCAGCCCTTCAGCTGCCAGGGCAATCACATCGCTGCTCTCTCACCCTCCCTCCCTCCCTCTCACCCCACCATCTATCTCATCCCATCCCCCCTCCCTCTCTCACCCACCCTCCCTCTCACCCTCCCTTTCTCACACTCCATCACCTTCTCACTCTCTCTCTAATCACTTGGACAAAGTTGTCATTATTTGTTCTGTTCAATCCATACAATGCTTGATACTATATGTCGAGTTTCCATAATACCAAATGATATCAGAATCTTGATTGTACACTTGTTTAGTGTAACTGAACATACCTTTTTGTAATGAAAATATAACTTTGTAAAAAAGAAAAAAAACCTGTCCTACACTCATTATTTGATAAGATGATTACCAAGAATATTGTCTAATTCTGTCCACCTTATTTTGTAGCAAGATATGGGCCATGACTGATATGCTTGAGCTTCTTGTAGGGTGGTTTTTGGTGCAATGTTGTCTCTTCAAGACGCAGATTTATTGCTGCTTGTGTCTGGATTATATGTGATGATGAAGTGTGACACTGAGAAAAATATTGGCCCGGAATATTACTGTACATTTTGAGTCGTGGTGATATTTCAGTTATTTGCTTTCATGGTTTGATTTCACAAATGGTTAATCAAATATTATTAATTGTTATTGATATTAATTATTAAGCATTTCCAAGTATCTAAATATTTCATATGTAACACATGTAACGGTTCATTTGCAGAATTCAAAATTTGTTTTAATTTATTGGTCAATGTTTCAATAACAGTCCAAATTTGTACATAAGTATGGCAGGTGGTCATGTACTCCTTATATCAAGGAATTATCAGCAGTTTTGCTTCTGTCAGTAGATATTTGACCATAATTGAATCTTCGATTGTATCATGTATTTTCCTTTACATATGGATCTATTTTAAAATGAAATACACCTAACAATTCATCAGTGATTTTTTTTTTCTTCTGGTTGTAAAGACAGCCAATCACAAGATCGGAAACATAATCAGTATTAGAGAGAGGTCAGTTGGAGGGGTATGCCTCAAAATGATCGGTCTTGTTGGTTAAGGAGGACTGTTGTAATCCTGGTTTTGCCATAAGAAGATATACAATGATATCTGTCTGCATGAACAGTTTCATACCTCGCCCAGATTTGTCAAACCATTATGTTTGCCCAGAAACATAATGTTAATTATACATTCATCCCATCAAGAGAATCGTCCCTTTCTTGTTTAATAAAATATACTATTTGCAAGACTTTACGTGGCATTAGCTCTAGTGCTCCAATCGAGTCTTATTGCTCAGGGATTTGCATTGGCCGGCTGGCCGCTATCTTCTATATATAGATGTGCTATTAACTGGGAGTGGCGGAAATGGTTTTGTCACCTGGTGTCATGAAGTTTGTGTTGTTTATGTTTATTCTGCATAGGAGAAATAAGCATTAAAACGTCTGTTAATGTAGAATGCAAATTATCGGTTTCTGCCAAACTACTTTTTGCCATTAACCACAACAAAATTTTCTTAATACATAGCTTGTAATAGAAGTTAACTCACAAATAAAGTGCACTTCCAAAACTTCCCATTGAATTGATAAACGTTTACCGATTAGTAAAATAATACAGGAACACAAAACTAAACATTGATTAAAGTCACCAATGATAATTATAACACAGCAGAGCCATTAAATCCTTCAGAACATAGGTGCACATGTGTGCACATCGTCAAGTTTACATGATGGCGTTAACAATGACTGGGATTCTAGCAGGAATTAACACCATTCATAATTTATCGGATGCCCTTAGCAGCCAGCTCTGCTTTTACTCGCTTAAGGTAGGTTGGATCCGGGTAACCAAAACTGCAGACAAAACAAACCGCAACATTAGTACCGCGCCACATACGTAGTACAACGATGTCGTTAGGTGGGCAGATAGAGGCGTGTTGTATTATCGCTAGAATGACAGAAGTTTTGCTCGGAGATGGTGCCAACATGCATCATGGCAGGAGATCTAAGATTCTTTTATATATTGATTTGATTACATTTGAATCTTCAATTGGTTTCACTGTATGCATTTATATATACAAACATTGAATATTTCCAAGCAACTGTTACTTGATATTATCTATTCACAGTAAAAATGACTACCAGCTGCTCGGTGATAATAACAGTGGATTACAAACAGTCATCATATGTGTTATATTTATGCTTCTTGGACTAAACAGAATACACTGGTTTACCAGGTTGGTCCGCCATCAATTCGCGTCTTCTGGTGAATGTCATTCCACACGACCACATTTTCTCTTCCAGAAGTTATAGAGGTACCAATGGCAAAGAGAAGCTTGCGTTTAAACGCTTCACTTAGCAGCCTTAGAACTTCTTTTCCCTCAGTCGTTTTGGGCAAAAACGCATACCTGGTAGTTCCTGTGTACGGAACTCCTGGATTGGGATGGTTCTCCTGGGAAATCAACCATGGAGGCAACCGTTATTTCATAGTCAGTGAATTCTATATAAACCCTCTTTTTACAACACAATGATACAGCAAAACTATTGATTATTATACAATCAGCTTAAATCTTATATTCAATTCCTTGATTTAATGCCATGTTTATATGTTATCAAACACCACTTCACTGTTTGAATTCCATCAGGGAAGTGGTAGGTTATTTGGTATGTTCTCTTCCCCGAGTAGCCAGGCAATGAAAATGATTCAACAGTACAGGTCATATTCCCATCGGGTTGGTGACCGTCCCGAACCTCTAGCACATCATTGCATACAGGACACACTGCTTTTCTTTCAATAGCTTTATCAATGCACTCCTGTGGAACAAACATTAAATGACACTTACTAAACATTTTTTTAAACAGCTCAAACCTGTGTCAGCATGTTAGATGATACAAGGTTGTGCATACCTTGCAGAACCTGTGAGTGCAATTAGGCAGGGATTTAGGGTCCATAATTGAGTAGAGACATATTGGGCATGTTTCCATGGTGTCAGCTGCTTCAGAATCATGCGTTACACTTGGTACGGTAGGGGCGCTGCGCACGCGTACAGAAGCAGACAATTCCGGCCCCAAAAGAGGGCCACTGCTCGGAGTGACCTTTGACCCTGTAATGGCAACATCCATATCCATCCCTTCACCCCCAATAACGTCTCGTGGTTTAGTGCTTGTCGCGCGTCTGGTACCAGGCAAAATTTTTGATAGCATGTGTTCCATTTCCTTCCTGGGGACGACCTTCTTGTTAGCACCTTTGGGCTTGAGTATGCTGTCGAATGAGTCACAGATATCGAGGATCGCGGCCACATCCACGTCAACAATACATACCACCTTCAAACTATGTTCTTTATAATAGGACATGTGATCAAGAAATGCATCACAGAATGCAACAGCAAATTCTTCTTTAGTCATCAGGAATCTTCCTGTAAAAAACAGAAACACGGGAATAGTATCATGCATGCGAAGCTGTTTCATAAGTGAAAGAGAGGTATTGACATTGAATTGTGTGTGAAGAGCAGAGGTTTTAACGTAAGGCTTTGTGGTGAACGAGAGAGGATGCAATATTTAGTAGCATATTTACCGGTGCTGATAGTTGGTAAAGCGATTGACTGGACATTATATTGTTGGGCCAGACGAAGAAGATTAAAGCATGTATCTTCCAACAGCTGCTCAGCATTTGGTAGAGCTTTACGTGGGCCGGCTGCATGGAATATATAAGACATGGGTAGGTTATGCCCAGAAGAAACCGCCACTTCTCCATATCGCAAATAGCCATTCTTCCTCGTGTATTCACTGCACTGACGTTGTAAACCAGGCCCAGCGGCTTGACTGATGCTATAAGCCACGCCCCCCTCATGGCGAAGACCTCGATCTGCAGCATTGACCAATGCCTGGACGTTCTGATCCACAATGCTACCCTGGTAGACCAACACTTTGGGACTTGTTGGTGTCAGTTCGTAGACCATTACTTCATCCAATTCGATATCTTCAAACCGACCTTGACATCTTCTTGCCCCATCCCAGTAATCATTCCCTTCAAGGGGTACAGGATTCACATTCGCTCGGTCGGCTAAAACATAGTGTCCAGATTTCACACTGGTTCGGTCAGCCCCAGCTAGGGGAGCTGGTGTCTCATGTGCTCGGTCAAAGCGATTGCTAGGGTCAGCCTCAGAAGAACTACTTGAGGTCACATCTGTGTCTTTTTGGTATCCAGTGAGTGGTCGGTCAGCTTTTGGAATCATGGCCCCGCGTAAGAGCTGTGCCACTTTCTCAATCTCCTTTGTACTTCCTATGATGATGAGATGATCAGGCAGACGACTTGTTGACGGTTTCTCCCATGTGACCATTGCCCATGGAAACCTCTTCTCCACATCCAGCACTTTCCGTTTCAGGTCCTCCTCCGACCACTGACAATGTAACAGACCCATCTTCCTCATATCCAACGTGTAATGTATCCTTCCATAAAGGTTCCTGATCTTCTCATATCCCTGTCTCAGTTGACCAGGTCGCCTGTTCCGGGTCGTGATGGTCACGGTGATGTCTGAAGAATCCATCTTGGACCCGTGCCAGTCGAGGACAAGGTCGTAATCCACTTTAATTTTATCATATTCAGAGGCATGTTTTTTCTTTATGTAATCCATAGTATATCTTGATACGATCATTTCAAACTCCTTGGGGTCCTTCGAGTCTCGTCTTGGGTGTCTTGGTTTTGTCTTAGGACCGATTCCACTACCATGCACCGTCATGTCAACGCCCTTGTCTCTGGCCGCGGGGGTCGATGTACTTGTTGACCTGGGTGTTCTTGTTGAATCTTTATTGAACAATGTTTGGTACTTAGTCTGTAAGTACCTGTATGCAGCACCAATGCGGTCCTTGGGCCCCCGAAGAATTGCTCCATTAACATGAGTCTTGATGCAGATAGCCCCGAATTGGTCGGACAATTCCTTTGAGACCACGCTATCTATGTGGACCGCTCTCTGAACAGCTCCTGGAATACTGTAGTCTGCGATCTCTGACTCCTGCTCATGATAAATGACGCATAACATCAGTGACATTCAGATGATACATTATGTGTCCAATTCAGAGGAATAATTCTTACAAATTCCATTTCAAAAGAACTGGAAAATATTGAAAAGAGGTAAGATTACCTCACTGACAGACGAGCCATACCACCAGTCTGAGAACCCTTGGCTTATCATTCCAGCTAGACTCCTGCCTTTTCGACGCCCTAGTCCCCTCCGAGCAAACTGGTCGCGGTCTAAAACGAATACCACATGTGGTGGTAAGCAATAACTTGACGGTAATTAAATCTGGCTAAAAACATCACATGGATTCTGAGTGATCACAATGAAAAAGCCAACGTGTCATTCACACATTAATCACTGACGAAGACATTAACCTTTACTTATACTACCAAAGCATACTAAGAATGATATCAGAATAAATATGCCATTTCATGATGTATTTACATAACATGGGAATGAAAAGTAATCAAACTAGGTATGAATAGCAATAATTCCATGCACTTAATTTTAGATCTTACGATTTTTAAAGGCTGCAGATAGATTAATGCTAAGAGGTAGGTGAATAGTAAAAAGTGATTCTCATAATAAACTTAATCACCATAATCAGTTCGGAACCAGATGATGGCTCTTTGTCGGGGATGGAGCTCGACATCATCAACTTCCAGTCCCTCTGCCCTGAAATGGTCGTACAGGTAATCCACCTCATTTCCACGTGGAATGACGTCACCGAGACAGTCCAGACACACAGCATGATGCGTCATGGTGATCAGACACTCGTCTCCCTGCAGCACCCAACATAAGGGCTGTTAGATCACAAAGGGGGAAGTGGGGCAGGGGGGGGGGGGTGGTGGTCAGGGTGTGCTGGTACACTCATATTAGTGCTGGGTAAGTGTTTAAAAAATAAAATGAGTTGGTGGTGACAGAATCAAGTGGGTGGGTTGTGGGGTTGGGGTGCAGGAGCCAAGTTAAAAATGAGTTTAGGGGAATGCTCGTGGGGGAGGGCATGTCATATGAGAGTGTGTGGTAGCATGGGGGTGTGATGATTCATGTGCGAGGGAGGGGTTTGACAGATGAGAAAGTGTAGTAGTGGTAGGTTGGGGAGGTTGATTTGAGAGAGAGAAGGTTGATAGAATGCAAGTGGAGGAGGTGGGGGGGGGTTGCCTTTGATTTGAGTAACGAGAGGGGATGGATTGAGCAGTGGAGGGGAGGAGTTGATTGACTAGAATGGGGGCATATAGAAGTCGGAAGGGGGTTCATTGATTTAAATGGGGGAGCCTGGGCAGGGTCTTAGCCAGAGACCCGTCCACCCGTCCATTGGACGCGTGAGTCGCCGATTTGGACGGGCTGGAATTTCCCACTATGGATAGCATAACTACTCTGATATATGTAGGATTCCTCAAATTGTGTCTGATGTATCATTGATTTGGAATCATATTTCTTTTAAACAACGGTCTGATATTAGACATTACGCACACACACACACATCATAACGTTCACAAAAGCCAACATAAAACACGTTATGATAATCGGTGATCCAGGTCATGATGAACGTTGGGTTGGGGCAGTGGACGGGCAGTTTTCAAATCCTGGCTAAGACCCTGAGCCCGGGTTATTGTATGAAAGTGGGAAGGGGGTTAATATATCAGATAGTGAGTGTGGGTGGGGTTGGAAAGAAGAAAATAATAGTTAGGAGGATGTATGGAAGTATGGTAGACGATGTTCAGAGATGAAAGTCTACATATTTTCCAGGGTTTTGGAGCAAACATTAAGTGTTTATTGAAACCTTGTTATATTTTTAATTATATCCAAACAATCCCCAGGGCCATCGCTCTTCTGGGCAGAGCTGAGATGGTACTGGGTAAAATGAGAGATGCTTGAGTTAGAGAGAGTAAGCAAAGGCCACGAAGAATGGGATATACAGCGTTGCAGCTGAGTAAATACAGATGAACCCCTTAACGATCATGATAAGCTCGATAGCAATGCTGACATGAGATCACACCCCTTTCCAAAACGGTCTAAAAATAGTAGTGTGTTCACGCGAGCTATTGGCACATTTTATGGACACCGACGAAGTGTCAACAGAAAATATTCGCACGATACTGTCATCTTTGAGAGAGATACAATAACGATTATACTTAGTATCATATATCTACCTAGGTCGGTTAACACGTGGGTATTGAGATAAAAATGCACACAGTAAACAACTTGATCACGTGACATAAATCGAGGTAAACATACACACAAATCACTGATCGGGTGCATGTCTCATTCACATTGACGCAGTTACCATGACGTCATAGTCATACAAAACAAGGTTAGAATCAAAATCGATCATATTTCTAGATGTATAATATTAAAAATCACGATCACAATAAATTCACCTACTTGACCGACTCAAGCCCAAACCTGCCAACACGTATCCCTACAACAGGCCAAGCCCTCTAGGTAGACCGAAATGATACGTCCGCGCAGGGCTAGCCAACACGCAGCTCATTAACGATAAACATCGCTCAACGCTTCCAACTTCTTGATACCTACGTTCGCGCGTATGAACACAGTGGATTTGTTCGTCCGAATAACGACGATTTTCAAGAATATTGGTCCAATTCTTTTGACAACTGCGCAAGACTGCTTTTGCTTTTGATTTGTTCGCACATATAACCAGACGTGCCCCGGAATAACCATCGCTCACTTCCGCTTTCGTTATCACACGGCAGTCGTCGCAGTGGCATCTGGCGTGCTAAGATGACAACAGGCGCTGGAATCTCGAGGGCGAACCTCCAGTGACGCGTGTTCAATGTACTGAATACAGTTTCATCTTATATCTGGTAACAATAATAAACAGCATTGAGGTTCGGAAGACGCGGAGGTGGTTTACTTGAATAGCATGATCATAACGGTGCAAAGAAGTGCCATATCTATTGATATCAGGATGAGTTCGGACACAACCAGGGGATCGTTTCACTAACAACGCATGCGTATGCGCGAAGTAGCGCTCAGATATGACTCGTTGCGATTTACGCATATGCGTTACTCGAAAACCGTTTCACTAAGAGCGCATACCAGGGGCCGTATCCATAAAGAAACTTAAGTCCGCAAACTCAGGTTTTTGAGACGGCAAGCTGAGCTGGCCGTCTTATCCGTATTCAAAAAGAATCTTAAATCTCCTAACGTGCTCAACTCTGAGTCAGCAAGGTAGCTGGCTTAAGTTCGCTAGCTCAAACTTAAAAATGGCGGTCCAACGGTAATGTTTCCAGAGAAATGCTTTTACAGATCTAAATAAGAAATGTATGTTCTTAAAATGAACCAAAACATAATCAGCCGTCCGTTTTTTTATGACACACCAATTTTTATCGGGATATTTGAATTATTTATGCAGCAAGTTGTTTTCGTAAAAACGAAGCGGGGAATTCTTCACAAACAATCGGTTCGCTTAGGAGAGGCTGTTGTTTCCTAGAAAGCGAGGCAGCTTGCAGCAGTCTAGCTCCGAATTAGGAGTGTTTTGCGGGCTAATTTGAGTGGATGGGAGTTTCCAAGTGAAGAGAATATCCATTCACGTTTGTTCATGTTACAGATAAATTTCTTAAACTTCATTAATCAAAACAACGGCGCCAAGATTCACATTTCGAATGATTGAATATAAGAAAAGCAGGTGCCAAGCCTACAAGTATATAAATCCACTTCATGATAAAATGGCAGATATTGAAAGTGCCCCCAAAGCACACCAAAGACAAGGGTTATTTTGCGATAAAAAAAGACAACGACACGTCATAGACTAATGACGCGCAGTGACCCAGTAACGCGCGAATTCCAACGGACTGTCAAACAACAAAACTCAACAAGGATTGTTTGTATTCATCGTGGAAAAATAATGTTATTAGTGCAAGCATGGTCGATGGAATTATTTCCCAATCGTGTGGATTAGCCGTGATTATATTGCCGATTATAAGAGCCAGCCAGTTTGCAAATCGTCTCCATAAGAAACAATGGACGTGAATGGTTCATCGTGCCGCTGGCGTTGTGGTCATGTTCATGGATAACAATCATTACATTTACAGTGCCGTAGATTGCTGAGAATATATTGAAATTCGTATATTATACCTGATATCACCGTATATTATACTTGATACCATAAAATATTGTACAGTCGGATTGAATAAAGGTGAGTGACATGTTAAAGACTAATCCTTTTTACTTTGTTTTGATAAACGATAAGTTGATAACGACAGTAGACTACTAGACCCTACTAGGTCTAGACTTTATTATATAAAATAGTCACACTAGACCACTTCCATTCCTCCGTCTAAATCGACAATTCTTTGCCACTTTATTCCATTTTCTGTCTAATGAACACAGAGACAAACTATGATCGCGAGGTACATGAGTGAAACTATAGCCACTTATCGTTTTTGGCTGTTTGCCAGCCTTGAGCTGGCGGTCTCAGCTGAGTTCGCTAACAATTTGTTTTGTGGATACGCCTGAGTTCGCGGACTCAGCTTAGCACGCCGACTCAAGTTAAGACGACTCAAGTTAAGATTCTTTATGGATACGGCCCCAGCTATATAGCGCTATGACCAACGAGCACGTCATAGCGTGCGAATTTCGGGCGGCGAGAATTTTTTTCGGCAACATTTCACATTGACACACGTCAATGTTATCATTTAGCAGACGATAAAAATGGCGTCGTCAAGCAGCACTACACCGCTAGTAAGTTTTCGTTTCGCGTCTTTTGTTCAAATTTAATCAATTATGACCTTGTTATACAAATAAATTGATCAAATGTTGAAAATAATATTTGTTTTATTCATCAAAGTATACTATCAAGCGTTAAATGTGTCCTTTTCAGTACTTATCTTGGACAACTTTCGTAAATTTTTTTATACATTTGGTCATAACGTTTTAATTGATATTACTGCAAAGCCGTTTACCTGCAAATGTACTTTCATAAATATATATATATACATATATATATATATATGTATAAATATATATATATATATATATATATATATATATATATATATATAGACTATATATATATATATATATATATATATATATATATATATATATATATATATATATATATATATATATATATATATATATATATATATATATAGGTCAGGAAGGAAAGAGATCAGTAGTGTCTTTCAAAGAGGAGAGGTCGGTCTGGGAAAAGATTGCAAACCCAGATCAACCGTCACAGCATCAACGGGAGGTACGCTGAGGACGCAAAGCGGAAAAAAGAATGCTTGGTGTCAATGGTTAAGAAGAAGGTGTGTTGCTTTTTTATCCGTATATTTAATCAAATTCATTTTATTTTAATAGACTAGTCTGAAACAACATATTTGTTGTATTCAGGCTGCTTCAATAGCAGCAAAGCACAGACAGACGGGCGCTGCTGGGGGAGACTCCTATGATCTATTGCCACATGAGTTGCGCATACTCAGCATTATAGGAAACACTGCTGTACAAGGTACGACTGTAAACATCAAGAGTTACACTGTAACATACAGATGCATGACTGATTTCCCACACACAATTATATGAAAAAAGAGATATATGAATAATTGCATGAATTTGATATATTTATTTCAGGGATATTTCTGCCCCATGCCATGTAAGTATTTTCATATCATATGGCAATGAATGTTGTGGTATTTTTAGTTGATTCTACAATCCAATATTGCTTTTTAACACTTTCAGTTGAGACGGTAGATTTAATTGGTGACTGTGAAGATATGGAGGAAACACCAATTAAAAAACGGAATAGTAAGAAAACCATGGATAGAAATATTCCCTTGAATAATTTCTTGTCAATCTTTAATAGCCACAATAAACTCAATCAACTGTGTTCTGTCCACAGTTGGGAAGCATGCTAGCCCTGAAGAGCCAACTACAGGTTAGAACTAATCTCAATGATGTTTATATATAGATGATTATATACAAATATATGTATGAATATATAAATCTATTTATCACCTTTTATCAATAGTGGACTATATGAATTGTTTAGCGGAGCAGATATTGAAAGAATATCGAAAAACTAACAGTGATTGGGAGAATTGGTCAAGATTCAAAAGAGAAAACTTGAACTCCAGGAGGAAGCCTCTGGTTTTCATTCTATGCAAGGGTAAATGTCACACACTTGTTTGTCTATGCATTTTATGATGTTATTTATATAATTGCACTATATACACTAGAATTTATACTGTATGAAACTGATAATCTGAATAAATTCAAATATCTGCATTTAATAACAGCATCAATTGCTTGTTTGTCTTTATTTTCATTTATAAATTGTAACACAGCCACATTTCTTGAGAAGAACTTATTTGAACAATTCATGAGTGTTTGATGCGTTGTCCAGGAGGAAGCCTCTGGGTAAATGTCACACACTTGTTGTCTATGCATTTCTCTATGATGTTATAGTTTAATAGTATAATTAATTATATTAATTGCACTATATACACTAGATCCATTTATACTGTATGGTGATTTAAAATTGTGTGTTGCATGACAGATTTCTGGCTCTGAATAAAATTCAAATATCTGGAAAGCATCAATTGCTTGTTTGTCTTTTTTACTCATTTTTTAACACAGCCCATGTCTTGAGAAGAACTTCATTTGAACAATTCAATTGCGTTGTGGATTGTACCTGCTCATAAAGGATAAAGTAACTTTTTATTTGTTCCCCACTTGAATTCATCACCGTCTTGGTGATCCGTCATGGAGATCCGTCGTGGTGATGAAAATTTTAAGATAATGCGATCGGCACAGAACTATTGCCTTGGAGGCCTAATTCTCCATGAATTTCTACCTTCATATCCATAGCGACAATTATTGACATATAATGAAAGATATTGAAAAAAAAAGGCAAAATTAAGGGAACTGATTAATCAGGAAATTGTTTTATTCTCAAGTTGTAGCGTTGTAAGCCCGGGTGGGGGGGGGGGGTTCTCTCCTTGGAAAAGGGTAGGGGTGTGCCGCCATGGGAAACAAAAACCGGGCCATATCTATACCAAGCCAAAGTGAGAAAAGGGAACCATTTACATACCAATTCTCTGAAAAAAAAACCATTCATATACAAAATTTTTAAAAGGGTCACCAATACATATACCAAAATTAATGATCCCAAATCATATCTAGACCACCTCGGGGAGCTACAAGGGAACCATCCATTTACCAAACTAACGATTCAGAATGAAAAAGTACGTTTATTAAGCTTCGCAACTGAAAAAAAACCCCAAAAAACTTTGCTGATACCGTGGTCAGTCCTGACGATGCTCTGGTTCGTAACCGCAAGGCAGTTAATTAAATAGCGGCCACTAAATAAACAGATGTGTGACTCGGACCCGCAGCTTATCAACGTCCGGCCCATGAGGTAGACGATATTGCATGAAACAGTGGAAGGAGAATGTACAGACCTGACCTTTCTGTTTGCTTATCATGCCATAAATCTTGTCTTTGAAATAACGTAACCACGCTGACTGATAGGGCTGGCCACCATTGACCCAGGGGACTTGAGCAAACACCCAATATTGAGCATCACAGAACAAACATCCATTGCTATACTTGCTGTCAAAAATACCTACCTTTTGGTATACCAGGTCATTGCCAAAAAAACCGACCCATTGCTATACCTGTCTTCAAGAAATAACGACCCATTTCTATACCAAAATGCCCAAAAACCGACACAAATTGGCGGCACATCCCCACTAACCTCCACATAGTGAGAACCCCCCCCCCCCCCCACCCCGGGGTTGTAAGGGGTACCTTCATTTTGCAGTAATTGGGCTATGATGTGCCGCGGGTACTGGTCGCAGGTACTGGTCGCAAGTACTGGTCGCAAGTACTGGTCGCAGTTCAGTTTGTGTGCTCTCATGCAAATAATTTGCTCCTTGAATGATCATGTTACTACGCAACATGAAATTTAAAGATGTCGGCCGATTCACTAATACTATTGGTGATGATATCCAAAAATCGAGCCCATTCGCTCACTATGGCTGTTTTAATGGCCTTTGTATGTTCGATTTCTCATTCTTGACGAGATTTTACATTATTAACCAATTATGGCGCTGAAAACAGGCACAATCTGAGCGTCAATATCATACCTTTTTTAATTACCTTGTGTAGTAATTGAAACTGGTCTCTAATCATTTGTATATTTTTGTGAACAAAGTTCGGAGGTTGTTTTCAGGGCTCCTTGAGAGAATTGCAATTTTGGCAATTACACAAAAACAGAAACAAACTTTGAATTGAACCTATTCGCCCCCCAAAAATTAATCTATAAAACTTCGCTTAATAACCGGTATTAGAGCCAAATTTAATTCAGTTTAACGACCAAAATATTATGAAGTATTGGCCAAAGACCTACATGTACATCACTCTCATTGACTTATCCTTTGAAAACTGTACATTTTTCTGTTCGCTATTGTTTCCCTGCTACAATACGGTCCAAAACGCTTGAGGAAAATACCGAGTGCCCCCACCACATATTTTCAAACGAGTTATGCTGACAACGGGTCCTTACGCTATGGATGGCCATTTATATAATAAATCAAAGCAGGTTTCCCGTAAACTGACTAGTTTACGCGTTAAATGGAATGCATAGAAATGCCTATGATCTAGTTTACGAATTAACTCACTAGATTACGCTTAAACTACCAGCTTACATGTAAACAGCTTACGCGTAAAGGAGATCATAGGCGTTTCTTTACATTTCTTGCGCGTAACATGAAATATAGACTTATGACCTTGATCTCCAACCATACTTAGCGGGGCTTGTTCGTTGCGGACGATCTGAAACATTCCCATCAACAAAATAGGTAAGCCTATCTGATGTATAGTGTAAAGTCAGTCTAAACCATCTTATGACAACTGCTTAATATTAGGCAACCTGCCGTTTGTAGTTCGTAGCTCTACCGGACCAAGTCATTCAAGTTGTGGGCATGTTGTGCACACATTAGACCGACAAGTAGGAAGGATAATGTCCGACAACATAAATGGCGACTGAAGCAAGGATCTTTTTTCTGAGACCACAGCGCCGCCTAGCGACCGAAAGTCCTGAAAATGTAACATTTTTGGTTCGCCAAGGTGCTGTTAACGGGCAGCTTGCTAGTAAAACACTTTCCTTATATGGGGCTGAACAGTCTTTAACCGGGCTAATCTCGGCCTAAACGTTTGGTCACGGGAGCAGGCGAAGATGTGTTCGCCAGGAACGGGCGCTGTAAAACGCTGGGCTCATGGGCAAGCGAAGAGGTGTTCGCCTTCGCCAGGAACGGGCGCTGTAAAACGCTAGGCTCATGGGCAAGCGAAGAGGTGTTCGCCTGTAACGGGCGCTGTAAAACGCTGGACTTATGGGCAAGCGAAGCAATAGAGATTTGCGGGATTGGAAATGACAGACAAGCAACGAGAGTGTTTGCAGAAATTGTTCGTGGGAAAAGATGTTGTTGCTAATCTACCAACGGGGTATGGGGATAGCCCGACATACCATTTGCTCCCAGATTTGCTGCCTTCTCCCGATGGGAGTTCATCTTTTTATGGAAAAAATAATGAGACAAAAGTGACCAGTGATAGCTAAATCAATTGGTAATATAACCTAAAATAACACTGCTTAAAAGATACACAGCCAAAACTTGGACAGCTAAAAATTTAATACTTGTGACTGCATGGCCTTGGTGATATAACCTAAATAGTTGCAGCGTAAAAAGTGAAGAACGTTCATAATCAAAGACATCAAAATGCTGCCTTTGTGGGCAGTAAACACAGCTTTATTTCTGAGTAACTGGCGGTGTCATAATTTAATCCTTAATACTAAACGTTAAGATGATTCATCCAGATACATTATGAGTTCCTCGGACGATCTACTGAACATGGACAAATGGAACAACTACTGGAACCAGTTGGACATTAAATGGCACAGATCAGCTGCCAGCCCGTATGTATCAACTTCATCATCTCCGTGTCTTCTGATTACTGACATTATGTAACGATTGACTAGAAAGCTTTCTTAAATCTTCAAATGTTTTATGTTGAAACGTGTTTTAAATATGTTTGTTTTTCGATTTTATCAGTGGAAATTTCATTATGGTATTGATCAGGCTCTTGCTGGCGAATTATGACCTCATGACAAACGGAAGGAGCAACTTGAGATTTCTTCTGCCATTATGTGGGAAAACTGTGGACCTTAAATGGTAATTAATAAAGCTTTACGACTCGGTAGTGGTACAACTCGATCACCTTGTGGATACGTATACGCATGAAGAACTATTTTACTGCAGGTTGTACGATCAAGGACACACAGTAGTCGGTGTTGAGGGCGTTGAAGATGGTATAAAAGATTCTGGCGTGAAAGCGGCTTGACTTGCACAGTAGAAGATATTCCTGGGATGGACGGGAAAGTTTATGTGGTGAGTTCGATGTGTGCTGTGCATGCATGCACAGTTTGTGATATCGATAAGGTGAGTAAACGAGGGGTCAGGTTATCAGATCGCCAGCTGATGTGTAGTGTTCTGGCTGGTTATTCCCCCCCCCCCCCCCCCCCCCCCGAGTCGGTCCACTCGGGCTATGATCACTTGGATATGTGCGTATATGGGTGTTAATCTCTATCAATCTTATTGTCTCCACTTTAGGAAAAGGTCACAACGATACCTGTTATTGTCTTGATTATTCGGATCGCTGGATGGATGATGCTCCCTCGCATGATATGACCACAATTAGATATATATTACCTTTGTCATCCGATCTTCGCACAACAGGCATTTACAATCATTCCACATTGTCTGATATGTTCACCCGGTTATATTCACTGTGTGAATGACTGTTTGTGGTGGATGGTTTACAGACCAAAGACAGGCGTCTGAAGATCTACCACTGCAACTTTTTCCAGTTTGATAATTGGTAATTGACTAACTTCCATATACCATCGCTATGGATCTATTTGCTTAAGGCGCATGTATTTGTTTGAGCTATATTCATTCCACAAATGTCAGATGGACGCTGCCATAATGACAACTTGCCCAATAACCCCCTGGTCAACCCCCCCACCACCACACACACACACACCCCATCGTTTAAGCACGTTTTGCCTATCAACAACGCCATTAATCTCCCAGCTGTTCGTCCTACCTATGGATAACTTGATTTCTAAAGAGCAGCATGTCCATCAGTAACTCATCGGGTTGTATTGTGAGTATATGAAATCCAGAGATGTATTAACGGTTGATATAATTAGTTGATGGATTGACAATGAATCATTTGCACAAGTGATTCTAGTTCACAACACTTTGTTATAGCCTAAACGAGGAGAAGTTTGACTGTGTTTGGGATCGAGCCGCATTTGTAGCCATCGGTCCGGAGGCGAGAGCCAGGTAACCGGCAATCAAATGATGTCATGTCCTATCATGTCTAGTTGCGTTTATGTATAAGTGATGCAAGTAAGTGACAACATGTTGTATATGGACCAGGTACCGAGATGTGGTGATTGGTTTGATGAAGCCTAATTGGGACTGCATTATGGAGACTTACGACTACATGCCTGCTTATGCCAAAGGTATCTTTGTTTGCAATGAAATAAAAATCCAATTATTTTGACAAGTGAATGCTGGAGCATCGGGTTTCTTTTACTTCATATAAACTTTGCTTTATGCATTGTCCTCTTCGGCGGTATTGGAATTTTATTTTTGTCCTATGATACGGTTCTGCGAAGAAAAATGCACTTTCATCCTATTCAAAACTAGACTTTAAATGTGTATGATCCCAGGTCCGCCATACCATGTAACGCGACAGATCCTACAGGAAGTTTACGGTGTGTATATTTCTTTGGTAATCCACTACATCGTTTTCATTCTGAAGTGCATTTACAAAATTCTGATTTAATATAATTTGATTTTCTTTTCAGGTGATTGGTGTAATATTTGCGATCTACAATATTTGCCAGTTGAAGCAAGCTCCCACCATTACAAGAAAGCGGAGAAGGTGTTCTATAAAGTTTACCACCTGATGCACAAGAGTACACCTGTAGTATCAGAGATGAGTTCCAAAGTTGAGTTAATGCGAGTCATACCATATACCTGTGGATTCTGTGTTCACTTAATGTGCCTCCTACTACCTCTCATATGTATGTTGACGTTGGCGTATATTTATGTATTTGATATATCTGTATTAAACGACTTTCTTCTGAATATATCAGTGATATGCATTATACCATCATTGCATCTCAATAACCTCCATAGCGAGCGCATCACCCCTGTAACATTGAGTCCCCTGTCAGGAACCTATGACGATACACCTTGATCTGTGCTTTTCTGTCTTCACTCAAGGGGACATTAATTGTTACCTCCATCCCACTCTTTCCTCCGACTTCTTTTGTATTGAATCGTGATGCTAGTCATCATCTCGGATAGGTCAATCGTTAGTCAGTCTGGAATCAGAGGCAGGTTCTTCTTCGGAAGCAAGGGATCTATTTGTGATGTTCGTTAAGGACACAATCTATACCCTCTCTCAAACGTCGTTCAGGGGTGAGTGAGCGCATGGCTTCATGGAGAGTTTCCTTTTGAAACTCGTCATGATGTACAATAAATGTATACAAATATGGATATATTGTATAGAAATTATCAACCACAATAACGACCATGTTGCCTCAGTCCCAAAAAGCGGTCGCCTAAATGAGATTTCTCTGAGGTAACTGTAAAAAAGGGGACAAAAACACAGACTATTATTTTTGCGTTCCTAGACCGGATGACACTTTATCATCAAACGTAGTATATAACCGTACACGATACAACATGGTATTTAAAGAACGTAACAAAGCAAAGGTACCGGCTATTTGCATGTTGGGGACGTAAGATATAGGCTTTTTTGGACAATACCCCGCACATGTCCCCCTAAGGATGGACTTGTAATATATATATATATATATATATATATATATATATATATATATATATATATATATATATATATTATATATATATATATATATATATATATATATATATATATATATATATATATATATATATATATATATATATATATATATATATATATATATACACACGGGGGATATAATTTAAGTGATTATAAATGGACATAAGCAAACAAATGGACTTATAAAATAGGCCCATAGGACATGAGAGAACTTGTCGAACTGTATTTAAATTTTTGGCAACCACTATTCGACCAATGTACATGCATATATATATATATATATATATATATATATATATATATATATATATATATATATATATATATATATATATATATATATACATATATATATATATATATGTATATACATATATATATATATATATATATATATATATATATATATATATATATATATATATATATATATATATATATATATATATATATATATATATATTAACATATATATATGTATATATTTATCGCTTTTAGGGGATATAATTTGAGTGATTATAAATGGACATAAGCAAACAAATGGACTTATATAAATAGGCCCATAGGACATGAGAGAACTTGTCGAACTGTATTTAAATTTTTGGCAACCACTATTCGACCAATGTACATGCATATATATATATATATATATATATATATATATATATATATATATATATATATATATATGACAGATATATATATATATTGGCATACTCATACATATATATATGTTTATACATTATATATATATATATATATATATATATATATATATATATATATATATATATTAACATATATATATGTATATATTTATCGCTTTTAGGGGATATAATTTAAGTGATTATAAATGGACATAAGCAAACAAATGGACTTATAAAATAGGCCCATAGGACATTAGAGAACTTGTCGAACTGTATTTAAATTTTCGGCAACCACAAATCGACCAATTTTCATGACCACCATAAATTGATGATTTTATAAGCGATTAAATTTATTAAAGAAATAATACTTTCCGGGCCATGACAGATGGCGGTGATTGGCAGACTCAAGGAAAAACGTTGTTCTTAGATAATACCGCGGCGTGCAATTCTTGACAGTATCTCTATGAGGCGAGCAAAGAGCAACGGCGACCTTTGTACTTACCGATTTGTAGGCGACTGTTAACAAACCATTGAAAAGCCATCAGAAATGACACCCGCTGTACTTCAAGCTTACTTTGTGCGAAAACTGTCGGTCATTTACAACCGAAAATATTTAGTTATATGTTCAGAATTGAATGGGCTTTTTTCCAGTATAAACGACGCGTTTACTTCAGATTTCAATCCCGTTTTAACTTCGATTCGTTCGGAAGTGACGCCAGGTGACATCCATAAAATCTTACAATTTGGTTGACGCTTCCATGATAATATTCGACCTTAATGTTATGACCATCGAACGCATATTGTCGACTTTACAAGCGATCGAAAATTTCTTGCCAATTTAAGCTGTTTTCCGATTACCAGCGATTCATGAGAAAACTACGCATAATTCGTGCAGACATGCGGCCAACGAAATGATGCTAGAAAAGTTACCTACGAATTCATAAAAACATTTTCAAAATCATTTAAAAAAGTAGACCTGGCAGTCTCAAGTATCGGCACATTCGTGTGCAAATATTTCACAAACCAAACAATATTGCAGAGCAAATTCTCATAACTGCAACATAGCTCCATGCAGATTGCCGTCGGTTCGGGAGAACTATCATCTATATTTAGTCTTGACAAAACAACAACAACCGTCAACCACGCCATTTACACTGCTTATGAATAACATACTCGTCGAGTCACGCATTACCTGATCTGATAGAGCGCTGCTTTTTATCGTCAATTCCCATGATCAACCCGACCCCCATTGAAATCACCTATTTGATACTTTGACGCCACCCGTGTCGAATTTTACGAATAAATAAGCCACACACGTGACGAGACCAAATTATCATCACACCATGATTGTCCGTGTGGCTTTGATTAAGTGTAACTTCTATGATGTGGTAAAAATGGATCAGCTTTGATGCTTCATGGGCGGGCAGCACGTGAGTACGCTGTCGAGCTCATTAGAGGATGTTTTCTGTACAGGGGTGCCTACTATATAAACCAGTGCCGTCGGGCGGTGAAATTTAGTCTCGAAAATGTTCACTGTTTTCACACTTGATTGAATGATCGAAATATCAAACAAAACAGTGCACCCAGAAATTACTGAGAGGCCATACTTAAACAGCAAATATGCCACTTACAGAGTCATTCACTTTGGATCCAACGACTGCATTATTAACTGATCAAGATGGGCAAGATATGAGACATCCGTGGGCGACAGCAACCCACAGGTTTGCCTTGACAGAAACTCAACACATGATCATCGGTGTACTATACTGGCCGATATTCATCATAGGCGTTCTGGGTAATTTGTTAGTTCTCTTTGTCCTTGGATCCCGACATGGCGGGACGGCAGCTGGAGGTCACCATCTTACCTCGAGGATCTTCCTCATGTCACTAGCCTCCGCTGACCTCATGTTGCATTTGACCTCCTCTTGGGTTATTGCGGTGGAAAAGACAGCACCTGTGGGTGAAGGTTGGCGCTTTGGACTGGCTTTCTGCAAAATCAATGGCTTCTTTCGCTCATTTTCCTGCCACACATCTGTGTACACGCTCGCGGCGATTTCCATCGAGAGGTAATGTTCCATGTTATCACTCAATGAAACCGTGCTTTCATAAAATCGAAAATTGTCTTCTACATATAACATTTGTATATCGAACTTTGTTAGATTGTAGATGATATATGACAACCTTAGTATTGGATTTTTAATGATTGAATGGAAAAAATAAATCTTACTCGAAAAATCTTTCCCCGTTTTACTATTAAGTGACTTATAAATTTATGAAACAAGTATTGATTGATTATTTAGTTATTTGTGCCTGCATTTATTTTTTGAGAAACAATTTACTTACTATTGAAAGCGTTGCAGTAAAAAGGAATTAAGCATGTTGCATTTCGTGACATTGGGAAACATGCGGAAAAGATTATTTGCAGAGGAGTAAATAGTATCATATTGCGCATTATTGTTTAGTAGGAGCTATACTACTGAAGTGTTATGTAATTGATGTATATACCTGGTAAGTGTGTTATAGAGGAGGTGGTGCAAATTATGGATGGGGTTGGAATGATCTGAATATAGTGGTTGAGATAAAACGCCGTGCATATTTTGTAATATGGATAATTTTTTTCCCGATCCAGCAGCAAACGTTTAGGGGCGTTTACTATGTTTTCTATTTCGTAGATATAAATTAATACATCCCATCTCATCCCGGTGTGACGCAAAAAAGACAATTAACAACACAGGTGTATAATAAGGGTATGTGCAAGCCCAATAAATCAAGCGAACAATGAAAAGATTATCCATGGATAGCGCCACACTTAGGCATCAAATACACGTCTGCTTTCAGTCATCGACTTGTCAAGTCATTTTGTGGGAACAGCATTTTATACCTGGTTATTTCCGCGCTTATCACGCTATTTTGCCATCATATGTATTTTGACCTAATCGGATGTCAAGCAGAAGAATGCATTGTAAATTAGTTACCTGCATATTCCTTGATTTACCAGTCTCATACAAGATAAAATGTTAATTGTAAGGCTCTACTTTCTACTGCTTTTTTTTATCGTTTATGATTCAATGAAATGAGTTGCTCAATAAATAAATCCCAGGGCATAATTAAGAATGACAGCGAATTTCTATTGAAGACTCGTTCCCTTGCGGTTCCCTTTCAACTACAATAGACAAAACGTTCCTAATATAATAGTATCTGGTGAACAATAGTGGTGAAAGTTACAGATACAATAATGTTTCATGTTCTTTATTTGTAAATCTTCGTCTATAGAAATTTAGACTGTAATGTTTCCCGGAGTAGCTTCCTTCCGCCAGGTTTCACATTTTCCTTTTTCAAAGGCCGAAGTCTGCAGGAGGCTCATTTTTTTCAGAAAGAATTTAAGTCATTATTCTACTCACATTGCATTGAGGTCGGATGCCATCGCTATGAGAACCGTAATCTTGATCCGTGACATTTGTGTTTCTCAATTTCAGAGAAGATATGTGTATTACTTCTGATAATCACAATGGAACAAATTTTTAAGAATTAAAACTTCTGCTATAATAAAAGCTATTCTATTGAAGCTGTCTGTGACATATTGTGTACTGAAAAGAAACGTTTGATCGATTTGACGTTTGCTTGGTGCTCACCAACTGACTCAATACTAACACATCAGGTGAAATACAGATCTGATATCTAATGAATTAAAGCAACACAAATCGAACCTCCTCGTGTACGTCTAACGATATGCATTAAAACACCCTTCAAGGCGGCTGAGTTTGATCATTATCTGCTTGAGCGGTAACAAAAGAATGATAATGATGCATTACATGACGTACAGTTTGCCTGTTTCTTCGTCAGGTTCTTGGTCATCACCCGCCAAGCTAAGCAGATCATAACATACAGGCGAGCCATAGCAATCTGCCTGGGTATCTGGATATTCAACTGTGCTATGAACACCCCCTACCTTAAGTGGTCCGTCCTTCAACCGGCCGGCCCATTCGCTATACGCTGCGGCTTCAGCAGCACCGTGGACAAAACCCTGACCGCCTGGTTCTCAATCATCTCGCGCATCACCAACTTCTTCCTGCCTTTGGTTGTGACCTGGTTTTCGTATGGCCTCATCGTCTACACAATGTACATCTCCTCTCAGAAGGTGATCGGTTATTTGATGTAACCAGTTAGTGCTGATAATGTTGACACCAACAACCAGTTGTTTTTGGAAATTTTATTATGTTCTAGGTTTCTAGCGAGATGACACCGTCATCCAACAAATCCACATGGCGTGTAGCCCGGATGTGCCTCGTTCTGGTGCTCTGCTTCACGGTGTCCTGGACCCCATTCCACGCCGCCGTCCTTATCATAAGTCACGTCGAACGCACCGATCCGTACTTCCACATGGCTCAGACCATCATGACTGTCTCATTCCTGATGGCTAGCGCTAACTCCTGCCTCAACCCTTTCGTTTATGGAACCATGTGGAAACCATTTAGACAGGCGTTTCTTCAGGTTGGTAAATTACAATGTTGGACGTAACACTTGCCTGGATGATATATTATATCTCCTGTCTCCACAATGGCTTTGGTAGCGCTCATAATTCTCTTTGATAGTGTTTAATTGGAAATCCACTCAAGTATCAATTAAGATCGCTTAAACGAAGGGAGATAATTTACAATCATCGATCAATCAAATACATTGAATCTTTCTCAATTGGCAGTTTTGCGAGACTCGAAATGTATTCCAAGTTCCCTTGGTTCCCGACGCCATATCATCAAGCCCATTCACTAAAGACCCAGGTCAGGAATAAATGTCAGAATAAATTGCACACTGTGTTTATTCCAGATGCTACCGTTTACTTCGAGAGGACGGAAAGGAGCCTGGTCGTACAGTGATACCCGGATGCCGCGTCCGGGTGCCAGTAAATCCGTGGCCACTGAGCTTCATGTGGTTGATACTGCGAGGATACCGACATCTCAGAAAAATTTAAAAATTTAAATCGATCAATGAAGGAAATAGCGTGCAGTAAAAGCAAATCGATGGTAGATTATTCATGGTGATTTGTTCCAATGCAACGTTTGGCATTTGCATAAAAATGACAGTAGGAATGGTTATAATATACTCATTGTAGGTCCTAGGTGTAGACGGCTCCATGTCATCTGCCCTTTTTTCATTAACGGACATTATTATCCGCTCTTACCTGTACATAGCTTTGTATGATTTACCCTTCCCAAGCTTAAATTGATATAATCCACCCCACCCCTTTGCATGACTGGACATCATTTGCCCTACCATTACATGTCGGCATCATCTGCCCTACCTATTCACGACTTGATACATCTGCCCTACTTATAAATACACTTGGCATTATCTCCCCTACCTATACATGCCTTGGTACTATCTACCCCACCCTTACTTGACTTGACATTATCCCTCTACCTAAGTACGAGTTGACTTTATCAGCCCTACCTTTATATGATTGGACATTGACTCACATTTTGACTTGACATTTTCTCCTCTACCTATACATGAATTGCCATTTCCTCCCCTACCTATACATGAATTGCCATTTTCTCCCCTACCTACACATTAACTGACATTTTCTCCCCTACCTATTCATGGCTTGGGCCACCTATAAATGACTTGACATAATCTGCCCCTACCTATACTTGACTTGCGGTAATCGGCCCATACATTTTTATGGGTTGACATCATCTGCCTTGTCTGTACACAAATTGACATTTTCTGCCCTAACTAAACATGACTTGACCTATATGCTCCTGCTTATACGATACTGGACATAACCTTCCCCTACCCACACATGGCTGGGCCCTATTTTCCCGACCTTTTTATGGTCTGACATAATTTACCCTAACAAATTATCACTAGCAATTATCTGCCCTGCCTATGCATGGCATTAATTATCATACCAATACATGACTAGATATCATCTTGCCTTGCCTATAAATTGGGTGACATTATCTGTCCCAACTAATGCATGACCGGTCGTCAGGTCCTCTTACCTGTCGATGTGTTGAATTCATCTGCCCTATCTATCTATCCATGACAATTGACATCTTAGGATGACCTAATCTTTTCACGTCTTGACTTAAGCTTCCCTTACCTATACACGACCGGACATTTGCTGTCCTACTAATATTAGATTTTTTATTATCTGCCCTGACTTGATTTTATGATGTTTCTTATTAATGTTGTGCAGTCAATGTGTAGCTTATAATTGAGTTATTTGTGAAATCTTCCTCAGGATATCGATCGGATTAAGCTGTTCCTTTGTCTTGATCGAGAACCATTATCGTCGAAATCTTTAAGCGATTATTGACAAATGAGGCCATACTATTTAAAGTGTTTTGCACAATTCGTCGTTCATCTATGTATTTATATAATGATTTGAATAATGATGTGCGGGTTAGAATATGATTCATTGTTGGGAGCATTTGTGTTGCACATATCTCGAAGCTTTTCTCAACGATCTTTAATGATTCTTAGTTGTCCTAGTTTGTCATGAATCAGAACCCATAAATTGCTGTTTTGGTCCCCATCTTGACTTCCGGTACGGACGTATATGTTGGTGTTATCGCAGATGTTTATTTGTCAATCAGGCGTGTATGTCTCTATAGCCTGCAGAATGCAATTCCTCTTCCCTTATTATGAGCCATATGGGACGCAATCACTGCCTTTATTTTTTCTGCGGTCCTTCCTCAGGGTTTTCTCTAAGTAATGACTCGCTTTTGAGCTGCTTTTGAAAACAACCTCATTAATCCCAACCAAAGCATCATTACGATCCAATTTCCCTTTTATCGGCACCTTCTCGCGATAATCTAGCGCTTGTTCACATTATATTTATGCCTACGTTTTAGATATAGCCCAGTAAAGTGCGAACTCAATTTTCGTTTGATATTCCTCTTGTGCATAACAGAGCAATGAAATAGGTCACAATTACCTCGTACATAATGCATTGAATTAGTTTATTAGAGTATTTTTGTCTTAGCTCAAGGCTAATTAATTGACAACGTCTATATTGGGAAATATTTTATGGCAATTCTACAACCTACGCATGTCGCTCTCCTTGGCTCAGTGCTTATATGTTTCATTCACACTCGAGTCTTTATGGTAAATTATCATTCTGCTGCGACAAAATGTCCTTAAGTATATGGGGCCGTATCCATAAAGAAACTTAAGTCCGCAAACTCAGGTTTTTGAGACGGCAAGCTGAGCTGGCCGTCTTAACCGTATCCATAAAGAATCTTAAGTCTCCTAGCGTGCTCAACTCTGAGTCAGCTAGGTAGCTGACTTAAGTTCGCTAGCTCAAACTTAACAATGGCGGTCCAACGTTAATATTTCAAGGAAAATGCTTTTACAGATATGAATAAGAACATGTATGTTCCTAAAATGAACCAAAACATAATCAGCCGTTCGTTATTAATGACACACCAATTTTTATCGGGATATTTAAATTATTCACGCCGCGAGTTGTTTTCGTAAAAACGAAGCGGGGAATTCTTCGCAAACGCTTCGGACAGTGTTTTGTGGGTCTACCAAAGAGCGAGTTTGCTTACAGTAGATTTGAGTTACGAATGGTTTGTGGAATGATCATAGTGGGTGGGAGTTTCTATATCAATAACGCAATTATTCACGATTTGTCATGTTACAGTAAATTTTCTTTAACTTCACAATAAGAACAACGGCGCCAAGATTCACATTTAGTAATATTGAATATTAGGAAAGCAGGCACCAAGCCTACAAGTCTGTGAATCCACTTCACGATAACATAGCAGATGTTGAAAGTGCCCCCAAAGCACACCAACGACAAGGGTTATTTTGCGATAAAAAAAAACTCCGTCATAGAATAATGACGCGCAGTGACCCAGTAACGCGCGAATTCCAACGGACTGTCAAACAACAAAACTCAACAAGGATTGTTTGTATTCATCGTGGAAAAATAATGTTATTAGTGCAAGCATGGTCGATGGAATTATTTCCCAATCGTGTGGATTAGCCGTTATATTGCCGATTATAAGAGCTAGCCAGTTTGCAAATCGTCTCCATAAGAAACAATGGTTCATCGTGCCGCTGGCGTTGTGGTCATGTTCATGGATAACAATCATTACATTTACACTGTAAATTACAGTGCCGTAGATTGCTGAGAATATATTGAAATTCGTATATTATACCTGATATCACCGTATATTATACTTGATACCATATAATATTGTACAGTCGGATTGAATAAAGGTGAGTGACATATTCATAGGGAATCATAAGCAACCGGTTTAAAGGCTATTCCTTTTTTACTTTGTTTGATAAACGATCAGTTGATAAAGACAATACTAGGTCTAGACTGTATAATATAAAATAGTCAGACTAGACCACCTCCATTCCTTCTCTAAATCGAACAGTCTTAGCCACTTTATTCCATTTCCTGACTAATGAACACAGATATAAAATATGATCGCGAAGGTACATGAGTGAAATTATAGCCACAAATCGTTTTTGGCTGTTTGCCAGCCTTGAGCTGGCGGTCTCAGCTGAGTTCGCTAACAATTTGTTTTGTGGATACGCTTGAGTTCACCGACTTAGCTCAGCACGCCGACTCAAGTTAAGACGACTCAAGTTAAGATTCTTTATGGATACGGCCCATGATGATTATGTCCTGCGTGGATTTGTCCGAGGTGTGTGTTACTAACACATTCACAAAAAAGCACTAAAACGCATCTCTAAGACGCGCGGTTCTATCGAATGACGCTCTTCCTTCTCGTACAAGTATTCGTATCCGTTGTCATAACAAGAGATCGAGGCGTGCCGAAGGTTTTATGAATAGCAATGAAATAACTCTTTAGGCACAATTTCCATACCTGATAATTTGCTTTGAAATAGAACGTCAATAGGTATGGTTCGACACATGGTAATGTTTAGGGTGCAGAAGGTGAGTCCTCCTTGTTGACGCGCATGCCCGCATCCATATTCCGCACTATGCCCGCGTACTCCATCGGAAGCGTTGAGATGTAAGCTAGTAAAGCTTCCGAGCAATGTCAAAGTTCAAATATGTTCTTTTTAGATAATATGCTTAAGATAGAGCCCCCCTCCACCTCGCAACCAATTCACACACTTATTGAGAGGTCAGAGTTCAAGCGACAACGCCGACCGCCCGTGCTTGTGTCTTTCGAGGTGGATAGCAGTCATCTCATTTTGTGATAGGTAAGTGGAAATATATTGATCGCAATGTTTGTACGTTAAACCCACCAAAACATGGATAATTATACTATAGTAGTCTTGGCCTGATGACACAGAGAAATATAGGTGGTATTGTTGGCTATTAGTTGCAATAAGCAGATATAGCTAATCGCTTGGCCAAAAATACATCAGATGTTTAAGAAAAGAGTTAACTTTTTTTTTTGAGTGTCAAGTATCAAACTTTAGTGGAACAGATAAGTGAGGGTTGGTAGGAATGACTACCTATGATGGTTTCCTTCTAATTACACCTTTGATGGCTTGCAACATACAAATTAGTTTTGGGAATGCCAGATGTTTGCTCTTTGATAATCGTATCAACGCAACATACCTTATAGAGAACAATCAGATTTGGTCGAGCCGCTCGCTCAAATATTGAATTACATTCGGTGGTTTTATTATATAGTGATCTTCTTTGTGACTATCAGGTGCAGTCAATTGATCAACACAGTCAGTGGAGTGAATTAAAGTGAACAAAGCATAAGGCAATATAGGTTTTCATTATGATGAGCTATTCAAATACATCATAACGTTCTCGCGACAGCTGTCACTGTCGCAAATCACGGGCCAATGCATAGTCGACAGTTCTGACCAGAGAATAGAATCATTTTATCGCTTGTTTTCACTATGTCAACGGCCCGGATAAAATCTGCATATTTTCTGCAGCAATGGCGAACCAAGAAGAAGTTCTGAAGCTGGACAGATGGCGCAGCATGTGGGATGGGAAAAACATCCCTTGGCACAAGCCATTTGTAAACCCGTAATTTGCCTTTCATCAGTAATGTTCTTGGATTAGCTGTTATCTTATCCATTACATTTTTGTCTGTGCAGTGGTAAATTATTCTTTTGAAGTGAAGATTAGTATTTGTTTTCAGTCAACTACTAGAGAATTATGAGCTGATGACATTGGGGAAAAGCAGGTTGAGATTTCTCCTGCCATTGTGCGGGAAAACGATGGACTTGAAATGGTAATTGGTTGGCGTTGTCACAACAAACTCGTTGAACACTACTGTCCAGGGGCTCTTATCTCGATGAACTCTCGATAAACTGCTTACAATCAAACGCGAACATGAGATGGGAAGAAAGGTCGAGAAAACAAGAGGTCTAGATGCTACTTGTCGTCTTGCAGGTTGTATGACCAAGGTCACGTTGTGATCGGGGTGGAGGGTGTCGAGAATGGAATCATAGAATTTTGGGCCGAAAACAATATGGCGTACACAGTGGAAGATGTTCCTGGTGTTGACGATGCCAAAGTATATTATGTGAGTTATTCGAATAAACTATTGAAATAATCGGCTCAAACACGAATATTGTTTGTAGAATGCCTTCACCTGCTTGCTATGGGTCGGCCATTGCTCGGGTAAACCTTGTGCATGGCTGAAATTCTAAGCGTATTATTAGTAATATAGAGCTTAGCCCAGCTAGCATGTGATCACTCAAAGGAAATTGCATCGGATTTATCTGACTGATTTATGGTCTGTTTCTGTACAGACTGAAGATAAGCGGCTGAAGATATACGTGGCCAACTTCTTCCAGTTTGATAAAATGTATGCATCTTAATTGTATATATGGTAAAAAACGTACTTTTATGAAAGTGTGATGTCATCGGTACACATGTTTTAGCTGATGACATCACGTTTGACCGTTTATCTTCTGGATATTCAGCGTTTGAAATATATAGACAATTGAATATGCAGGGAGTTTCAGCTCAATGGACGAAATATTTGACTTTTCCATTATGGTGTTACAGCGCCGAAGAAGAGAAATTCGACTGTATCTGGGACAGGGCCTCACTCGTCGCAATCAACCCCGAGACAAGAACCAAGTAATCAATGGACTGGCGCTTTTTTTTCCCATCGGAACATATTATTATAGAATGGAAAAAAGCGTGTGTCATTTTGGGTCCAATTGATTTAATTCAAATGGTCAATTGATTTAATCTGCTTGCGTCAGGTACCGTGATGTAATTACTGTCCGTCATGGCACCAGACGGCTGTTATGTTGTCGAGACTCTAAACTTTGTACCACCTTGTTCAAGAGGTAATGCTTTTATTCATTTTTATGAGCGATTGCAAAACGTGAAATCTTTTGAAAAATTGTGCACTCTCAGGTCATCGCCTAGCCGCGCACGACGGTAAAATAATATATGTCATAAGACGTCGTGCACGGCTAGTCAGTGACGAATTTGAATTGAATGGCCTTGCTTAAGATGTAAGTAGAACTAGCATGACCAAAATCATGCTGCTGGTCCACCTCATCATATACCGAAGCAGGATGTAGAAGACCTATATTGTGAGTAACATTGCAGCAAATATCGTTAATTCCGGCCTGGTGGCGCTTTAAAAGTGCCTTTAATCAAAGCCAGGAAAATTCTGTTGTGTAGAATACTTCATGAACCGGCCTCCTACTACTTTTGGAAATGATTTCCGAAAAACCGAGTCCAATCTGCGACCCCTGTTATTTCTAAAATCGAATGCATTATTGTTGACGAGACGTGAATCCTAACCCAAATATGGCATCTGTCCTGCCCTACAAGATGTCCGAAGCTGAAAAATGGGCGGAGTTTTAGCGATAATGAAACAATATGATTGAATTGCGCATGAGTAGTTACCGGTTGCCACTCATTTGCATATTCTGTTCACAAAGCAACGATATCGACAAATTACCGTTGATTGGTTGTTCCCAATACTTGGAAAAGATTATGATGTAGTCATTCTTGTAACTATACGAATACGGGAACAACGTAAAGATGTGTCTTTAACCAACGCAGCTTACGGCAATCATGCGTAATACTGATTCGGTTAGGATTAGATCTATTTTTGTTGTAATGACTTGATTGCAGACCTTACAATCGATTTCATTGTTTCCTAGTACTAGCACGTCATAAGGAATATGTTAGGAGCGTTTTTCGTTTTATAGCAATTTTGGATGATTTTGGGTGGTTTTGCACCTTGAATGATATAATCAAACTAACCACTCTCGTGTTTTCCCATGTCAGGTGAATCATGCCATATCAAAGAACTACAACATGTGCCGATCGAGCCCTCCCCAGCAGTTGCCCAGAGGGCTGACTCTGTCTCTTACCAAGTTTATCATCTGTCACTGAAATAAATATGTGGTGCGATTGTGAATTTCCGCTTGCTTAACACGAACACAGGAACACACTTTGACACATCTATGGACTTATGCACCATAAAGTTCCTTTTCTTATCTTTCGACGTTATTTGTTTGTTTGATATGGCCATCTACTGCTATGACATATGTTACGGAAATGTACGCTTGGACTTTATGCAGGGATCATCTGATGCAGTTGCTCTTCAGGCACCAAGAGGTGCTCTCTACTGGCGGCCTTGATTTGCCCCTGTTTGTTGTTTGTCACGGCTATGGCACGGCATAGCGGACAGAAACCGTGAGTTACACACCACAACCACGAGTCTGAACACCAACACACCATAACCGCGAGAATTTCTACACCAACACACCATAACTGCGAGATTGTCTACACCAACACACCATAACCGCGAGAATGTCTACACTTACACACCATAAACACGGGGATATCTGAACTTTAACGCCATATAACCTCGAGAATGCGCGCCAGTGCATGCCTTAACCGCGAGAATGAATGTGGGATAAATGCGACCGCGAGTTTGTAATCGGCAGTCATCGTCACTGCGAGAGTAAACCCATTTTCGCCCGCCAGTCGGTATCGATACGTAAATAAAAGATTGGATTGCATATAGCTCCGTGCGATGTCGCTCTGAATGGCACACGCGTAATGCTACCCAGTGATTAAATGTAGCTGAAGCCGGCTTTTCACAAGCTTATCCACAATATGGTGGTAACTGGCTATCGGCTGTCTCGTACACAAAAGTTAGGTCGCGACTTGCCTCGACTGATAGCCTGGGCCCTCGCTTGGCGTCGCTCTCTCGGATCCTCAGTGGAGACTGATGATGGTGCACCTCGCGCATTCTCCACGACAAACATGTTTGACGCTTCCTAGCCTGCGCAGAAGCCGGTGTGCGAGGAGAACGGCACACCGCGCAGCGAGAGCGACACCAAGTTGGTGCATTTGTGTCATTCTCGTGGTAACGGTGTGCACCAACATCACTCACACACCGCACAACCGCGACCACCCCCACCACAACTGCGTGTGGGTAACTTGCGATTTTTGTCCGCTATGGTGTGCCATACACACAACACCGTTCAGGGCGCACAGGTGAGGAGTCCACAAGAGAACGAACCACTCGATCCCCATGATGACGCGCTTGCCCGCATCCTATAATATCCTTCCTCTTGACCCCAGGTGTTCGGATCACTATGTCAAGTGGCGAAACTCTTGGCAATTTACCGGCCAAACGGCTAACGCGCAGCTCACAGAAACGATTTCTACGCGTTCCGTTACGTGACATAACTTTGCCTTCTTTTAAGGCGGTGGCGCTAGACAGCTATAAAACGTTCATTGAAAATTGACCCGTATATATTCTAAAATTGCTACGTCATCCTCTTTTATTTGAATGTGTCCTCTCTATTCTATCGGAAAGCGAAATCTTCAATGTTAAAGTTCAAGGAAGTATTGTTAAAGATAATGTGCAGAAAGTTGTGACCCCTTCAAATCACACACCCATTGAAAGGTCAGGGTTCATGCAGGTCAGTAACACAGCCACTGGTCAGCTTTTAAACGATCTGATTTCATCTCAAGAGCGTGAAAGGAGAATCGATCGAAGTAAGCGACGCCGACGCTGTGAGAGTCTAGGTACCTTTGTGAAGCGTTCTAACGACAACATTGATCCCGCGTTCTTGTGAACGGTAGCAAGAAAATAACTGACAAATCTAACCATATGAACGGTAGGTGCAACTATATTGGCAGTTTTAATGTGGTAATATTTGAGTAACACAATGAGAGCAGTTGATCAGCAGCTTGTTCAGATGACAGCATGGAATGCGAGCGGTATGGTTGCCCATAGGTAGCATTTATCAGGTATGGCAGATTGCTAAAGGCATCAGATGTTTAAGAATAGAACTCTGTTTATGCGTGGGAAAATAAGATACCCGACAGCAGCCAGCGCCCGACATTAAAGAAACATTTAAATAATGAAAAAATTCTGTCACAGAAAAGAATTCACGTAACGATTCCCAACTACTTTTGGAAATGATATCCATAAATGAAGTCCAATCTATGGTTCCTGCTGTTATTAAGGTTGTTGTGGCGTGAATTATATTTCAAATATGGCACAGTGTAAGCGCTACTAGACATCTTAAGCTGAAAGCGGACGAATTGCTCATGCGTAGTTACTTGACCCTGTGGTCAATCATTTGCATATTGTTGTAAACGATGTTCGGTGGCTGTTTTCAAAGCGTCGATGTCGAACAAAACAACTGGGCAAAGAATAAACCTGAAAAATTCTTTTTCGAGGGGTATGTGGACAAACGGTAGCTCTCACCATAGAATGCAATGAAAGAATTGAACATGTATTGTCACTAGTTAAATGACGCATATACATTTGCTGCTCAGGGTAACAATGGCGAGCCAAGAAGATCTACTAAAGCTGGGCAAATGGCAGAACATGTGGGACGGGAAAAACATCGGCTGGCACCAGCCAGCTGTTAACCCGTAAGTGTCTTATATATCAAGAACGTGGATGGGTTTGTTATTATCTGAAATTTCTGTGCAATAGTAAGATTGTTCTTAAGAAATATTTATTTGTATTTTTTCAGTCACTTGGAGGAGAATCTTGAGTTGATGACTAAGGGGAAAAGCGGGTTGAGATTTCTCCTGCCATTGTGCGGGAAAACTCTTGACCTAAAATGGTGATTGGTTGGTGTAGTAAAAAAGAAGCCCATTGAACACTGCTGTCCCGATCCTTCTAACTCGATTAGCTATGTTTATGCTTACCTCTCATGGGTTACTTAAACAAGGTCGAGATAAACAAGAGGTCTAGATACTACTTGTCGTTTTGCAGGTTGTATGACCAAGGTCACGTTGTGGTTGGGGTGGAGGGTGTCGAGAATGGAATCATAGAATTTTGGGCCGAAAATGATATGGCGTACACGGTGGAAGATGTTCCTGGTGTCGACAATGCCAAAGTATATTATGTGAGTTATTCGAATAAACTATTAAAATCATCGGCTCAGACGCGAATATTGTTTGTAGAATGCCTTCTCCTGCTTGCCAAGGGTCGGCGATTGTTCTGGTAAACATTGTGTGTGACTAGGATTGTGAATACAACTCTCTGGTGCGTTTTAATGTATATAATCTGTTTCTGTACAGACTGAAGATAAGCGGCTGAAGATCTACCTGGCCAATTTCTTCCAATTTGATAAATTGTATGCATCTTAATTCAATGAATCATGAAAGTCAAGTACTAGAGTGATGTTTGGTTACGCTGCAGTGTATCTTTCTTTGTATTTGTAGGTAGTCTAAGTCGATTTGATCTTTACGGTGTTACAGTCCACAGGAAAAGAAATTCGACTGTATCTGGGACAGGGCCTCACTCGTCGCAATAAACCCCGAGACAAGAACCAAGTATTCAATGGAATAACGTTTTTATCATTTTGTTTTTTGTTAGTGTATGAACCGTTGCTTACGATTTGTATCTGTTTGTGTCAGGTACCGTGATGTAATACTGTCCGTCATTGCACCAGGCGGCTGTTATGTTGTCGAGACTCTAGACTTTGTACCCCCTTGTTCAAGAGGTAATACTTTATTTATCATTTTCTGATTTTTAAACCATGATATTCTTTGTCCTTTGAGAGACTGTGGTCACACAGGTTAATGCTAAGCGGCTAATGTGAACTGCATGATCCTTCTTACAATGTCATTTTAAGCAAGCATGACCACAAATCATGACCTTTGACCTTCCCGGGCATGTTGTAGGTCCACCTCACCATATCACGAAGCAGATTGTAGATGACCTTTACGGTGAGTTACATGGCCGCTAATGTCAATAACACTGACCGATTGTCATTTCAAAGATGCATGCTTGGTTTTTCTATTTTTGCCCTTCAAAGATTGAGTGATGTCCTCTCTAGCATTCTTGAGCACCAGTACATCGATAATAAAACGATATCAGTGCCCAGAAAATAGCGTGGTGTGTTGATTCAAAACACACAAGTAAACGAAAAGCGATAAATAACGCATGCCCAGTTCAATTATTTTCTGGTAATTTTATGTACCAAGTGGCCACGTCCCGTGTTGATATTAATAACCGACACGACAAAAATATAACGATTATCGATTGGTCTCGAATTTACTGATGTTAATGTCAAATGTAGTAAGGAATAAGTTAGGAACTTTCATTTGTCTAGAATTCGATGATTTTGAATGAAATGCACCTTTTAATATATAACAAAACTGACCACTTTCATTCAGATGAATCGTGCCATATCAAAGAGCTGCAGTATGTGCCGGTCGACCCCTCCTCGGGAATTGCTCAGAGGGCTGACAGTGTCTTTATCCAAGTTCATCATTTATCGCTCAAATAAGTGTGGATATGATAGTGAATTCCTAGACGCCCGTTGTGAACACTATGTAGTAACACACGCATTAAAGATACTTTATTTTAATGTTGTGACGATTGTTTGTTGCAAATCGATATGACGATATACTACCCTGACATATAATACGGAAATCCACTCTCAGACAGCCATACTGGTATCACCATTGAATGTCGCGAGGGTTATCCATGTGCGTCATATTATGTAAGATATGTTCAAACGAAGAAATATGTTGCACCCTAATAAAGAATAAACGTTGAACATCACTATCGTCTCTTATACCAAACCAAAAGAAGTGGACTGACAAACTTTTACCTCGTTGACATTTATGGTAAATAACAACCCGAAATAATTCATTCTTGCTTTTTAGTTATCGACATTTTATTTTGAGGTTTCGATCCACAATATTCAGAAGTTGCCCCTGAAGTAGAGTGCTTTTTCATTGTTCCTCTTCGGATTTTCTAAACAACAAAACGAAAGCTATTGTAATAATCATAATTCTTGTTATCACCTGGACCTTAAGCGGACTGGATAGCGTCAAATAACTGCGCTTCGAATCTGTTTCCTCTGTGGTAAATGGGAGCACTTTCCCATAACTTTTGCGAATAGGGTGAGCATATTTGAGGTGATAGATGATATAACGGCATGTCTGTTTCAATTGCAACAGATGATTGATTACGGTGATAAATTCTAGGTTTCATAAGAAATTATATAAAGGCCTCGTTCTAGGATAATCAACTAATGTGGCAGTCATCAGGAATACTTATTGATGCATTTGGATTATAATTCAAACAGTATTCCGAATGGAGTCCGGACTTTTACTGTTGGTTTTGAGAATAAATCTCGTCTGAATCCTATAGCGCTATGTCTATTCCAATTACAGTAGCGCATTGCGATGCACCACGTCGGTATGCATATAGAGAGGAAAGTAAATGATGGAACAAATTAGAATTGTAGTCAGAAGGCCACGTAAAAAACCAATATATACAATCGTCAGCAGATACTCTATTGGTACACATGCTTGAAAACTGTTTAATAGCAATCATATGAAATAAACTTCCATATTCTGCGGAATGTGCATACCAACCACTATTTATAATGCTGTCGATGCCATAATCAGCTTTATGTGACATTTGTTCTGAAAGTCGACTTGTTTTGCAAATTTATAACTTATAAAGCCATACATTCCGCCTATTTGAAATCATAAAGAGCATGGCATTACTGATGTTATATGTCCTTAATATATGCACAATGCTGTTTTCTGTGACGGAATTAGCTGCAATTGCATAGGTAATATTGCGTGTGTCATTTTCTACTTGTTATGTAATATTGTGAGCATATTTCGGCGCATCAGTTGTCATTGGATGTCAAATAGTTGAAGATAACTGTAAGTTGCCTTCGTAGGTTGATGTAAGATATAGCAGTTGATGGGGAAGAGAATAATGATACAATGAACATAAAAAGGGGACCTACGAAAACTCGAGTTTTAATTATCTGTCTGGATTTGACAAAGATGGTTATCTTCCTCATCTCTGTTAGATTATCATATTGAGCAGTGTTTAAATAGCGGAAACAACTACATCACACACACACTCACACACACACACACACACACACATACACACACACACACACACACACACACACACACACACACACACATTCACACTCATATATACACTCACACACATACTCATACACAAACACTCATGCACACATACACACACATACACACACATGCACACTGACTCACACACACACACACACACACACTTCGTCTTCCTTGTGAATAGTAGTAATTTATAGAGTTGAACGCATCGCTTTGTGACCGCAATGCATTGTGACGGTTTTAGATTTTTGCAGCAAGTGATTATGATAAATAAGTGTGTTGTGTTGTGAAACATTGTGAATGTAGAACGTAATGAGTTTCCGGTTTCTCTTAGCGGTCACGCTCTTGTTTCGAATAAGTTTATTTGTCCATTGTGGTTTTGCGAAATTACCACACTGTTATTCATGAACTACGATGTGTAATGATGATTGGGACATTATAGGTTTGCATGATGGTGCTTGCAGACTAAGGGACAGAAATCAACATCCTGATGTGGCTATCAACAAAGTTAGAGAATAGGAGGCACCGAAAGCTATGACTATATCGGTATCTTAAAAGCACTTTGTCATATCATCGACTACAGATGCATCACCAATAACAAGCTTGTGGCATAACATAGTTCTCATTGATGAATGTGCGGAATCATTAACATGATGTGGTTTGTAGCGGGGGCTTTGTGGACATCATGATTACAGGTACTGTTGGATGTGGACAACTAATCACAGACAATCTCGATGTAAGACCAAACAAACAAACAAGGCTGCAAGCCTATGTATAATTGGCAATCTTCTTGTCCATCAAAGCTGAAGTCTATTTCGATTATGGCAGATTCGTTAAATATGAAGCTCGCAGTACAGTGAAAAGCACTGTGAATGTAATACAATGAAACTGTTGACAAGGTATTGAAGCAGATGGTCAAGCAGGCTTTAGATGTACTATGTAATAGCTAGAGTGGCAGTCATGGGACTGTCCACGAATGGTACCGAACGATTTGTTATGCTGCACTCTCTAGGAGACTGCTAGATAGCTGTTTAATATGTTTATGTGTACAGCCGTTCTATAAAATATGATGGTCTATTCCCTATAAGTGTTTCTGTGACTAGCATACTTTCATTTAATGTTTTATTCACCCAATAATGATGGAATTCCGTTTATTCATCTTCGACTAAGGGACTTGCGTTAGATTAATGCAATAAAAACCCTTAGTAGCTGTGTCTTTCTGGCGTTGCAGTATACCTTTCCAGTATTTTCAGCACTTATCGAAAGGACCATTATCATGCCCCCATAAACCACATCGAAATGACCATTATCATGCCACCAGCAAGCCTTATCGAAAGTACCATTATCATACCACCCACAAACCTCATCAAAAGTACCATTATCATACCACCCATAAGCCTCATCGAAAATACCATTATCATGCCACCCATAAGCCTCATCGAAAGTACCATTATCCTGCCACCCATACACCTCACTGAAAGTACCATTATCATGATACCCACAAACCTCATCGAAAGTACCATTATCATACCACCCATAAGCCACATCGAAAGTACCATTATCATACCACCCATAAGCCACATTGAAAGTACCATTATCATACCACCCAATTCTAACCAGATCGATAACGCAATGGTAGCAACGACGGACGTTTTGATTTTATCGTCCAAAAATAGAATCCGCATCAATAGCCATGTTGTTCTTGGTGCATAATAATGCAGATCTACCCCAGCCATCGTTTGAATGCATGCATGAGATTGATAACTATGCGAACCACACCTATTACAATCATAACGTACTCGCGACATCTGCAACCGTTTAACATTATGGAGCACATACAGTAACGAAAGAGTTTCATTTATATATTCACAAAACCAAAGATTGCACAGATGAATGTTATTACCATCTGCAGCTCAAGATAACAATGGCGAGCTAAGAAGAACGTCCCAAGCTAGACAATGAACTATATGAATGTGCTGAAGACAAAGGGAAAAGAGGGTTAAGGTTCCTTCTGCTTGACATCAGTGGTCTGTAAAAGTAAGGAATATTTACAGACCACTCTCAATGACACCAGAAAGCTTGACCCACTTCCCCCCTCTGTCATCTGCTCATAATTCTCGTTTAACTGTGAGTAGCAGTAAAGATTGATGTGGAATGAGCCGTCATTTCAGCATATGCTCTATTTGCAGCTGGCGCTAGTGCGTTATGATAGCAATGCGTATAGTTGGCTTGAAGTAGTCATCATAATGTCGTACGTTACCGCCTTATTCAGACAGCAATTTCATTATAACGCAAAATGTGCTATTTTATTCTCCCTATTAATTGGGGTGTATATACTGGACTGATACCCATTAACACGATCTCTCTGCAGTTAAACTCATCTTACATTATTCGTTCTTTGTTGTAGCGGTTTGTGCAAGCAAGTTTGTGTTAATGTGTTGTGCTGACAAGATAAATTGATGTTATTTCTAAATCCCGTTGTTAAGTCGGATGCCTTTTTTTTGACGAGACGTAAATCATAACCCAAATATGGCATCTGTGCTGCCCTACAAGTTGTCCGAAGCTGAAAAACGGGCGGAGTTTGTGCGATAATGTAACAATATGATGGAATTACGCATGAGTAGTTACTTAACCCGGTTGCCACTCATTTGCATATTCTGTCCACAAAGCAATGATATCGAAAAATTATCGTTGATTGATTGTTTTTAATATGTAGTCATTCTTGCAAATATACTAATACGGGAACAGCGTAAAGATGTATCTTTAACCAACGCAGGTTACGGCAATCATGCGTAATACTGATTCAGTTAGGATAAGATCTATTTTTGTTGTAATGACTTGATTGCAGACCTTTCAGTTGATTCCATTGTTTTCTAGTACTAGCACGTAACTCCGCCTTTCTTTCTCGGGATGTTCATTAGTGTCTACCACCTGTCATATGAGGATTATTGATCACGTCCCGTAAGAATACTAACGGCTGTGACCATGCAAACGCAGAAAATGAAATCGGAGTTACGGACTGGGAAGAGAAATCAACGTCAAAAAATCATAAGGAATAAGTGAGGAGTTTATTTTGGTTTCAAAGCAATTTTGGATAAGTTTGGATGGTTTGCACCTTGAATGATGCAATCAAACTAACCACTCCCGTGTTTTTCCTCTGTCAGGTGAATCATGTCATATAAAAGAGCTGCAACATGTGCCGATCGAGCCCTCCTCAACAGTTGCCACGAGAGCTTTCGACATTATTTGTTTGTTTGATATGGCCATCTGCTGCTATGGTATATATTACGGAAATGTAGCCTTGGACTTTGTGCAGGGATCATCTGGTGCACTTGCTCTTCAGGCACCAAGAAGAGTGGCCCCAGTTGGTGGTTTGTCACATCTATGGCACGCCATAGCAGACAAAAACACACCATAACCGCGAGTCCGAACACCAACACAAAATAACCATGTCTACACCAAAACACCATAACCGTGAGAATGTCTACACCAACACACCATAACCGTGGGAATGTCTACACCAACACACCATAACCGTGGGAATGTCTACACCAACACACCATAACCGTGGGAATGTCTACACCAACACACCATAACCGTGGGAATGTCTACTCCAACACACCATAACCGTGGGAATGTCTACACCAACATACCATAACCGTGGGAATGTCTACACCAACATACCATAACCACGAGAATGTCTACACCAACACACCGTAACCGCAATAATGTCTTCACCAACAAACCATAACCGCGAGAATATTGACGCCAACACACCATAACCGCGAGAATGTCTACTCTTGCACACCATATAACCTCGAGAAAGCGCGCCAGTGCACGCCTTATCTGCGAGAATGAATGTGGGCCACTGCGACCGGAGTTTGTAATCGGGAGTCATCGTCACTGTAAGAGTTAATCCATTTCGCCCGCCAGTCGGTATTGATACATGTTAACAGAAATAAAAGATTGGACTCGCATATAGCTTCGTGCGAATGGCAAACGCCGTAGTTAGGTGGTAACACTACCCAGTAATTAAATGTTCCTGAAGCCGGGTTTTTTTACAAATGTATCCACAATATGCCCAATGGGCACAACACGTGGAATCCTCGTGGAAAACACGCGGCGAGACCACGTGGATAACAGAGAGGTTTCGAAAACACGCTGTCTGTCATAACGCGGCCGTATGACTGGGGAAATCCTTATGACGTCATTAGTTAACGTTTCAAAAGGCGCATTGTCAACGTAGGTTTTGGTATGTTTACGTTGTGTGGAAACGTAAGCATATTATTGCTAGATTTCTTAATTGTAATCGAAAAATCGTCATCGATGAACATGAATATATAATTTTAAAATGCTACTGTGAAATTTGAGCGATATCCATGCTTTATTTTCGTGAATATTACCCGTTAAAGCACGACAACAACCGTACGTATGAATGTAAATATATATATAATATATATATATATATAATATATATATATATATATATATATATATATATATATATATATATATATATATATATGCATATATATATAACTCAAATATATATATATATGCATATATATACATATATGTATGAATATAGATATATATGAATATATTTGCTTATATATGTGTGAATATATATATTTATACACATATAAACATGCATATATTTACATGTGTATATATATATGTGTTTTATATATATCTATTTATGAAGATCATTACACACGTATATATATACGTGTATAATTATCTACATATATACATATACACACACATATATATATATACATGTATATATATACACATGTATATATATATTAATATATATATATTTATGTATAGATAAATATATATACACATATACGCATATATATATATTTTATTTGTTTATATATAAGCATATATGTATATGTATATATTTGAAAATATATATATATATATAAAACTTATATATATATACATATGTTCATATATATATATATAAATATATATATAAATGCATATATATATATGTATATATATAGCATATATACACACATGTATATAAATATATGTATACATGTATATATATATGTACATATATATATATTTGCTTATATATACATACATATTTGGTTATATCTATATAGATTGATATATATATATGTATATTTATCTATATATATATAAATACATATATATGTACATATGAATATACAAATATGCATACATATATATAAATATATATACATATATATATAAATATGTATATATATGTATATAAGCAAATATTTATATATGTATATATATATATTAGTATATATATACATACATAGATATATATAGATAGATATATATATTATATATATAGATATCTCTAAATATATATATATTCTATATATATATATATAGTACCTTACCATTTCAATGTTTTTTTAGTCAGTATATATATATATATATATATATATATATATATATATATATATATATATATATATATATATATATATATATATATATCTATATATATATATATATATATATATATATATAATGAGAACCGAGAATTTACAATATTAAGTAGTAGTGAAGAGCGAATCTATAGTAGTAAGTGTTAATTACCCTAGTGATTCCATCTTCAGTGAATATGTATTGAAACTAATACTTACCCAAGCAAGCAGTTCTCTGCTCTACATCAACGAGTTCCATTGAACTACTTCAGGCAGGTCTGTACAAAGGCTCACTCCATCCTTCACCCTTTCCTTCACCAAGTCTCTTATTCCCTTCAGAAAGTGGAGACACCGTTTCTGGTATTCTTGATCATCAAAAGAGCAGATAGGAAACTTAAGTGTTGATATAATCAAATTATAATAAAAAGCAAATTACTTGCCAAAAAGTTACTAATTTATGCTGATGCGAAGTAGAACAAAAATGACATTCACAAATCGAGCAAAGATCTCTATGTATATGGGTCAGCAATACATGAGACAACTACATAAATCTTCCTTTCCTTTTATTTTTTAACTTATTTATGGGATAATTAATTTGTCAATTGCAAACTTTTCAATGCACATAATATGCCGTGTGCTTGATCTGATGATAAGTCAAGTATCGCTAAGTCCAACTTCTGAGCTGTGCTTAACATTTGTTACGATTCCCATTTAATGATGGGTATCATGGATTTAACACATAGAATCGACCAAAAATAATACCTACCACTACCCATGCACAAAATTTTTCGCGATGCTGCATAATTAAAATTTTGCATTAATTGACAATAGTTTGGTAAGTTGTGTTGAAATTATAAATCAGTGGATCGAATGATTCTATATGAACAGAATCTCCTAAAAATCAAATTCCACGTCTTTTCGACGTGGATCGATCCACGTCTTTCCACCAAAATTAAACGTGATTTCCACGTGTGTTCCACGTGTTGTGCCCTCTGGGTGATGGTTACTGGCTATCTGCTGTCTCGCGCACAAAAGTTAGATCGCGACTTGCCTCGACTGATAGCCTGGGCCCTCGCTTGGTGTCGCTCTCTCGGTTCTTCAGTGGTGAGTGATGATGACGCACCCCGCGCATTCTCCATGGCAGACATGTTTGACACTTCATAATCTGCACAGAAGCCGTGCGGAAGGAGATTGACACACGGCGCTGTCGAGAGCGCCACCAAGTGGGTGCATTGGCGTCATTTTTGCGGTTACAGTGTACGCCAACATCGCTCACACAATGCACAACCGCGACCACCCCCACCACCACTGCGGTTTTTGTCCGCTATGGCGTGCATACACAAAACACCGTTCATGGATAATCGATCGAACTTAGCTCTGGGAGAGTCTAGGCATTTTTGTGAAGCGTTCAAGCAACAACATTGATCCCGCGTTCTTATGAATATCGAAGTGAACGGTTACATGAAAATAACTGACACATATAACATACGATCGGTAGGTGCAACTATAGTGGCAGTTTTAATGTAAAAATATTTGAGTAACCCAATGAGAGCAGTTGATCAGCAGCTTGTTCAGATGACAGCATGGAATGCGAGCTGTATGGTTAGCCATAGGTAGCGTTTATCAGGTGTGGCAGCTCGCTAAGGCAATCAAATCAAGTTCGACTCGCTCAGGGCATCAGATGTTTAAGAATAGAACTCTGTTTACGCATGGGAAAATGAGATTCCTGACAGCAGCTTGCGTCCCATATTAAAGAAATATTTAAATAATGAATAATTCTGTTACAGAAAAGAATTCATGGACCGATTCCCAACTACTTTTGGAAATGATATCTATGAAATGAAGTCCAATCTATGGTTCCTGCTGTTATTAAGGTTGTTATGGCGTGAATTATATTTCAAATATGGCACCTGGCAAGCGCTACTAGACATCTTAAGCTGAAAACGGACGAATTGCGCATGCGTAGTTACTTGACCCGGTGGTCACTCATTTTGATTCTTCAAGGGGTATGTGGACAAACGGTAGAATGCAATGAAAGAATTGAACATGTATTGTCACTAGTTAAATGACGCATATACATCTGCTGCACAAGGTAGCAGTGGCGAGCGAAGAAGATCTACTGAATCTAGACAAATGGCAGAACATGTGGGACGGGAAAAACATCGGCTGGCAGGTGCCAGCTGCAAACCCGTAAGTGACTTATATATCAAGAACGTTTATGGGTTTAGTATCAAATTATGCTTTTACTTTTCTGAGCAATGGTAAGACTGTTCTTAAGAAGCTTGTATTTGTTTTTTTCCCCAGTCTCTTAGAGGAGAATCATGAGTTGATGACTAAGGGGAAAAGCGGGTTGAGATTTCTCCTGCCATTGTGCGGGAAAACTCTTGACCTAAAATGGTGATTGGTTGGCGTAGTACCCAATCCTCCTTACTCAATTAACTATTTTTATGCTTACATGCTAACCACTCATGAGTTGCTATAACAAGGTCGAGAAAACAAGATACTACTTGTCGTTTTGCAGGTTGTATGACCAAGGTCACGTTGTGGTCGGGGTGGAGGGTGTCGAGAATGGAATCATAGAATTTTGGGCCGAAAATGACATGGCGTACACGGTGGAAGATGTGCCCGGTGTCGACGATGCAAAAGTATATTATGTGAGTTATTGCAATAAACTATTGAAATCATCGGCTTAGACGCGAATATTCTATGTAGAATGCCTTCTCCTGCTTGCCAAGGGTCGGCGATTGTTCTGGTAAACATTGTGTGTGACTAGGATTGTGAATAAACTATAATTGGTGTGTTATAATTAATAAAGAATTGGCCTCACTACCACGTGATTACTGAGGTGAAAAGTGATTTTTGATCTGTTTCTGTACAGACTGAAGATAAGCGCCTGAAGATCTACCTCGCCAACTTCTTCCAATTTGATAAATTGTATGCATCTTAATTTAATGAATCATGAAAGTCAAGTACTAGAGTGATGTTGGGTTACGCTGCAGTGTATCTTTCTTTGTATTTGTAGGTAGTCTAAGTCGATTTGATCTTTACGGTGTTACAGTCCCCAGGAAAAGAAATTCGACTGTATCTGGGACAGGGCCTCACTCGTCGCAATCGACCCCGAGACAAGAACCAAGTAATCAATGGACTAACGTTTTTATCATTTTGTTTTTTGTTAGTGTATGAACCGTTGCTTACGATTTGAATCTGCTTGTGTCAGATACCGTGATGTAATACTGTCCGTCATTGCACCAGGCGGTTGTTATCTTGTCGAGACTTTCGACTTTGTACCCCCTTGTTCAAGAGGTAATACTTTGATTATCATTTTCTGATTTTTAAATCATGATATTCTTTGTCCTTTGAGAGACTGTGGTCACACAGGTTAATGCTAAGCGGCTAATGTGACCTACATGATCCTTCTTACAATGTCACTTCAAACAAGCATGACCACAAATCATGACCTTTGACCTTTCATGGCCTGTTGCAGGTCCACCTCACCATATCACGAAGCAGATTGTAGATAATCTGTACGGTGAGTAACATGGCCGCTAATGTCCCTAACACTGACCGGTGGTCATTTCAAAGATGCATGCTTGGTTTTTTGTATTTTTGCCCTTCAAAGATTCAGTTGTTGTCCTCTATATCTTTCTTGAGCACCAGTACATCGATTATTAAACGATATGAGTGCCCAGAAAATAGCGTGGTGTGTTGATTCAAAACGAAGAGGTATAAATAACGCATGCCCAGTTCAATTATTTTCTGGTAATTTTGTGTACCATGTGGCGTATAACGTTTACTTACCATGTCCCGTAATGATATTAACAACCAACATGACAAAAATATAACGATTATCGATTGGCCTGGAATTTACTTATGTCAATGTCAAATGTAGTAAGGAATTCGATCATTATGAATGAAATGCACCTTTGAATATATAACAAAACTGATCACTTTCGTCTTTTCCCGTTCAGATGAATCGTGCCATATCAAAGAGCTGCAGTATGTGCCGATGGACCCCTCCTCGATATTTGCTAAGATGTCTGACCGTGTCTTTATCCAAGTTCATCATTTATCGCTCAAATAAATGTGCGTATGAAAGTGAATTCCTAGACGTCTGTTGTGAACACTATGTACTAACACACGCATTAAATTACGCCTCAATAGATACTTTATTTGTGACGTTGATTGTTTGTTGCAAATCGATATGACGATATACTACTCTGACATTTAATACGGAAATCGACTATCAGACATCTGTTCTGGTATCACGTTTGAATTTCGCCAGGGATATGTACATCATATTATGTAAGATATGTTTAAACGAAGAAATATGTTGCACTCTAATAAAGAATAAACATTGAAGACCACTATCGTCTCTTATACCAAACCAAAAGAAGTGGACTGACAAACTCTCACCTTGTTGATATTCATGGTGAATGACAACCCGAAATAATTCATTCTTGTTTTTTAGTTTTCGACATTTTAGTTTGAGGCGACGATACACAATATATAGAAGTTGCCCCACGATTAAAGCGCTTGTTCATTGTTCCCCTTCGGGTTTGCTAAACCACGAAATGAAAACTATTGTAATAATCATAATTTTTGTTATCACCTGGACCTTGAGCGGACTGGATAGCGTCAAATAACTGCGCTTCGAATCCGTTTCCTCTGTGGTAAATGGGAGCTATAGCTTCTGCAAATAGGGTGAGCATATTTGAGGTGATAGATGATATAACGGTATGTCTGTTTCAATTGCAACAGATGGAATGAGGATTGAGGTTTCAAGCACAAATCCATCGATAAGTTTATGATGCAGAGGGAACTCATAGCTACTGTACTGTTAATGTTTTCACTGTTTGGATGAATAAGGCAGTTCGCTGTAACTTTGTCATTCAAACGATGATCTCGCCTGAATCCCATAGGGCTATGTCTATTCTGATTTCTGTCGCGCATTGTGATGCACCACTTCGGTATGCATGTAGAGAGGAAAGTAAATGATGGAACAAATTAGAATTGTAGTCAGAAGGCCACGTAATAACAATGTATGCAATCGTTAGTACATACATATCTATTGGTACACATGATAGAAATCATTGTTTAATAGCATTATATGAAACAGACCCATCTCGCCTATTTGAAATCATAAAGAGCATGGCATTGCTGATGTTATATGTCCTTATTATATGCACAATGCTGTTTTCTGTGACGGAATTAGCTGCAATTGGATAGGTAATGTTGCGTGTGTCATTTTTTACTTGTTATGTAATATTGTGAGCATATTTCGGCGCATCGGTTGTCATTAGATGTCAAATAGTTGAAGATAACTGTAAGTTGCCTTCGTAGGTTGATGTAAGATATAGCATTTGATGGGGAAGAGAATAATGATACAGTGAACATAAAAAAAGGGACCTACAGGAACTCGAGTTTAAATTATTTGTCTGGATTTGACAAAGATGGTTATCTTCCTCAGCTCTGTTAGATTATCATATTGAGCAGTGTTTAAATAGCGGAAACAACTACAGCACACACACGCACACACACACACACACACACAAACGCATACACACAAACGCATACACACACATACACACGCGCGTGCACACACGCGTACGCGTACACACACGCGTACGCGAACACACACGAGCACGCATGCCACTCTTTGAACACTTATGGGCCGTGTGTGAGTAGCAAGGGGGTCACACTTGTGGGATTATTGCTGTGATCAGTTTTAAAGTTTGTAACTTGTGAGATATTGTGAGTACCCCGATACGGGTTTTACATTATATTTAATATCAGTACTTTCAAATATCACTGTTTTTAAAATATAACACTTTGAAATGGCATTTATGTTGCCAATTCACCAATGTCTGCTCACAAAGTATTAGCGGCGGAAAAAGCGCATGTATGCAATATTTTCAACACATAACCCGTGTTTGTGTGTGCATACTGATAGAACGATACTTTGGGGGCTATTTTTACGTTGTATGTGTTTGTGATACTTGTGAGATATTTCATGAGTACCGTGATGTGGGTTTTTAGAAATAATATTTAATACTTGATCTCGTCTCTTTTAAATTCCAAATCCTGAACAGATAGTTTTGGTGTTTATGCATCAATGGTTGTTGGCATGTGCATAAAAGGATGCGTAAGAAGAGCATAACCCAGTGGGCACAACATGTAGAATCCACGTGGAAATCATGTGTATATTTTGGTGAAGTGGTGGATCCACGAACTTCCACATGATATACACGTGGATTCAACGAGTATTTAATCACGTGGAATAAATGTGTCAAAGATAATTTTAGGACCCATTTGAAATTATTATTTTTATTCTTTTTTAACTTTATACCAGAAATATGGGCATATGTTAACATGGCAGTCCCAGCTAGACTTGTTCTAGATATGATAAGCTAGTGTGTTTCACAACTTTTGGTGCTATCGATGAGCTCTGGGGATGATGATGGTTTGTGGCTTTTGACTGCTTGGTTACTATCGGGAACGGGGACTTGTTCTGGGATAATAAGTCGGGATTCAGGTGAGATACTCTCCAGACGTAGGCCAGGCTCGAACCCCTGTCCTGCTGGTCCGTGGTTGAGACCCGGGGGGGGGCTGGGAGCGCTGTCATGGGCCCCATCGAGCTCTTGTGAAACCGCTTTCCTCACTTCAGTTTCGTACCAATTTATTTTGCATAATTATGATTAATATCGAAACACGGTACACGGTTTAAATTATTATTATTGAAGACGAGATTTTTTTTATTTTATGCGTCATTCTGGACTAGAAAGATTTGATTCACGAAATACGAAGCTAATTTTAACATTGTTCGCAATATTCGATTGGCGCGATTTGCTGCAGTTTTGTAAAGTTGAGAATTCATTTGCGAAATATTTTGGCAGTTTCTAGGTTTACGAGTGGTATTTAAATGTTATTCTTTTAATGAAAATAAGTTTACTCAAGTGGTTGTGCAAAAACTGCTTGCCGTATATAATTTGTTCATGGTTCATAATTTTATGCTCATTGGTGCTTGAAACCTCTATTATCGCTCTCAGCAAAGTGCCAGCCGTTGCTGCGAGATTGGCTGCAGGCACGCCTCATGCGTATTGTGAGACTTGCTCCTTAATACACCACAACCATCATATACACACGCCATCGTTCATCTGTCCCTCCATCTCACAGTCATCGTCCATCTGCCAGTCCATCTCACAGTCATCGTTCATCTGTCAATCCATCTCACATCTGTCTCACTCAGTCCCATAGTCATGGCTCATCTGTCACTCATTCTGGCAGTCGTCGTTGGAGCAATGATAATTTGCCTTTAACTGAAGAACATAAGTTTGTAGTCAGCAGCATAGTTATTGAACACTGCATAATTTGTGTGTGCACAGGTTTGCAATCGTTAGTACATACATATCTATTGGTACACATGATAGAAATCATTGTTTAATAGCATTATATGAAACAGACCCATCTCGCCTATTTGAAATCATAAAGAGCATGGCATTGCTGATGTTATATGTCCTTATTATATGCACAATGCTGTTTTCTGTGACGGAATTAGCTGCAATTGGATAGGTAATGTTGCGTGTGTCATTTTTTTACTTGTTATGTAATATTGTGAGCATATTTCGGCGCATCGGTTGTCATTAGATGTCAAATAGTTGAAGATAACTGTAAGTTGCCTTCGTAGGTTGATGTAAGATATAGCATTTGATGGGGAAGAGAATAATGATACAGTGAACATTAAAAAAGGACCTACAGGAACTCTAGTTTAAATTATCTGTCTGGATTTGACAAAGATGGTTATCTTCCTCATCTCTGTTAGATTATCATATTGAGCAATGTTTAAATAGCGGAAACAACTACAGCACACACACTCACACACACACACACACACACACACAAACGCATACACACAAACGCATACACACACATACACACGCGCGTGCACACACGCGTACGCGTACACACACACGCGTACGCGAACACACACGAGCACGCATGCCACTCTTTGAACACTTATGGGCCGTGTGTGAGTAGCAAGGGGGTCACACTTGTGGGATTATTGCTGTGATCAGTTTTAAAGTTTGTAACTTGTGAGATATTGTGAGTACCCCGATACGGGTTTTACATTATATTTAATATCAGTACTTTCAAATATCACTGTTTTTAAAATATAACACTTTGAAATGGCATTTATGTTGCCAATTCACCAATGTCTGCTCACAAAGTATTAGCGGCGGAAAAAGCGCATGTATGCAATATTTTCAACACATAACCCGTGTTTGTGTGTGCATACTGATAGAACGATACTTTGGGGGCTATTTTTACGTTGTATGTGTTTGTGATACTTGTGAGATATTTCACGAGTACCGTGATGCGGGTTTTTAGAAATAATATGTAATATTTGATCTCGTCTCTTTTAAATTCCAAATCCTGAACAGATAGTTTTGGTGTTTATGCATCAATGGTTGTTGGTATGTGTATAAAAGGATGCGTAAGAAGAGCATAACCCAGTGGGCACAACATGTAGAATCCACGTGGAAATCATGTGTATTTTTTGGTGAAGTGGTGGATCCACGAACTTCCACATGATATACACGTGGATTCAACGAGTATTTAATCACGTGGAATAAATGTGTCAAAGATAATTTTAGGACCCATTTGAAATTATTATTTTTATTCTTTTTTAACTTTATACCAGAAATATGGGCATATGTTAACATGGCAGTCCCAGCTAGACTTGTTCTAGATATGATAAGCTAGTGTGTTTCACAACTTTTGGTGCTATCGATGAGCTCTGGGGATGATGATGGTTTGTGGCTTTTGACTGCTTGGTTACTATCGGGAACGGGGACTTGTTCTGGGATAATAAGTCGGGATTCAGGTGAGATACTCTCCAGACGTAGGCCAGGCTCGAACCCCTGTCCTGCTGGTCCGTGGTTGAGACCCGGGGGGGGCTGGGAGCGCTGTCATGGGCCCCATCGAGCTCTTGTGAAACCGCTTTCCTCACTTCAGTTTCGTACCAATTTATTTTGCATAATTATGATTAATATCGAAACACGGTACACGGTTTAAATTATTATTATTGAAGACGAGATTTTTTTTTATTTTATGCGTCATTCTGGACTAGAAAGATTTGATTCACGAAATACGAAGCTAATTTTAACATTGTTCGCAATATTCGATTGGCGCGATTTGCTGCAGTTTTGTAAAGTTGAGAATTCATTTGCGAAATATTTTGGCAGTTTCTAGGTTTACGAGTGGTATTTAAATGTTATTCTTTTAATGAAAATAAGTTTACTCAAGTGGTTGTGCAAAAACTGCTTGCCGTATATAATTTGTTCATGGTTCATAATTTTATGCTCATTGGTGCTTGAAACCTCTATTATCGCTCTCAGCAAAGTGCCAGCCGTTGCTGCGAGATTGGCTGCAGGCACGCCTCATGCGTATTGTGAGACTTGCTCCTTAATACACCACAACCATCATATACACACGCCATCGTTCATCTGTCCCTCCATCTCACAGTCATCGTCCATCTGCCAGTCCATCTCACAGTCATCGTTCATCTGTCAATCCATCTCACATCTGTCTCACTCAGTCCCATAGTCATGGCTCATCTGTCACTCATTCTGGCAGTCGTCGTTGGAGCAATGATAATTTGCCTTTAACTGAAGAACATAAGTTTGTAGTCAGCAGCATAGTTATTGAACACTGCATAATTTGTGTGTGCACAGGTTTGCAATCGTTAGTACATACATATCTATTGGTACACATGATAGAAATCATTGTTTAATAGCATTATATGAAACAGACCCATCTCGCCTATTTGAAATCATAAAGAGCATGGCATTGCTGATGTTATATGTCCTTATTATATGCACAATGCTGTTTTCTGTGACGGAATTAGCTGCAATTGGATAGGTAATGTTGCGTGTGTCATTTTTTACTTGTTATGTAATATTGTGAGCATATTTCGGCGCATCGGTTGTCATTAGATGTCAAATAGTTGAAGATAACTGTAAGTTGCCTTCGTAGGTTGATGTAAGATATAGCATTTGATGGGGAAGAGAATAATGATACAGTGAACATAAAAAAAGGGACCTACAGGAACTCGAGTTTAAATTATTTGTCTGGATTTGACAAAGATGGTTATCTTCCTCAGCTCTGTTAGATTATCATATTGAGCAGTGTTTAAATAGCGGAAACAAACTACAGCACACACACGCACACACACACACACACACACACAAACGCATACACACAAACGCATACACACACATACACACGCGCGTGCACACACGCGTACGCGTACACACACGCGTACGCGAACACACACGAGCACGCATGCCACTCTTTGAACACTTATGGGCCGTGTGTGTGAGTAGCAAGGGGGTCACACTTGTGGGATTATTGCTGTGATCAGTTTTAAAGTTTGTAACTTGTGAGATATTGTGAGTACCCCGATACGGGTTTTACATTATATTTAATATCAGTACTTTCAAATATCACTGTTTTTAAAATATAACACTTTGAAATGGCATTTATGTTGCCAATTCACCAATGTCTGCTCACAAAGTATTAGCGGCGGAAAAAAGCGCATGTATGCAATATTTTCAACACATAACCCCGTGTTTGTGTGTGCATACTGATAGAACGATACTTTGGGGGCTATTTTTACGTTGTATGTGTTTGTGATACTTGTGAGATATTTTCATGAGTAACGTGATGTGGGTTTTTAGAAATAATATTTAATACTTGATCTCGTCTCTTTTAAATTCCAAATCCTGAACAGATAGTTTTGGTGTTTATACATCAATGGTTGTTGGCATGTGCATAAAAGGATGCGTAAGAAGAGCATAACCCAGTGGGCACAACATGTAGAATCCACGTGGAAATCATGTGTATTTTTGGTGAAGTGGTGGATCCACGAACTTCCACATGATATACACGTGGATTCAACGAGTATTTAATCACGTGGAATAAATGTGTCAAAGATAATTTTAGGACCCATTTGAAATTATTATTTTTATTCTTTTTTAACTTTATACCAGAAATATGGGCATATGTTAACATGGCAGTCCCAGCTAGACTTGTTCTAGATATGATAAGCTAGTGTGTTTCACAACTTTTGGTGCTATCGATGAGCTCTGGGGATGATGATGGTTTGTGGCTTTTGACTGCTTGGTTACTATCGGGAACGGGGACTTGTTCTGGGATAATAAGTCGGGATTCAGGTGAGATACTCTCCAGACGTAGGCCAGGCTCGAACCCCTGTCCTGCTGGTCCGTGGTTGAGACCCGGGGGGGGCTGGGAGCGCTGTCATGGGCCCCATCGAGCTCTTGTGAAACCGCTTTCCTCACTTCAGTTTCGTACCAATTTATTTTGCATAATTATGATTAATATCGAAACACGGTACACACGGTTTTAAATTATTATTATTGAAGACGAGATTTTTTTTATTTTATGCGTCATTCTGGACTAGAAAGATTTGATTCACGAAATACGAAGCTAATTTTAACATTGTTCGCAATATTCGATTGGCGCGATTTGCTGCAGTTTTGTGTAAAGTTGAGAATTCATTTGCGAAATATTTTGGCAGTTTCTAGGTTTACGAGTGGTATTTAAATGTTATTCTTTTAATGAAAATAAGTTTACTCAAGTGGTTGTGCAAAAACTGCTTGCCGTATATAATTTGTTCATGGTTCATAATTTTATGCTCATTGGTGCTTGAAACCTCTATTATCGCTCTCAGCAAAGTGCCAGCCGTTGCTGCGAGATTGGCTGCAGGCACGCCTCATGCGTATTGTGAGACTTGCTCCTTAATACACCACAACCATCATATACACACGCCATCGTTCATCTGTCCCTCCATCTCACAGTCATCGTCCATCTGCCAGTCCATCTCACAGTCATCGTTCATCTGTCAATCCATCTCACATCTGTCTCACTCAGTCCCATAGTCATGGCTCATCTGTCACTCATTCTGGCAGTCGTCGTTGGAGCAATGATAATTTGCCTTTAACTGAAGAACATAAGTTTGTAGTCAGCAGCATAGTTATTGAACACTGCATAATTTGTGTGTGCACAGGTTTGCAATCGTTAGTACATACATATCTATTGGTACACATGATAGAAATCATTGTTTAATAGCATTATATGAAACAGACCCATCTCGCCTATTTGAAATCATAAAGAGCATGGCATTGCTGATGTTATATGTCCTTATTATATGCACAATGCTGTTTTCTGTGACGGAATTAGCTGCAATTGGATAGGTAATGTTGCGTGTGTCATTTTTTACTTGTTATGTAATATTGTGAGCATATTTCGGCGCATCGGTTGTCATTAGATGTCAAATAGTTGAAGATAACTGTAAGTTGCCTTCGTAGGTTGATGTAAGATATAGCATTTGATGGGGAAGAGAATAATGATACAGTGAACATAAAAAAAGGGACCTACAGGAACTCGAGTTTAAATTATTTGTCTGGATTTGACAAAGATGGTTATCTTCCTCAGCTCTGTTAGATTATCATATTGAGCAGTGTTTAAATAGCGGAAACAACTACAGCACACACACGCACACACACACACACACACACACAACGCATACACACAAACGCATACACACACATACACACGCGCGTGCACACACGCGTACGCGTACACACACGCGTACGCGAACACACACGAGCACGCATGCCACTCTTTGAACACTTATGGGCCGTGTGTGAGTAGCAAGGGGGTCACACTTGTGGGATTATTGCTGTGATCAGTTTTAAAGTTTGTAACTTGTGAGATATTGTGAGTACCCCGATACGGGTTTTACATTATATTTAATATCAGTACTTTCAAATATCACTGTTTTTAAAATATAACACTTTGAAATGGCATTTATGTTGCCAATTCACCAATGTCTGCTCACAAAGTATTAGCGGCGGAAAAAGCGCATGTATGCAATATTTTCAACACATAACCCGTGTTTGTGTGTGCATACTGATAGAACGATACTTTGGGGGCTATTTTTACGTTGTATGTGTTTGTGATACTTGTGAGATATTTCATGAGTAACGTGATGTGGGTTTTTAGAAATAATATTTAATACTTGATCTCGTCTCTTTTAAATTCCAAATCCTGAACAGATAGTTTTGGTGTTTATACATCAATGGTTGTTGGCATGTGCATAAAAGGATGCGTAAGAAGAGCATAACCCAGTGGGCACAACATGTAGAATCCACGTGGAAATCATGTGTATTTTTGGTGAAGTGGTGGATCCACGAACTTCCACATGATATACACGTGGATTCAACGAGTATTTAATCACGTGGAATAAATGTGTCAAAGATAATTTTAGGACCCATTTGAAATTATTATTTTTATTCTTTTTTAACTTTATACCAGAAATATGGGCATATGTTAACATGGCAGTCCCAGCTAGACTTGTTCTAGATATGATAAGCTAGTGTGTTTCACAACTTTTGGTGCTATCGATGAGCTCTGGGGATGATGATGGTTTGTGGCTTTTGACTGCTTGGTTACTATCGGGAACGGGGACTTGTTCTGGGATAATAAGTCGGGATTCAGGTGAGATACTCTCCAGACGTAGGCCAGGCTCGAACCCCTGTCCTGCTGGTCCGTGGTTGAGACCCGGGGGCTGGGAGCGCTGTCATGGGCCCCATCGAGCTCTTGTAAAACCGCTTTCCTCACTTCAGTTTCGTACCAATTTATTTTGCATAATTATGATTAATATCGAAACACGGTACACGGTTTAAATTATTATTATTGAAGACGAGATTTTTTTATTTTATGCGTCATTCTGGACTAGAAAGATTTGATTCACGAAATACGAAGCTAATTTTAACATTGTTCGCAATATTCGATTGGCGCGATTTGCTGCAGTTTTGTAAAGTTGAGAATTCATTTGCGAAATATTTTGACAGTTTCTAGGTTTACGAGTGGTATTTAAATGTTATTCTTTTAATGAAAATAAGTTTACTCAAGTGGTTGTGCAAAAACTGCTTGCCGTATATAATTTGTTCATGGTTCATAATTTTATGCTCATTGGTGCTTGAAACCTCTATTATCGCTCTCAGCAAAGTGCCAGCCGTTGCTGCGAGATTGGCTGCAGGCACGCCTCATGCGTATTGTGAGACTTGCTCCTTAATACACCACAACCATCATATACACACGCCATCGTTCATCTGTCCCTCCATCTCACAGTCATCGTCCATCTGCCAGTCCATCTCACAGTCATCGTTCATCTGTCAATCCATCTCACATCTGTCTCACTCAGTCCCATAGTCATGGCTCATCTGTCACTCATTCTGGCAGTCGTCGTTGGAGCAATGATAATTTGCCTTTAACTGAAGAACATAAGTTTGTAGTCAGCAGCATAGTTATTGAACACTGCATAATTTGTGTGTGCACAGGTTTTAAGAAGCACTCCTCAAATCAGTGGCAAACATCTTCCTGAAGCAGTGCAGATGAACAGCACTGAGGAACGACATTTGAATGAGCAGTTGATGGACTACCAGAGAAAGAATTTGTGGGTATGCAAAATTGCCGTTTTATTAAGGAATAGTGGGCGTCAGATCTTATAAACAGCAATGAAATATTCTCCACAAAAATGCCTCCATATTTTCATATACTGTATTGTCTGGAATGACTGTTACACCCAATTAAACTAACATGCTTTTGAATAATTCCTTGTTGTTTTGTGGTCATTTACTTTGCTATTACTGGGTGATTATGACTTGTTTATTTTTGCACAAATAATCATTTTTATATGTTAAAGAATACTCTGAACCGTCAATTTAAATTAGCCAGTTAATTCAAACACATTGGGTCAATGTCACATTTTTGTGCCAGTTTCAGAAGTGCATGAAAATTGGTGGTAGCAGTGACCGGGATGTGGTGAAAAATTTGACAAGCAGGTGAGATTCTCTCTCACTCTGTAGATGTATATGATGTGGACATCCATGATCCAAACAACTTTCACATATGCATTTTGTCCGCATTGGCAATGTTTAAGAAATTTTCATGCACCAATTGTATTCATACAGACATATTGCTTATTGATTTTTAACATGAAAGGGTCAAGAGGTGACATAGCCAGCTTTGAGAAAATGGCACTCAGCAAACTAATTGTTGGTAGGTTCACCATTGGCTAATTACTTGGAAATCCATGGTAGTGTTTGGATTTAATGATACACAATAAGGAATGAAAGTCAGTTGTACAATGTATGAAATTAAATAGCTTAAATTGTCCACTTTGTACTGTGCAGAAAGTGTAGTGAAGAGTCATGGGTTCACCGAGGCTGCTGTTAATGTCTTACTAGCCAACCGACTAAGGAATGCACCCAAGAGAAAAAGTTAAAATATTGCCTATTGTTAATTTTTGTTGATATACTCACACATTTTGATTTGACTAGATCATTTGCTTAAAGGGCCACTGACCTGCAAAATTCGAATTTGTGTTGTCATCTAATTTTGAAGATGATTTTGTGACATTTTTGACACTATTATGACTGAGATGTCATAACTGGTTCCCGAGATATGACCGATCGAACTCGCAGACTTTTCGTCATCGAACTCATTCGCTCACTTTCGTTAAGTGGTTTACTGATGAAAGGCATTTACCCAGACAAATTGGACTGCGTTGTGTTAATTAGGCGACGTCACACAGGAAAATCTGCGAGTTCGGTCATACTAGTGTCACTTAAAACATTATCGTCAAAATTAGTGCATTTCAGTGCATTTTATTATTTGCATTTTATTAGGATGAAAGTAAATCATGTTATATCTGTGTAGATTCATGATGCTCATGCATGTAGTGACTGGTTTAATGTGTTTATGAACAAACCTGCATTTTTCCCACTAATTCTTTGCCTCGATATTTGTAATCATGTAGCACTAATAGTAGGATATTTCTGAGAAAAAATATGTACTTGGTTCAATGATCTTGTCGAATCTATTAAAAAACAAAATGATTGTATTGTAGCAATACTATGTTGACCAAAGAGGAAGTAAAAACCACCTCGCCTGCTGATAGAATGAGACTTTATTCATAAGTTGTGTGTGGGTGCTAGATAATTCACGGGAACCGTAATACGGGTATAATGTTATGTTTTAGTTAATTATGTCATACTTTGTTACTTTTGTTAACACCTCCGCAAATAATTAATGCGGGACAATACACTTGTGGGGCAAAGTGTAACCAAATTCATGAGCACTGTTAAACTTTTACTGGGGGTTTGCATGTTTTTGTCCACTAAAATTTAGTCAGTATAAACTGAGCACTGTGACTGGGGTTTGCTTGCAAAATTGCCGAAGGAACTCTTGGCGAATACATGGGCAAACATGCATTTGTAGTTGGATAAAACCGACACATTTGAATTCACAGCTTTCGATTATTTATTTGTGATAGCCATTATACGATGATAAAGTACTTGATCGTCTGCCAGCTTTGGGTGATCCCTGGCATTTTGCAGCACTGCACGCATTTCTCCCGCCAATTTGTTCTAATTGTTCTTTGTCTTTTCAGTCCAGAGGCTTTTATTGCAAAACAAATGTGTAATGTCACATGTTTGATTAAAGAACCCACGATAACAATGATGGAATAACCTGCAAAGTGGGGTTACTTCGTGATATAAACGAATTATTTAAATTGGCAACACATGTATCAAGATCAATATCTCACCGTGTGCGGTCTTCGTTCTTTTCAATTCTATTTCACAAATGGAGCAATAGCTCGTCATAGGAAACTCTCACCTGAATGTTTGGATCTTTTCCTTGGAGGCGAAATGATCGGTTGTAAATTGGTACTGTCACCATGATGCTGTGTCAGGCTCACTTCTATGTTGCAGCACAATGTCGACCATGCAACAGAGTATAGGAACGTGTACGAATCATAACCAAGACATTATATAATGTCATGAATATTGGCCTGTAATTGCTAATTCTATTATTTTTAATGCAACTTAGGCTTTGCATTCTATATTGGGACAGCTCAATAATGAGGAACCACGTTGGCCCTTACGGTTGGAATTCCACTGCAATCACGTCGCATGATGGTTTCAGACAAGCACGACGTCATTGCTATACTAGTTCGGCCCGACACTGGGGGATGATCCTGACCCCGAGACCGACAGCCCTTGAAGGGCCTAACACTCTCATACCAACCTGTTTCCATGCATCTATCATTATGGTACGTAAGTGCCCAACCACCGCCCCCCCCCCCCCCCAATTAATTGATGTGGGACAACTAACATTATCGACATAATAAATCGCTCTTACTTAGAGACATTCCTACACACGAATAGAATTAATCGAAAGCGAACGCTGCACTACTTACATTGTCACGTGCACCACTAGAACATGCTCTACACTATTGGTCCAATCCTGCATCCATCAACTCAAGGCTTGCCCGAATCATACATACAAAAAACACAAATAGTTTTTTAATGCGCCTGACGTCTGACGAGCGAAATAATGTCATAGGAATAAACTTGACTAACAGCTGTTGTGCGGTCAATTTGAACTATTTCTGGACGTTACTGTTATGTGGGACTCACGAGAACGCACGGCAAACTATTGACGCATGCAATAATATCAGTGTGCGTACAACATTGACTTATGGGACAAGACCATGTGCCTAGTGGCAACGAGGTACAATATAGTTTTTACACCTTCCATCAGATAACTGATTATGCAACTATAATGTCCACATAATTACGACTTTGGGTTTTAAAATGTTAATGCATGTAGCTGAGAAAAATACTTGTGGGGCAAGTCACGGCTTCTTACATCGGCACGTAAATAAATAATACCAAACCTGGTGATGGTCACCTGTTATACAAAGTAAGTCAAATGCATCATTGACAATAACAGGGTAATCTTAATTCTTACTCACCTTATAATTGCACAGAAATAGGGCCAGGCTAACACCGACGATAGCTGTACGGTCTTGCTGGTTCATAGCAACGCCAACAGTCCGTCACACGACAATCACTGAGACGGACTTGACGTTGCCACGGTAAAGACACAATATAGCAATCAGACCACAACGCTGATGAAAAGGTTCAATAGTCGCTAGGCAGCAGCACCTGCCGGTGGAGTGTAATTTTATATCATTCACACTCCATCACACACACACACTCGTTTACGCACATGACTTGTTGGGCAAATGACCAAACTTTGTGAGAATGCCCACAACGACCGCTAGAGCCGTTTTAGACAATGATTATTGTGGGATGTCCCACACAATTATCATGCCACCCATCAGCCTCGTCGAAAGTACCATTATCATGCCACCCATAAGCCTCATCGAAAGCACCATTATCATGCCACCCATAAGCCTTAGCGAAAGAACCATTATCATGCCAGCCATAAGAGGCATCGAAAGTGCCAGTATCATACCACCCATAAGCCTCATCGAAAGTACCATTATCATGCCACCCATAAGCCTCATCGAAAGTACCATTATCATGCCACCCATAAGCCTCATCGAAAGTACCATTATCATGCCACCTTTAAGCCTCATCGAAAGTACCATTATAATGCCACCCATAAGCCTCATCGAAAGTATCATTATCATGCCACCTATAAGCCTCATCGAAAGCCTCATCGAAAGTACCATTATCATGCCACACATAAGTTGATTCTAACCGGATCGATAACGCAATAGTAGCACGTTATCGTCCAAAAATAGAATCCTTGGTGCATAATAATGCAGATTTACCCCAACAATCGTGTGTATGCATGCATGATAATTATGCGAATCACACCTTTTACAATCATAACGTACTTGCGACATCTGCAAACGTTTAACATTATGTAGCATTTACAGTAACAAAAGATTTTCATATATTTATTCACAAAACCAAAGATTGCACAGATGAATGTTATAACCATCTGCAGCTCAAGATAACAATGGCGAGCTAAGAAGAACGTCTCAAGCTAGACAATGTAGGATAAGTACCAGCTGATGACAAAGGGAAAAGAGGGTTGAGGTTCCTTCTTCGTGACAACAGTGGTCTGTAAAAGTAAGGAATTTTTATAGACCACTGTTTTCACTCTCAATGGCACGAGGAAGCTCGACCCGGTTTCCCCCTTTGTCATCTGCCCATAATTCTGTTTTTTAATTGTGAGTAGCAGTAAATGAGGCGTCATAGCCGAATAATGAGGCGTCATTTCAGCATATGCTATATCTGCAACTGGCGCTAGTGCGTTATGATAGCAATGCGTATAGTCGGCTTGAAGTAGTCATCATAATGTGGTACTAATCTTACGTTATTCGTTCTTTGGTGTAGCGGTTTAAGCAAGCAAATTTGTGTTAATGTGTTGTGCTGACAAGATAAATACATGCTATTTCTAATGCTGTTGTTAAGTCGAATGCCTTATTTTTGGCATATGTCAGGCCCAACTAGATGTCCGAAGCTGAAAAAGGGGCTGAGTTTGAGCGGTAATGTAACAATTGGATGGAATTATGCATGAGTAGTTATTTGACCCGGTTGCCACTCATTTGCATATTCTGTTCACAAAGCAACGATATCGACAAATTACCTTTGATTGATTGTTCCCAATACTTGGAAAAGATTATGGTGTGGTCATTCTCGCAACTACACAATACGGGAACAACGTAAAGATGTATCTTTAACCAACGCAGCTTACGGCAATCATGCGTAATACTGATTCGGTTAGGATTAGATCTTTTTTTGTTGTAATGACTTGATTGCAGACCTTACAATTGATTCCATTGTTTTCTAGTACTAGCTTGTAACTCCGCCTTTCTTTCTCGTGATGTTCATAAGTGTCTCTCACCTGTCATATGAGGATTATTGATCACGTCCCGTAAGAAAACTAACGGCTGTGACCATGCAAACGCAGAAAATAAAATCGGATTGGGAAGGAATATCAACGTCAAAAATCATAAGGAATAAGTGAGGAGTTTTTTTCGTTTCAAAGCAATTTTGGATAAGTTTGGATGGTTTGCACCTTGAATGATATAATCAAACACACCACTCCCGTGTTTTTCCTCTGTCAGGTGAATCATGTCATATAAGAGCTGCAATATGTGCCGATCGAGCCCTACTCAACAGCTGCCCAGAGGGCTGACCGTGTCTCTTACCAAGATTATCATCTGTCATTGAAATAAATGTGTGGTGCGATTGCCTATCAGGAACACACTTTAACACATCCATGGACACATGCACCAATAAAAATCCTTTTCTTATCTTACGAAGTCATTTGTTTGTTTGATATGGCCATCTACTGCTATGGCATATATTACGGAAATGTACGCTCGGACTTTATGCAGGGATCATCTGATGCACGTGCTCTTCAGGCACCAAGAAATGCTCTTCTGGCGGCTTTGATTGGCCCCAGTTGATGGTTTGTCACATCTATGGCACACAATAGCAGACAAAAACACACGCCATAACCGCGAGTCTGAACACCAACACACCAGAACCGTGAGAATGTCACGCCAACACACCATAACCGTGGGAATGTCTACACCAACGCACCATAACCGTGAGAATGTCTACACCAACACACATAGCCGCAAGAATGTCTACAACAACACACCATAACCGCGAGAATATCTACACAAACACACCATAACCGCGAGAATGTCTGCACTTGCACACCATATAACCACGAGAATGTGCGCCAGTGCATGCCTTAACCGCGAGAATGAATATGGGCCGCTGCGTACGCGAGATTGTAATCGGGAGTCATCGTCACTGTGAGAGTTAATCCATTTCGCCCGCCAGTCGGTATCGATACATGTTAACAGAAATAAAAGCTCCATGCGATTGGCACACGACTTAGTTGTGTGGAAATGGTACCCAGTGATCAAATGTTGCTGAAGCCGGGTTTTCACAAGTTTATCCATAATATGGTGGTTACTGGATATCGGCTGTCTCGCACACAAAAGTTAGGCCGCGACTGATAGCCTGGGCCCTCGCTTGGTGTCCCTCGGTTCTCCAGTGGTGATTTTTGATGGCGCACCCCGAGCATTCTCCATTGCAGACATGTTTGACACTTCCTCGCCTGCGCAGAAGCCGGTGTGCAAGGAGATCGCCACACGGCGCTGTTGAGAGCGACACCAAGTGGATGCATTGGCGTCATTCTCGCGGTTACAGTGTACACCAACACCACTCACACACCTCACAACAACGACCAACCCCACCACCACTGCGTGTGGGTAACTCGCGGATTTATGTCCTCATGGCGTGCCATACACATAACACCGTTCAGCGAGAATCCATCGAACTAAGCGGCGCCGACGCTGGGAGAGTTTAGGCATCTTTGTGAAGCGTTCAAGTGACAACATTGATCCCGCGTTCTTGTGAATTTCGAAGTGAACGGTTACAAGAAAATCACCGACACATCGAACCATATGTTTGGTAGGTGCAACTATATTGGCAGAAAAGAATTCTAGGACCAATTCCCAACTACTTTTGGAAATGATATTTATAAAATAAAGTCTAAATTATGGTTCCTGCTGTTATTAAGGTTGTTGTGGCGTGAATTATATTTCAAATATGGCACAGTGTAAGCGCTACTAGACATCTGAAGCTGAAAGCGGACGAATTGCGCATGCGTAGTTACTTAACCCGGTGGTCACTCATTTGCATATTGTTGTAAACGATGTTCGGTGGCTGTTTTCAAAGCGGCGATGTCGAACAATTATCGATGAGTTTGTGTTCCAATACATTGAAAAGATTACAATCGTGTCCTTAAAACAACTGGGCATAGAATAAACCTGAAAAATTCTTCCTTCTTCAAGGGGTATGTGGACAAACGGTAGCTCTGACCATAGAATGCAATGAAAGAATTGAACTTGTATTGTCACTAGTTAAATGACGCATATACATCTGCTGCTCAGGGTAACAATGGCGAGCCAAGAAGATCTACTGAAGCTGGGCAAATGGCAGAACATGTGGGACGAGAAAAACATCGGCTGGCACCAGCCAGCTGTTAACCCGTAAGTGTCCTATATATCAAGAACGTTGATGGGTTTGTTATTATCTTATACTTTGAAGTTTCTGTGCAATAGTAAGACTGTTCTTAAGAAGCTTTTATTTGTATTTTTTTCAGTCAATTAGAGGAGAATCTTGAGTTGATGACTAAGGGGGAAAGCGGGTTGAGATTTCTCCTGCCATTGTGCGGGAAAAGTGTTGACCTGAAATGGTAATTGGTTGGTGTAGTAAAAAGAAGCCCATTGAACACTGCCGTCCCGATCCTCCTTAATCGATTAGCTATATTTATGCTTACATGCTAACCACTCATGGGTTACTATAACAAGGTCGAGAAAACAAGAGGTCTAGATGCTGCTTGTCTTTTGCAGGTTGTATGACCAAGGTCACGTTGTGGTCGGGGTGGAGGGTGTCGAGAATGGAATCATAGAATTTTGGGCCGAAAATGATATGGCGTTCACGGTGGAAGATGTTCCCGGTGTCGACGATGCCAAAGTATATTATGTGAGTTATTCGAATTAACTATTGAAATCATCGGCTTAAACACGAATATTCTTTGTAGAATGCCTTCGGCAATTGCTCGGGTAAATATTGTGTGTGACCAGGATTGCCTCACTACCACGTAATTACTGAGGAGAAAAGTGATTTATGATCTGTTTCTGTGCAGACTGAAGATAAGCGCCTGAAGATATACCTTGCCAACTTCTTTCAGTTTGATAAAATGTATGCATCTTGATTAAATAAAGTACTAGAGTGATGTTGGGTTCGCTGCAGCGTATATTTCTTTGCATTTGTAGGTAGTCTAAGTTGATTTAATCTTTACGGTGTTGCAGTCCTCAGGAAAAGAAATTCGACTGCATCTGGGACAGGGGCTCACTCGGCTCAATCAACCCCGAGACAAGAACCAAGTAATCAATGGACTAACGTTTTTATCATTTTGTTTGTTGTTAATGTATGACATGTTGCTTACGATTTGAATCTGCTTGTGTCAGATACCGTGATGTAATACTGTCCGTCATGGCACCAGGCAGCTGTTATGTTGTCGAGACTTTCGACTTTGTACCCCCTTGTTCAAGAGGTAACGCTTTGATTATAGCATTTTCTATTTTTTCAAAGCATGATATTCTTTGTCCTTTGTGAGACTGTGCTCACACAGGTTAATGCTAAGCGGCTAATGTGAACTGCATGATCCTTCTTACAATGTCATTTCAAACAAGCATGACCACAAATCATGACCTTTGACCTTCCTGGGCATGTTGCAGGTCCACCTCACCATATCACGAAGCAGATTTTAGATGACCTGTATGGTGAGTAACATGGCCGCTAATGTCAATAGAACTGACCGGTGGTCATTTCCAAGTTGCATGCTTGGTTTTTGTATTTTTGCTCTTCAAAGATTCAATTGTTGTTCTATCTACTATTCTTAAGCACCAGTACATCGATAATTAAACGATATCAGTGCCCAGAAAATTGCGTTGTGTGTTGATTAAAAACACACAGGTAAACGAGAAGGTATAAATAACGCATGCCCAGTTCAATTGTTTTCTGGTAATTTTGTGTACCTTGTGCCTCATAACGTTTATTGACTACGTCCCGTAATGATATTAACAACCGACACGACAAAAATACGACGATTATCGATTGGGCTGGAATTTACTGATGTCAATGTCAAATGTAGTAAGGAATAAGTTAGGAACTTTTTCTTTGCCGTAGAATTCGATCATTTTGAATGAAATGCACCTTTGAATATATAACAAAACTGACCACTTTCCTTTTGTTCCCGTTCAGATGAATCGTGCCATATCAAAGAGCTGCAGTATGTGCCGGTGGACAGCTCCTCGAGAACAGCTCAGAGGGCTGACCGTGTCTTTATCCAAGTTCATCATTTATCGCTCAAATAAGTGTGGATATGATAGTGAATTCCTAGTCGCCCGTTGTGAACACTATGTACTAACACACGCATTAAAGTACGCCCCAACAGATACTTTATTTTAATGTTGTGACGATTGTTTGTTGCAAATCGATATGACGATATACTACCCTGACATTTAATACGGAAATCCACTCTTCGACATCCGTTCTGGTATCACGTTTGAATGTCGCGAGGGTTATCCATGTGCGTCATATTATGTAAGATATGTTCAAACGAAGAAATATGTTGCACCCTAATAAAGAATAAACGTTGAATATCACTATCGTCTATTATACTCAACCAAAAGAAGTGGACTGACGAACTCTCACTCCACTGCAATCACGTCGCATGATGGTTTCAGACAAGCACGACGTCATTGCTATACTAGTTCGGCCCGACACTGGGGGATGATCCTGACCCCGATATCGAGAGCCCTTGAAGGGCCTGACACTCCAACATGTTTCCATGCATCTATCATTATGGTACGTTAGTGCCCAACCGGCGCCCCCCTCCTCCCCCAATTAATAGATGTGGGACAACTGACATTTTCGACATAATAAAACGCTCTTACTTAGAGACATTCCTACACACGAATAGAATTAATCGAAAGCGAACGCTGCACTACGGACATTGTCACGTGCACCACTAGAACATGCTCCACACTACTGGTCCAATCCTGCATCCATCAACGCAAGTTTTGCCCGAATCATACATGCAAAAAAACCACAAATAACTTTTTAATGCGCCTGACGTCTCACGAGCGAAAGAATGTCATAGGAATAAACTTGACTAACAGCTGTTGTGCGGTCAATTTTAACTATTTCTGGACGTTACTGTTATGCGGCAAACTATTGACGCATGCAATAATATCAGTGTGCGTACAACATTGACTTATGGGACAAGACCATGTGCCTAGTGGCAATGAGGTACAATATAGTTTTTACACCTTCCATCAGATAACTGATTATGCAACTATAATGTCCACATAATTACGACTATGGGTTTTAAATTGTTAATGGCTGTAGCTGAGAAAAATACTTGTGGGGCAAGTCACGGCTTCTTACATCGGCACGTAAATAAATAATTCCAAACCTGGTGATGGTCACCTGTTATACAAAGTAAGTCAAATGCATCAATGACAATAACAGGGTAATCTTAATTCTTAATCGCCTTATAATTGCACAGAAATAGGGCCAGGCTAACACCGACGATAGCTGTACGGTCTTGCTGGTTCATAGCAACGCCAACAGTCCGTCACACGACAATCACTGAGATGGACGCGACGTTGCCATGGTAAAAACACAATAGCAAATCAGACCACAACGCTGATGAAAAGGTTCAATAGTCGCTAGGCAGCAGCACCTGCCGGTGGAGTGTAATTTTATATCATTCACACTCCAAAATCACACACACTCGTTTACCCACATGACTTGTTGGGCAAATGACCAAACTTTGTGAGAATGCCCACAACGACCGCTAGAGCCGTTTTAGACAATGATTATTGTGGGATGTCCCACACAATTATCATGCCACCCATCAGCCTCGTCGAAAGTACCATTATCATGCCACCCATAAGCCTCATCGAAAGCACCATTATCATGCCAGCCATAAGCCTCATCGAAAGCACCATTATCATGCCAGCCATAAGCCTTAGCGAAAGAACCATTATCATGCCAGCCATAATAGGCATCGAAAGTGCCAGTATCATACCACCCATAAGCCTCATCGAAAGTACCATTATCATGCCACCCATAAGCCTCATCGAAAGTACCATTATCATGCCACCTTTAGGCCTCATCGAAAGTACCATAATCATATCACCCATAAGCCTCATCGAAAGTACCATTATAATGCCACCCATAAGCCTCATCGAAAGTATCATTATCATGCCACCTATAAGCCTCATCGAAAGTACCATTATCATGCCACACATAAGTTGATTCTAACCGGATCGATAACGCAATAGTAGCACGTTATCGTCCAAAAATAGAATCCTTGGTGCATAATAATGCAGATTTACCCCAGCAATCGTGTGTATGCATGCATGATAATTATGCGAATCACACCTTTTACAATCATAACGTACTCGCGACATCTGCAAACGTTTAACATTATGTAGCATTTACAGTAACAAAAGATTTTCATATATTTATTCACAAAACCAAAGATTGCACAGATGAATGTTATTACCATCTGCAGCTCAAGATAACAATGGCGAGCTAAGAAGAACGTCTCAAGCTAGACAATGTAGGATAAGTACCAGCTGATGACAAAGGGAAAAGAGGGTTGAGGTTCCTTCTTCGTGACAACAATGGTCTGTAAAAGTAAGGAATTTTTATAGACCACTGTTTTCACTCTCAATGGCACGAGGAAGCTCGACCCGGTTTCCCCCTTTGTCATCTGCCCATAATTCTGTTTTAACTGTGAGTAGCAGTAAAGATAGACGTATAATGAGCCGTCATTTCAGCATATGCTATATCTGCGACTGGCGCTAGTGCGTTATGATAGCAATGCGTATAGTCGGCTTGAAGTAGTCATCATAATGTGGTACTAATCTTACGTTATTCGTTCTTTGGTGTAGCGGTTTAAGCAAGCAAATTTGTGTTAATGTGTTGTGCTGACAAGATAAATACATGCTATTTCTAATGCTGTTGTTAAGTCGAATGCCTTATTTTTGGCATATGTCAGGCCCAACTAGATGTCCGAAGCTGAAAAAGGGGCTGAGTTTGAGCGGTAATGTAACAATTGGATGGAATTATGCATGAGTAGTTATTTGACCCGGTTGCCACTCATTTGCATACTCTGTTCACAAAGCAACGATATCGACAAATTACCTTTGATTGATTGTTCCCAATACTTGGAAAAGATTTTTGGTGTGGTCATTCTTGCAACTACACAGATACGGGAACAATGTAAAGATGTATCTTTAACCAACGCAGCTTACGGCAATCATGCGTGATACTGATTCGGTTAGGATTAGATCTTAAGTTGTTGTAATGACTTGATTGCAGACCTTACAATTGATTCCATTGTTGTCTAGTACTAGCTTGTAACTCCGCCTTTCTTTCTCGGGATGTTCATTAGTGTCTACCACCTGTCATATGAGGATTATTGATCACGTCCCGTAAGAAAACTAACGGCTGTGACCATGCCAACGCGGAAAATAAAATCGGATTGGGAAGGAATATCAACGTCAAAAATCACAAGGAATAAGTGAGGAGTTTTTTTCGTTTCAAAGCAATTTTGGATAAGTTTGGATGGTTTGCACCTTGAATGATATAATCAAACACACCACTCCCGTGTTTTTCCTCTGTCAGGTGAATCATGTCATATCAAAGAGCTGCAATATGTGCCGATCGAGCCCTCCTCAGCAGTTGCCCAGAGGGCTGCCCGTGTCTCTTACCAAGATTATCATCTGTCATTGAAATAAATGTGTGGTGCGATTGCCTATCAAGAACACACTTTAACACATCCATGAACTCATGCACCAATAAAAATCCTTTTCGTATCTTACGACGTCATTTGTTTGTTTGATATGGCCATCTACTGCTATGGCATATATTACGGAAATGTACGCTTGGACTTTATGCAGGGATCATCTGATGCACGTGCTCTTCAGGCACCAAGAAGTGCTCTCCTAGCGGCTTTGATTGGCCCCAGTTGATGGTTTGTCACATCTATGGCACGCAATAGCAGACAAAAACACACGCCATAACCGCGAGTCTGAACACAAACACACCATAACCGTGGGAATGTCTACACCAACGCACCATAACCATGAGAATGTCTACACCAACACACCATAACCGCAAGAATGTCTACAACAATACACCATAACCGCGAGAATATCTACGCAAACACACCATAAGCGCGAGAATGTCTGCACTTGCACACCATATAACCACGAGAATGTGCGCCAGTGCATGCCTTAACCGCGAGAATGAATATGGGCCGCTGCGTACGCGAGTTTGTAATCGGGAGTCATCGTCACTGTGAGAGTTAATCCATTTCGCCCGCCAGTCAGTATCGATACATGTTAACAGAAATAAAAGCTCCATGCGATTGGCACACGACTTAGTTTGGTGGTAACCAGTGATCAAATGTTGCTGAAGCCAGGTTTTCACAAGTTTATCCACAATATGTTGGTAACTGGCTATCGGCTGTCTCGCACACAAAAGTTAGGTTGCGACTTGCCTCGACTGATAGCTTGGCCCTCGCTTTGTGTCCGTCGGTTCTCCAGTGGTGATTTTTGATGGCACACCCCGAGCATTCTCCATTGCAGACATGTTTGACACTTCCTAGTCTGCGCAGAAGCCGGTGTGCAAGGAGATCGCCACACGGCGCTGTCGAGAGCGACACCAAGTGGATGCATTGGCGTCATTCTCGCGGTTATGGTGTACACCAACACCACTCACACACCGCACAACAACGACCAACCCCACCAACACTGCGTGTGGGTAACTCGCGGATTTATGTCCTCATGGCGTGCCATACACATAACACCGTTCAGCGAGAATCCATCGAACTAAGCGGCGCCGACGCTGGGAGAGTTTAGGCATCTTTGTGAAGCGTTCAAGTGACAACATTGATCCCGCGTTCTTGTGAATTTCGAAGTGAACGGTTACAAGAAAATCACCGACTCATCGAACCATATGTTTGGTAGGTGCAACTATATTGGCAGAAAAGAATTCTCGGACCAATTCCCAACTACTTTTGGAAATGATATTTATAAAATAAAGTCCAAATTATGGTTCCTGCTGTTATTAAGGTTGTTGTGGCGTGAATTATATTTCAAATATGGCACAGTGTAAGCGCTACTAGACATCTGAAGCTGAAAGCGGACGAATTGCGCATGCGTAGTTACTTAACCCGGTTGTCACTCATTTGCATATTGTTGTAAACGATGTTCGGTGGCTGTTTTCAAAGCGCCGATGTCGAACAATTATCGATGAGTTTGCGTACCAATACATTGAAAAGATTACAATCGTGTCCTTAAAACAACTGGGCATAGAATAAACCTGAAAAATTCTCCCTTCTTCAAGGGGTATGTGGACAAACGGTAGCTCTGACCATAGAATGCAATGAAAGAATTGAACTTGTATTGTCACTAGTTAAATGACGCATATACATCTGCTGCTCAGGGTAACAATGGCGAGCCAAGAAGATCTACTGAATCTAGACAAATGGCAGAACATGTGGGACGAGAAAAAGATCTTCTGGCACAGGCCAGCTGTTAACCCGTAAGTGTCCTATATATCAAGAACGTGGATGTGTTTGTTATTATCTTATACTTTGAAGTTTCTGTGCAATAGTAAAACTGTTCTTAAGAAGCTTTTATTTGTATTTTTTCAGTCAATTAGAGGAGAATCTTGAGTTGATGACTAAGGGGGAAAGCGGGTTGAGATTTCTCCTGCCATTGTGCGGGAAAAGTGTTGACCTGAAATGGTAATTGGTTGGTGTAGTAAAAAGAAGCCCATTGAACACTGCCGTCCCGATCCTCCTTAATCGATTAGCTATATTTATGCTTACATGCTAACCACTCATGGGTTACTATAACAAGGTCGAGAAAACAAGAGGTCTAGATGCTGCTTGTCTTTTGCAGGTTGTATGACCAAGGTCACGTTGTGGTCGGGGTGGAGGGTGTCGAGAATGGAATCATAGAATTTTGGGCCGAAAATGATATGGCGTTCACGGTGGAAGATGTTCCCGGTGTCGACGATGCCAAAGTATATTATGTGAGTTATTCGAATTAACTATTGAAATCATCGGCTTAAACACGAATATTCTTTGTAGAATGCCTTCGGCAGTTGCCCGGGTAAATATTGTGTGTGACCAGGATTGCCTCACTACCACGTAATTACTGAGGAGAAAAGTGATTTATGATCTGTTTCTGTGCAGACTGAAGATAAGCGCCTGAAGATATACCTTGCCAACTTCTTTCAGTTTGATAAAATGTATGCATCTTGATTAAATAAAGTACTAGAGTGATGTTGGGTTCGCTGTAGCGTATATTTCTTTGCATTTGTAGGTAGTCTAAGTTGATTTCATCTTTACGGTGTTGCAGTCCTCAGGAAAAGAAATTCGACTGCATTTGGGACAGGGGCTCACTCGGCTCAATCAACCCCGAGACAAGAACCAAGTAATCAATGGACTAACGTTTTTATCATTTTGTTTGTTGTTAATTTATGACATGTTGCTTACGATTTGAATCTGCTTGTGTCAGATACCGTGATGTAATACTGTCCGTCATGGCACCAGGCAGCTGTTATGTTGTCGAGACTTTCGACTTTGTACCCCCTTGTTCAAGAGGTAACGCTTTGATTATAGCATTTTCTGTTTTTCAAAGCATGATATTCTTTGTCCTTTGTGAGACTGTGCTCACACAGGTTTATGCTAAGCGGCTAATGTGAACTGTATGATCCTTCTTGCAATGTCATTTCAAACAAGCATGACCACAAATCATGACCTTTGACCTTCCTGGGCATGTTGCAGGTCCACCTCACCATATCACGAAGCAGATTTTAGATGACCTGTATGGTGAGTAACATGGCCGCTAATGTCAATAAAACTGACCGGTGGTCATTTCCAAGTGTTTGTATTTTCGCTCTTCAAAGATTCAATTGTTGTTCTATCTACTATTCTTAAGCACCAGTACATCGATAATTAAACGATATCAGTGCCCAGAAAATTGCGTTGTGTGTTGATTCAAAACCACGCAGGTAAACGAGAAGGTATAAATAACGCTTGCCCAGTTCAATTGTTTTCTGGTAATTTTGTGTACCTTGTGCCTCATAACGTTTATTGACTACGTCCCGTAATGATATTAACAACCGACACGACAAAAATACAACGATTATCGATTGGGCTGGAATTTACTGATGTCAATGTCAAATGTAGTAAGGAATAAGTTAGGAACTTTTCTTTGCGTAGAATTCGATCATTTTGAATGAAATGCACCTTTGAATATATAACAAAACTGACCACTTTCCTTTTGTTCCCGTTCAGATGAATCGTGCCATATCAAAGAGCTGCAGTATGTGCCGGTGGACAGCTCCTCGAGAACAGCTCAGAGGGCTGACCGTGTCTTTATCCAAGTTCATCATTTATCGCTCAAATAAGTGTGGATATGATAGTGAATTCCTAGTCGCCCGTTGTGAACACTATGTACTAACACACGCATTAAAGTACGCCCCAACAGATACTTTATTTTAATGTTGTGACGATTGTTTGTTGCAAATCGATATGACGATATACTACCCTGACATTTAATACGGAAATCCACTCTTCGACATCCGTTCTGGTATCACGTTTGAATGTCGCGAGGGTTATCCATGTGCGTCATATTATGTAAGATATGTTCAAACGAAGAAATATGTTGCACAGACAAGCACGACGTCATTGCTATACTAGTTCGGCCCGACACTGGGGGATGATCCTGACCCCCGAGACCGACAGCCCTTGAAGGGCTAACACTCTCATACCATGTTTCCATGCATCTATCATTATGGTACGTAAGTGCCCAACCACCCCGCCCCCCTCCTCCCCCAATTAATGATGTGGGACAACTAACATTATCGACATAATAAATCGCTCTTACTTAGAGACATTCCTACACACGAATAGAATTAATCGAAAGCGAACGCTGCACTACGGACATTGTCACGTGCACCACTAGAACATGCTCCACACTACTGGTCCAATCCTGCATCCATCAACTCAAGGATTGCCCGAATCATACATACAAAAAACACAAATAGTTTTTTAATGCGCCTGACGTCTCACGAGCGAAATAATGTCATAGGAATAAACTTGACTAACAGCTATTGTGCGGTCAATTTGAACTATTTCTGGACGTTACTGTTATGTGGGACTCACGAGAACGCACGGCAAACTATTGACGCATGCAATAATATCAGTGTGCGTACAACATTGACTTATGGGACAAGACAATGTGCCTAGTGGCAACGAGGTACAATATAGTTTTTACACCTTCCATCAGATAACTGATTATGCAACTATAATGTCCACATAATTACGACCATGGGTTTTAAAATGTTAATGCATGTAGCTGAGAAAAATACTTGTGGGGCAAGTCACGGCTTCTTACATCGGCACGTAAATAAATAATACCAAACCTGGTGATGGTCACCTGTTATACAAAGTAAGTCAAATGCATCAATGACAATAACAGGGTAATCTTAATTCTTACTCACCTTATAATTGCACAGAAATAGGGCCAGGCTAACACCGACGATAGCTGTACGTCTTGCTGGTTCATTGCAACGCCAACAGTCCGTCACACGACAATCACTGAGACGAACGCGACGTTGCCATGGTAAAGACACAATAGCAAATCAGACCACAACGCTGATGAAAATGTTCAATAGTCGCTAGGCAGCAGCACCTGCCGGTGGAGTGTAATTTTATATCATTCACACTCCAAAATCACACACACTCGTTTACGCACATGACTTGTTGGGCAAATGACCAAACTTTGTGAGAATGCCCACAACGACCGCTAGAGCCGTTTTAGACAATGATTATTGTGGGATGTCCCACACAATTATCATGCCACCCATCAGCCTCGTCGAAAGTACCATTATCATGCCACCCATAAGCCTCATCGAAAGCACCATTATCATGCCAGCCATAAGCCTTAGCGAAAGAACCATTATCATGCCAGCCATAAGAGGCATCGAAAGTGCCAGTATCATACCACCCATAAGCCTCATCGAAAGTACCATTATCATGCCACCCATAAGCCTCATCGAAAGTACCATTATCATGCCACCCATAAGCCTCATCGAAAGTACCATTATCATGCCACCTTTAGGCCTCATCGAAAGTACCATTATAATGCCACCCATAAGCCTCATCGAAAGTATCATTATCATGCCACCTATAAGCCTCATCGAAAGTACCATTATCATGCCACACATAAGTTGATTCTAACCGGATCGATAACGCAATAGTAGCACGTTATCGTCCAAAAATAGAATCCTTGGTGCATAATAATGCAGATTTACCCCAACAATCGTGTGTATGCATGCATGATAATTATGCGAATCACACCTTTTACAATCATAACGTACTTGCGACATCTGCAAACGTTTAACATTATGTAGCATTTACAGTAACAAAAGATTTTCATATATTTATTCACAAAACCAAAGATTGCACAGATGAATGTTATAACCATCTGCAGCTCAAGATAACAATGGCGAGCTAAGAAGAACGTCTCAAGCTAGACAATGTAGGATAAGTACCAGCTGATGACAAAGGGAAAAGAGGGTTGAGGTTCCTTCTTCGTGACAACAGTGGTCTGTAAAAGTAAGGAATTTTTATAGACCACTGTTTTCACTCTCAATGGCACGAGGAAGCTCGACCCGGTTTCCCCCTTTGTCATCTGCCCATAATTCTGTTTTAATTGTGAGTAGCAGTAAAGATAGCCGAATAATGAGGCGTCATTTCAGCATATGCTATATCTGCAACTGGCGCTAGTGCGTTATGATAGCAATGCGTATAGTCGGCTTGAAGTAGTCATCATAATGTGGTACTCATCTTACGTTATTCGTTCTTTGGTGTAGCGGTTTGAGCAAGCAAATTTGTGTTAATGTGTTGTGCTGACAAGATAAATACATGCTATTTCTAATGCTGTTGTTAAGTCGAATGCCTTATTTTTGGCATATGTCAGGCCCAACTAGATGTCCGAAGCTGAAAAAGGGGCTGAGTTTGAGCGGTAATGTAACAATTGGATGGAATTATGCATGAGTAGTTATTTGACCCGGTTGCCACTCATTTGCATATTCTGTTCACAAAGCAACGATATCGACAAATTACCGTTGATTGATTGTTCCCAATACTTGGAAAAGATTATGGTGTGGTCATTCTCGGAACTTCACAAATACGGGAACAACGTAAAGATGTATCTTTAACCAACGCAGCTTACGGCAATCTTGCGTAATACTGATTCGGTAAGGATTAGATCTTTTTTTGTTGTAATGACTTGATTGCAGACCTTACAATTGATTCCATTGTTTTCTAGTACTAGCTTGTAACTCCGCCTTTCTTTCTCGTGATGTTCATAAGTGTCTCTCACCTGTCATATGAGGATTATTGATCACGTCCCGTAAGAAAACTAACGGCTGTGACCATGCAAACGCAGAAAATAAAATCGGATTGGGAAGGAATATCAACGTCAAAAATCATAAGGAATAAGTGAGGAGTTTTTTTCGTTTCAAAGCAATTTTGGATAAGTTTGGATGGTTTGCACCTTGAATGATATAATCAAACACACCACTCCCGTGTTTCCTCCTCTGTCAGGTGAATCATGTCATATCAAAGAGCTGCAACATGTGCCGATCGAGCCCTCCTCAACAGTTGTCCAGAGGGCTGACCGTGTCTCTTACCAAGTTTATCATCTGTCATTGAAATAAATGTGTGGTGCGATTGCCTATCAAGAACAAACTTTAACACATCCATGAACTCATGCACCAATAAAAATCCTTTTCGTATCTTACGACGTCATTTGTTTGTTTGATATGGCCATCTACTGCTATGGCATATATTACGGAAATATACGCTCGGACTTTATGCATGGATCATCTGATGCACGTGCTCTTCAGGCACCAAGAAATGCTCTTCTGGCGGCTTTGATTGGCCCCAGTTGATGGTTTGTCACATCTATGGCACGCAATAGCAGACAAAAACACACGCCATAACCGCGAGTCTGAACACCAACACACCAGAACCGTGAGAATGTCACGCCAACACATCATAACCGTAAGAATGTCTACAACAAACACACCATAATGCGAGAATATCTACACAAACACACCATAAGCGCGAGTATGTCTGCACTTGCACACCATATAACCACGAGAATGTGCGCCAGTGCATGCCTTAACCGCGAGAATGAATATGGGCCGCTGCGTACGCGAGATTGTAATCGGGAGTCATCGTCACTGTGAGAGTTAATCCATTTCGCCCGCCAGTCGGTATCGATACATGTTAACAGAAATAAAAGCTCCATGCGATTGGCACACGACTTAGTTGTGTGGAAATGGTACCCAGTGATCAAATGTTGCTGAATCCGGGTTTTCACAAGTTTATCCACAATATGGTGGTTACTGCATATCGGCTGTCTCGCACACAAAAGTTAGGTCGCGACTGATAGCCTGGGCCCTTGCTTGGTGTCCCTCGGTTCTCCAGTGGTGATTTTTGATGGCGCACCCCGAGCATTCTCCATTGCAGACATGTTTGACACTTCCTTGCCGGCGCAGAAGCCGGTGTGCAAGGATCGCCACACGGCGCTGTTGAGAGCGACACCAAGTGGATGCATTGGCGTCATTCTCGCGGTTATGGTGTACACCAACACCACTCACACACCGCACAACAACGACCAACCCCACCAACACTGCGTGTGGGTAACTCGCGGATTTATGTCCTCATGGCGTGCCATACACATAACACCGTTCAGCGAGAATCCATCGAACTAAGCGGCGCCGACGCTGGGAGAGTTTAGGCATCTGTGAAGCGTTCAAGTGACAACATTGATCCCGCGTTCTTGTGAATTTCGAAGTGAACGGTTACAAGAAAATCACCGACACATCGAACCATATGTTTGGTAGGTGCAACTATATTGGCAGAAAAGAATTCTCGGACCAATTCCCAACTACTTTTGGAAATGATATTTATAAAAAAAGTCTAAATTATGGTTCCTGCTGTTATTAAGGTTGTTGTGGCGTGAATTATATTTCAAATATGGCACAGTGTAACCGCTACTAGACATCTGAAGCTGAAAGCGGACGAATTGCGCATGCGTAGTTACTTGACCCGGTGGTCACTCATTTGCATATTGTTGTAAACGATGTTTGGTGGCTGTTTTCAAAGCGCCGATGTCGAACAATTATGGATGAGTTTGTCTTCCAATACATTGAAAAGATTACAATCGTGTCCTTAAAACAACTGGGCATAGAATAAACCTGAAAAATTCTTCCTTCTTCAAGGGGTATGTGGACAAACGGTAGCTGTGACCATAGAATGCAATGAAAGAATTGAGCCTGTATTGTCACTAGTTAAATGACGCATATACATCTGCTGCTCAGGGTAACAATGGCGAGCCAAGAAGATCTACTGAAGCTGGGCAAATGGCAGAACATGTGGGACGAGAAAAACATCAGCTGGCACCAGCCAGCTGTTAACCCGTAAGTGTCCTATATATCAAGAACGTTGATGGGTTTGTTATTATCTTATACTTTGAAGTTTCTGTGCAATAGTAAGACTGTTCTTAAGAAGCTTTTATTGGTATTTTTTCAGTCACTTAGAGGAGAATCTTGAGTCGATGACTAAGGGGGAAAGCGGGATGAGATTTCTCCTGCCATTGTGCGGGAAAAGTGTTGACTTGAAATGGTAATTGGTTGGTGTAGTAAAAAGAAGCCCATTGAACACTGCCGTCCCGATCCTCCTTAATCGATTAGCTATATTTATGCTTACATGCTAACCACTCATGGGTTACTATAACAAGGTCGAGAAAACAAGAGGTCTAGATGCTGCTTGTCTTTTGCAGGTTGTATGACCAAGGTCACGTTGTGGTCGGGGTGGAGGGTGTCGAGAATGGAATCATAGAATTTTGGGCCGAAAATGATATGGCGTTCACGGTGGAAGATGTTCCCGGTGTCGACGATGCCAAAGTATATTATGTGAGTTATTCGAATTAACTATTGAAATCATCGGCTTAAACACGAATATTCTTTGTAGAATGCCTTCGGCGATTGCTCGGGTAAATATTGTGTGTAATTACTGAGGAGAAAAGTGATTTATGATCTGTTTCTGTGCAGACTGAAGATAAGCGCCTGAAGATATACCTTGCCAACTTCTTTCAGTTTGATAAAATGTATGCATCTTGATTAAATGAATCATGAAAATAAAGTACTAGAGTGATGTTGGGTTCGCTGTAGCGTATATTTCTTTGCATTTGTAGGTAGTCTAAGTTGATTTCATCTTTACGATGTTGCAGTCCTCAGGAAAAGAAATTCGACTGCATTTGGGACAGGGGCTCACTCGTCGCAATCAACCCCGAGACAAGAACCAAGTAATCAATGGACTAACGTTTTATCATTTTGTTTTTTGTTAATTTATGACATGTTGCTTACGATTTGAATCTGCTTGTGTCAGATACCGTGATGTAATACTGTCCGTCATGGCACCAGGCAGCTGTTATATTGTCGAGACTTTCGACTTTGTACCCCCTTGTTCAAGAGGTAACGCTTTGTTTGTAGCATTTTCTGTTTTTCAAAGCATGATATTCTTTGTCCTTTGAGAGACTGTGCTCACACAGGTTAATGCTACGAAGGATCATGAACTGCATGATCCTTCATACAATGTCATTTCAAACAAGCATGACCACAAATCATGACCTTTGACCTTCCTGGGTATGTTGCAGGTCCACCTCACCATATCACGAAGCAGATTTTAGATGACCTGTATGGTGAGTAACATGGCCGCTAATGTCAATAACACTGACCGGTGGTCATTTCCAAGTTGCATGCTTGGTTTTTGTATTTTTGCTCTTCAAAGATTCAATTGTTGTTCTATCTACTATTCTTAAGCACCAGTACATCGATAATTAAACGATATCAGTGCCCAGAAAATTGCGTTGTGTGTTGATTCAAAACACACAGGTAAACGAGAAGGTATAAATAACGCATGCCCAGTTCAATTGTTTTCTGGTAATTTTGTGTACCTTTTGCCTCATAACGTTTATTGACTACGTCCCGTAATGATATTAACAACCGACACGACAAAAATATAACGATTATCGATTGGTCTCGAATTTACTGATGTCAATGTCAAATGTAGTAAGGAATAAGTTAGGAACTTTTCTTTGCCGTAGAATTCGATCATTTTGAATGAAATGCACCTTTGAATATATAACAAAACTGACCACTTTCCTTTTGTTCCTGTTCAGATGAATCGTGCCATATCAAAGAGCTGCAGTATGTGCCGGTGGACAGCTCCTCGAGAACAGCTCAGAGGGCTGACCTTGTCTTTATCCAAGTTCATCATTTATCGCTCAAATAAGTGTGGATATGATAGTGAATTCCTAGTCGCCCGTTGTGAACACTATGTACTAACACACGCATTAAAGTACGCCCCAATAGATACTTTATTTTAATGTTGTGACGATTGTTTGTTGCAAATCGATATGACGATATACTACCCTGACATTTAATACGGAAATCCACTCTTCGACATCCGTTCTGGTATCACGTTTGAATGTCGCGAGGGTTATCCGTGTGCGTCATATTATGTAAGATATGTTCAAACGAAGAAATATGTTGCACCCTAATAAAGAATAAACGTTGAACATCACTATCGTCTCTTATACTCAACCAAAAGAAGTGGACTGACAAACTCACACCTTGTTGATATTCATCCTGAATGACAACCCGAAATAATTCATTCTTGTTTTTTAGTTATCGACATTTTTATTTTGAGGCTACGATCCACAATATATAGAAGTTACCCCAGGATTAAAGCGCTTGTTCATTGTTCCCCTTCGGGTTTTCTAAACCACGAAATGGAAGCTGTTTTATGATCATAATTCTTGTTATCACCTGGACCTTGAGCGGACTGGATAGCGTCAAATAACTGCGCTTCGAATCTGTTTCCTCTGTGGTAATTGGGAGCACTTTCCTATGGCTTCTGCGAATAGGGTGAGCATATTTGAGGTGATAGATGATATATCGGCATGCCTGTTTCAATTGCAACAGATGGAATGAAGATTGAGGTTACAATCACAAATCCATCAGTAAGTTTATGATGCAGAGGGAACTCGTAGCTATTGTTCTGTTAATATTTTCACTGTTCGAATGAATAAGGCAGTTCGCTGTAACTTTGACGTCATTCAAACGACGATCTCGCCTGAATCCTATAGCGCTATGTACATTCTGATTTCTGTCGCGCATTGTGATGCACCACTTCGGTATGCATGTAGAAAAAGGAAAGAAAATGATGGAACAAATTAGAATTGTAGTCAGAAGGCCACGTAATAACAATGTATGCAATCGATAGCACATACATATTTATTGGTACACATGATAGAAATCATTGTTTAATAGCAAATATATGAAATATACTTCCTTATTCTGCAGAATTCGCAAACCAACCACTATTTCAAATGCTGGATATGCCATAATCAGTTTTATGTGACATATGGTCTGAAAGTTGACTCTGTATTCACTTGTTGTGCAAATATATAACTAATGAATCTATGGCCACAGCAAAGGCTAATACCCATCTCGCCTACCTGAAATTATGAAGAGCATGGCATTGCTGAGGTTATGTGTCCTTATTGTATGCACAATGCTGTTTTCTGCGACAGAATTAGCTGCAATTGGATAGGTAATGTTGCGCGTTTCATTTTCCACTTGTTATGTAATATTTCTGCGCATCGGTTGTCATCGGATGTCAAATAGATGAAGATAACTGTAAGTTGCCTTCATAGGTTGATGTAAGATATAGCATTTGATGGGGAAGAGAATAATGATGCAGTGAACATAAAAAAGGGGACCTACGGAAACTCGAGTTTTAATTATCTGTCTGGATTTGACAATGATAGTTATATTTCCTCAGCAGCGCCCCCGGATTATCATTTTGGAAAGCCATGTTTTATAGAGCGTCAAAATCGATAAAATTTACTTCATGTTTAGCCCTGGACACTAATTTTGGTCACTGTCAGATGTGAACGTGCGAACAAATATATGCGCTGTGCATTTTTTTTACCACTCTTTGAACACTTATGGGCCGTGTGCGAGTAGCAAGGGGATCATACTTGTTGGATTATTGCTGTGATCTGTTTTAATGTGTGTCAAATAGTGTAAGTTTGAAATAAAAGGATGAATTAATAAATTTATGGTAACTCATGATTTTTGCATTCTGATAAAACGATAAGGGGGGCGTTAATTTTTACATTGTATGTGTTTGTGATACTTGTGAGATATTTCACGAGTACCGTCATGCAACTCTTTTAGATTATCATATGAGCCATTTTATCTCGTCTCTTTTAAATTCCAAATCCACACACAGATAGCACACACACACACATGCATCAACGGTTGTTGGTATGTGCATAAAAGCACATGCGTTAGACACTCTTGAAAAACACTAATGGGCCGTGTGTGAGTAGCAAGGGCACACAACTTGTGGGATTATTGCTGTTTCGCGTATTGTTAAACTTTTATCTATTTCACCCCGAAATGGAGCATTATAGTCAATGGAAAATTCTTACCTGAATGTTTGGTTCTTTTCCTTGGAGGCGAAATGATTTTTTGTTAATTGGTTTTGTCACCATGATGCTGTGTCAGGGGCTCACTTCTATGTTGCAGCGCAATGCCAACCATGCAACAGAGTATAGGAACGTGTACGAATCATAACCAAGACATTATATAATGTCATGAATATTGGAATGGAATTGCTAATATCATTTTTTTAAATGCGACTTAGGCTTTGTAGCTTTCGATTATTTATTGGGACAGCTCAATAATAATAAAGTAGTTGATCGTCGTTTCCCGCTTTGGGTTGGATTTTCCACTGCATGCACGCATTTCTCCCGCCACATTTGTTGCAGAATTGTTCTTTGTCATTTTCAGTCCAGAGTTCGGCCAAAACAAATGTGTAATGTCCCATGTTTGATTAAAGAACCCACGATGACAATGATGGCCCTACCTCTCAAGTGGGCGGGGGTTACTTTGATATAAACGATATTATTTAAATTGGCAACAATGTATCAAGATCAAATCTCCCCGTGTGCGGTCTTCGTTCTTTTCAATACTATTTCACACATGGAGCAATAGCTTTGCTAGGAAACTCTCACTGCCGATGGCTTTTCAAGGAATTGGAACGAAATGATCGTCATATTTAACGCCACGCGCAACAGAGTTAGGAACGTACCAACACCACGTTTTTGTTGTTCGACCACCTTTGTAGCGCGAACGAACGAACTGTACGAACATAACCGACATTTATAATGTCATGAATATTGGCGTGTAATTGCTAATTCTATTATTTTTAATGCAACTTAGGCTTTGCATTCTATATTGGGACAGCTCAATAATGAAGAACCACGTATTTGGCCCTTACGGTTGGAATTCCACTGCAATCATCGCATGATGGTTTCAGACAAGCACGACGTCATTGCTATACCAGTTCTGTCAGAGTTCCTGGGGGATGATCCTGGCGAACCGACAGCCCTTGAAGGGTAACACTCTCATACCAACCTGTTTCCATGTACTCTATCATTATGGTACGTACAGTGCCGAAACGTATTGTTCGCAATTAATTGATGTGGGACAACTAACATTATCGACATAATAAATCGCTCTTACTTAGAGACATTCCTACACACGAATAGAATTAATCGAAAGCGAACGCTGCACTACTTACATTGTCACGTGCACCACTAGAACATGCTCTACACTATTGGTCCAATCCTGCATCCATCAACGCCAGGATTGCCCGAATCATACATACAAAAAAACCCACAAATAACTTTTTAATGCGCCTGACGTCTCACGAGCGACAGAATGTCATAGGAATAAACTTGACTAACAGCTGTTGTGCGGTCAATTGTAACTATTTCTGGACGTTACTGTTATGCGGCAAACTATTGACGCATGCAATAATATCAGTGCGCGTACAACATTGACTTATGGGAAAAGACCATGTGCCTAGTGGCAATAGGGTACAATGTAGTTTTTACACTTTCTATCAGGAAAACTTACATAATTACGGCTATGGGTTGTAAAAATGTTAATGGCTGTAGCTGAGAAAAATACTTGTGGGGCAAGTCACGGCTTCTTACATCGGCACGTAAATATATATTACCAAACCTGGTGTTGGTCACCTGTTATACAAAGTAAGTCAAATGCATCATTGACAATAAGAGGGTAATCTTAATTATAACTCACCTTATAATTGCACAGAAATAGGGCTAAGCTAACACCAACAATAGCTGTACGGTCTTGTTGGTTCATAGGAACGCCAACAGTCCGTCACACGACAATCACTGAGACGAACGCGACGTTGCCATGGTGAAGACACAATAGCCAATCAGACTACAACGCTGATGAGAAGGTTCAATAGTCGCTAGGCAGCAGCACCTGCCGGTGGAGTGTAATTTCATATCACACACACACTTGTTTACACACATGACTTGTTGGGCAAATGACCAAACTTTGTGAGAATGCCCACAACGACAGCTGGAGCCGTTTTAGACAATGATTATTGTGGGATGTCCCACAATAATATCATGCCACCCATCAGCCTCATCGAAAGCACCATTATCATGCCAGCCATAAGCCTCAGAGAACGTACCATTATCATGCCAGCCATAAGCCTCATCGAAAGTACCATTATCATACCACCCAACCATACCATCATGCCACCCATAAGCCTCATCGAAAGTGCCAGTATCAGCCTCATCGAAACCACCCATCATCGAAAGTACCATTATCAGCCTCATCGAAAGTACCATTATCATGCCACCCATAAGCATCATCGAAAGTACCATTATTATCATGCCACCCATAAGCCTCATCGAAAGTACCATGCCACCCATAAGCCTCATCGAAAGTACCATTATCATGCCACCGAAAGTACCATTATTTAGGCCTCATCGAAAGTACCATATCATGCCACCCATAAGCCTCATCGAAAGTACCATTATCATGCCACCTATAAGCCTCATCGAAAGTACCATTATCATGCCACACATAAGTTGATTCTAACCGGATCGATAACCAATAGTAGCACGTTATCGTCCAAAAATAGAATCCTTGGTGCATAATAATGCAGATTTCACCCCAACCATCGTGTGTATGCATGCATGATAATTATGCGAATCACACCTTTTACAATCATAACGTACTTGCGACATCTGCAAACGTTTAACATTATGTAGCATTTACAGTAACAAAAGATTTTCATATATTTATTCACAAAACCAAAGATTGCACAGATGAATGTTATAACCATCTGCAGCTCAAGATAACAATGGCGAGCTAAGAAGAACGTCTCAAGCTAGACAATGTAGGATAAGTACCAGCTGATGACAAAGGGAAAAGAGGGTTGAGGTTCCTTCTTCGTGACAACAGTGGTCTGTAAAAGTAAGGAATTTTTATAGACCACTGTTTTCACTCTCAATGGCACGAGGAAGCTCGACCCGGTTTCCCCCTTTGTCATCTGCCCATAATTCTGTTTTAATTGTGAGTAGCAGTAAAGATAGCCGAATAATGAGGCGTCATTTCAGCATATGCTATATCTGCAACTGGCGCTAGTGCGTTATGATAGCAATGCGTATAGTCGGCTTGAAGTAGTCATCATAATGTGGTACTACCGCTATCTTCGTTATGCGTTTTTCATTGTAGCGGTTTGCGCAAGCAATTTTGTGTTAATGTTGTGCTGACAAATAAATACATGCTATTTCTAATGCTGTTCTTAAGTCGAATGCCTTATTTTGGCACAATGTCAGGCCTTTAGATGTGTGTTTGAGCAAGTTTGTGAAAAATGTGTTGTGCTGACAAGATAAATACATGTTATTTCTATGCATGAGTGTTGTTAAGTCGAATGTCTATTTTTTGATTTTTGACTGACAAGAAATCATATATCATCAAAATATGGCACCTGTCAGACCCAAATAGATCTCCGAAGCTGAAAAACGGGCGGAGTTTGTGCGATAACGTAACAGTTGGATGGAATTACGCATTAGTAGTTACTTGACCCGGTTGCCACTCATTTGCATATTCTGTTCACAAAGCAACGATATCGAAAAATTACCGTTGATTGGTTGTTCCCAATACTTGGAAAAGATTATGATGTAGTCATTATTGCAACTATACTAATACGGGAACAACGTAAAGATGTATCTTTAACCAACGCAGCTTACGGCAATCATGCGTAATACTTATTCGGTTAGGATTAGATCTTTAGTTGTTGTAATGACTTGATTGCAGACCTTACAATCGATTCCATTGTTTTCTAGTACTAGCACGTCATAAGAAATATGTCAGGAGCGTTTTTCGTTTCAAAGCAATTTTGGATGATTTTGGAAGGTTTGCACATTGAAAGATATAATCAAACTAACCACTCTCGTGTTTTTCCCTCTCAGGTGAATCATTCCATATCAAAGAGCTGCAACATGTACCGATCGAGCCCTTCTCAGCAGTTGCCCAGAGGGCTGACTCTGTCTCTTACCAAGTTTATCATCTGTCACTGAAATAAATGTGCGGTGCAATTGTGAATTTCCGCTAGCCTATCACGAACACACTATAACACATCCATGGACTTCTGCACCAATAAAGATCCTTTTCTTATCTTGCGACGTTATTTGTTTGTTTGAATTGGCCATCTGCTTACTATGGCATATATAACGGAAATGTACGCTTGGACTTTATGCAGGGATAATCTGATGCAGTTGCTCTTCAGGCACCAAGAGGTGCTCTCCTGGAGGCCTTGGGTGACCCCAGTTGGTGGTTTGTCACATCTTTGGCACGCCATAACCGCGAGTCTGAACACCAACACACCATAACCGTGAGAATGTCTACACCAACACACCATAACCGCGAGAATGTCTTACGTGGAAAAACTGGTGTAATACAAGTAGAAACTTGGCGTAAAAGGCAATTTGAAACCACGTGGATATAGACACGTGGAAAAGACGTGTGGCCTTCCACCTAAATTCCACGATACAAAATTTCTGTATTAAGGTGGTTTTAACTTCCTCTTTAGTCAACTCTGTAATGCTTCTATACAATCATTTTGTTTTATAATAAATTCGACAAGATTATTGAACCAAGTACATTTATTTCTCAGAAATATCCAACTATTTGTGCTAAATGATCATAAATAATGATATTAAACATCTTTTAAAAACAATTCCAGTAAATGTCATTTAACATACTAAGGCAAAGAATTAGTCAAAAAATGCAGGTTTGTTCATTTAACACATTTAACCAGTCATTACATGCATGAGTCCACACTGATAAAATGAAAATAATAAAATGTACATGTAAATTTTGCAGGAAAGTGGTCATTTAAGTAAATGATCTAGTCATGTCTATTAAAATCAAACTGAGTGAGCAAATCAACAAAAATTACTAAAAGGTTCTCTTGGGTGCATTCCTGAGTCGATTGGCTAGCAATGCATTAACAGCAGCCTCTGGGCACCCGTGACTTTTCACTACACTTTCTGCACAGTAAATGCCATTTAATTTCATGCATCATACAACTGACTTTCATTCCTTATTGTGTATCATTATATTCAAATACTATCATGGATTTCCAAGTAATAAGTAAATGGTGAACCTACCAACAATTAGTTTGCAGAGTGCCATTTCCTGAAAGCTGGCTTTGTCACCTCTTGAGCCTTTCATGTTCAGCTTGCGCTGAAGGGAATTGGTTAGGAATCTGCAAGCAATGTGTCTGTACGAATACAATTTGTGCATGAAAATGTCTTAAACATTGCCAATGTGGACAAAATGCATATGTGAAAGTTGTTTGGATCATGGATGTCCACATCATATACATCTGCAGTGAGAGAGAATCTCACCTGCTTGTCAAATTGTTGACCATATCCCGGGCACTGCCGCCTTCAATTTGCATAAACTTCTGAAACTGGCACAAAAATGTGACATTTACCCAATGTGTTCAAATTAACTGGCTATTTTAAATTGTCGGTTCAGAGTATTCTTTAACATATGAAAATGATTATTTGTGCAAAAATAAACAAGTCATAATCACCCAGTAATAGCAAAGTAAATGACCACAAAACAACAAGGAATTATTCAAAAGCATGTTATTTGAATTGGGTGTAACAGTCATTCCAGACAATACAGTATATGAAAATATGGAGGCATTTTTGTGGAAAATATTTCATTGCTGTTTATTAGATCTGACGCCCACTATTCCTTAACAAAACTGCAATTTTACACACCCACTAATTCTTTCTCTGGATGTCCATCAACTGCTCATTGAAATGTTGAAGTTCCTCAGTGCTGTTCATCTTCACAGCTTCAGGAAGCTGTTTGCCAGTATCGGCCAGCTCTCTCCTCTCATGCCTGTTCGGTATATCCCTGATTTGAGGAGATGTAGGCAGCGCTTCTGAAAACCTGTGCACACACAAATTATGCAGTGTTCAATAACTATGCTGCTGACTACAAACTTGTAAATAATACCAAAAAGATACTTTTTTTCCTTTCTCAATAGCAGCATTAAAATAAAGTAAATATTTAAAGAGTAAAATATTCACAAAAGTTCACTTATGTTAAAGGAAAACCATCATTGCTCAACCGACGACTGCCAGAATAAGTGACAGAGGGGCCATGACTGTGGGACTGAGTGACAGATGAGCGATGACGACTGTATGAAATGGATTGACAGGTGAACGATGACTGTGAGATGGACTGGCAGATGAACGATGACTGTGAGATGGAGGGACAGATGAACGATGGCGTGTGTATAAGATGGTTGTGGTGTATTAAGGAGCAAGCCTACGCACGAGGCGTGCCTGCAGCCATTCCGCTGCAACGGCTGGCACTTTGTTGAGAGCGATAATAGAGGTTTCAAGTAACAATGAGCATATAATTATAAACTATGAACAAATTATATACGGCAAGCAGTTTTTGCACAACCACTTGAGTAAACTTATTTTCATTAAAAGAATAACATTTAAATATGACTCACTTATAAACTTAGAAACTGTCAAAAATATCGCAAATGAATTCTCAACTTTCCAAAACTGCAGCAAATAGCGCCAAACGAGTGTTACGAACAAAGTTGGAATTAGCTTCGTATTTGCTTTACTGCTCTAAATCAAATCTTTCTAGATCAGTATGACGCATAAAATCTCGTCTTCAATAATAAAAATTTATACCATGTACCGTGTATTTTTCGATATTGATCATAATTATGCAAAATAAATTGGTACGAAACTGAAGCGAGGACAGCGCTCTCAACCCCCGGCCGGGTCTCCACCACGGACCAGCAGGTCAGAGGTTCGAGCCTCGCCTACATCTGGAGGGTATCTCACCTGAATTTCGACTCATTATTCCAGGAGACTCCAGTCACGATAGTAACCAAGCAATTGAAAGCCACAAACCATCATCATCCCCAGAGCTCATCGATCGATAGCACCAAAAGTTGTGAAACCCACTATACCTTGTCATACCTAGATTATGCCTAGCTGGGGCTGTCAGGTTAACATATGCCCATATTTGTGGTATAAACTGAAAAAAAGAATATAAATAATAATTTACAATTGGGTCCTAAAATTCTCCGTCTTTTTCACGTGTTTTTGACGCAACTATTCCACGTGATTAAATACTCGTTGAATCCACGTGGATATTACGTGAAAGTTCGTGGATCCACCACTTCACCAAAAATACACATGATTTCCACGTGGATTCCACGTGTTGTGCCCACTGGGAACAGATAAACGGAACAACATTTTAATAATACATGAACCTTAGTTTTAATACTTAGCATATAAATATATACTAGTATTCTATATTTTCATTGTAAAGGGATCTCTAATGCCATTTTTATTCAGCAGAATAGAAAGAAAATATTACTTTAGGATTAAGGTGAACTTAAATTCATTCTCTTATTTCTTACCAACAATTATCTTGCACAAATCTGTGTCAGTGAACCCAACTTTGATTCCCCTGGAGCCTTTCATATTGAGACAACTCATCAGATCATTTGTCATGAGCCTGCAAATGTATCTAAAATAAAAGAAGATCATAGCAAAATCATGCAAATTAAATTTATCCAATCATCTTTGTCACATCCACTCTAATATCTTATGTCATACATTCTGTCTCATGCGAATATATTATACGCCAGACGTGTGTATCTGCTTGTCACAATATTGGCCATGTCCTTGGGATTGGTCTGACCAATCTGCACCAATTTCTGCTTTTGCAATCATATGTATATTTTTGTTTAAAGAGCCACCCATCACCATCGAAAATGATATGAATTACCTATTAAACCATGTTCGAGCTATCTCTCATTAACCACATTTGACACAATATTATCAATGCTCATCAAGGAAAACAATTAATGTTCGTGCATGATGATGAAATTATAGAATAGAAGCCATAAATTTAAAAAGAAATTCACCTATAAAGCACAATAACTATCACGTAGCACAATTGTATAGCCCAGTAAAAATATGCAACGATTAGTTTCAACCAAAGATTCTTAAACCTATTCATTTGTGAGTTATAAGGCCGGCTGTGAATATAAGCCAAAATTAAAATTCAGTCTTTGAAGAGAATGGAAACAATTAATTAACCTAGTGCTTCCAACTTCAGTGAATATTTATTGAAATAATACTTAACCAAGCAAGCAGTTCTCTGCTCTACATCAACGAGTTCAATTGAACTACATCAGGCAGGTCTGTACAAAGGCTCACTCCACCCTTCGCCCTTTCCTTCGCCAAGTCTCTTATTTCTTTTGTTTCTGGTATTCTTGATCATCAAAAGAGCAGTTAGGAAACTTAAGTATTAATATAATCAAATAATAATAAAAAGCGATTTACTTGCCCAAAAGTTACTAATTTATGCTGTGGTGAATTAGAAGAAAAATGACATTCACAAATCGAGCAAAGATCTGTATGTATATGGGGGCAGCAATACATGTGACAACTACATAAAACCGATGCCTCCTTACAACCAAACCTAACACAACCCTGCCACCAACAAGCCCATTTCACAGTCACATACACTCTCATGTTCTCTCGCCCATTCCTGATTGGCTGGTCAGCGATTAACGTTTAATGATTTTTTGTTTTGACCCAGTGACACATGCAGTTTAGCCTTTCCCGTCCTCATGAATATGCATGAGTATGATAATGGCCGGCATCTTTATAAACTGTTCACACTTAAATAAATCAAATAGACCGACTAGCCAGGTATTCCGGTTCATTAAAAAATGTTGAATAGACACAAAAACGACCGAATTACCTTCTCATCTCGTTCATTGTTCAATGGCGGCATGTACAGATTCATTGATGCTGTGATCGGGCGATAATTAGACAAGTCTACCACTAACCAATAACGCAAAACAAATAATTTTGGACTTCGCCACTCCATATAACGTTATAATGTCATATTACTTATATCGGCAATAATCCGATCAGTGTTGAAGGTAACAATCGCTGAGATGCTGCAAAGACAAAGAATGATGGCGCTATTCTACCTCCGATAAAAAAACTTTCGTATAATGTATTACATGTATACAACGAAATCAAGGTACATAACAATTAATCTTCCTTTCCTTTTATTTTTTTACTTATTTATGGGATTATTAATTTGTCAATTGCAAACTTTTCAATGCACATAATATGCCGTGTGCTTGATCTGATGATAAGTCAAGTATCGCTAAGTCCAACGTCTGAGCTGTGCTTAACATTTGTTACGATTCCCATTTAATGATGGGTATCATGGATTTAACACATAGAATCGACCAAAAATAATACCCCCGTTATATACACCTACCCATGCACAATTTTTTTCGCGATGCTGCATAATTAAAATTTTGCATTAATTTACAATAGTTTGGTAAGTTATGTTGAAATTATGAATCAGTTGATCGAATGGATCTATGTGAACAGAATCTCCTAAAAATAAATTTCTATCCACGTCTTTCCACGTGGAAACAACCTCGTGGAATCCACGTGGATATTACGTGGATATTGGTGGATCCACCTATCCACCAAAATTCAACGTGATTTGCAGGTGTGTTCCACGTGTTGTGCCCGCTGGGTGATGGTTACTGGCTAACGGCAGGCTGTCTCGCGCACAAAAGTTAGGTCGCGACTTGCCTCGACTGATAGCCCTCGCCCTCGCTTTGTGTCACTCTCTCGGTTCTTCAGTGGTGAGTGATGATGGCGTACCTCGCGCGTTCTCCATGACAGACATGCTCCTAACCTGCACAGACGCCAGTGCGCAAGGAGATCGGCACACCGCGCAGTCGAGAGCGGCACCTAGTGGGGGCATTGGCGTCATTTTTGCGGTTTCGGTGTGCGCCAACATCACTCACACACCGCAAAACTGCGACCACCCACACCACCCCTGCGCGTGGGTAACTCGCGGGTTTTGTCCGCTATGGCGTGCATACACAAAACACGTTCAGGGAAAATCGATCGAACTTAGCGGTGCCGACGCTGGGAGAGTCTAGGCATCTTTGTGAAGCGTTCAAGCGACAACATTGATCCCGCGTTCTTGTGAATATCGAAGTGAACGGTTACAAGAAAATAACTGACACATATAACATACGATCGGTAGGTGCAACTATAGTGGCAGTTTGCATGTAAAAATATTTGAGTAACCCAATGAGAGCAGTTGATCAGCAGCTTGTTCAGATGACAGCATGGAATGCCAGCGATATGGTTGGCCATAGGTAGCGTTTATCAGGTGTGGCAGATCGCTAAGCCAATCATATCAAGTTCGACGCGCTCAGGGCATCAGATGTTTAAGAATAGAACTCTGTTTACGCGTAGGAAAATGAAAAAACTGACAGCAGCTTGCGTTCCACATTAAAAAAAATGTTTAAATAATGAATAATTCCGTTGCAGAAAAGAATTCATGGACCGATTTCCAACTACTTTTGGAAATGATATTTATTTAATGAAGTCCAAATTTATGGTTCCTGCTGTTATTTAGGTTGTTGTGGCGTGAATTATATTTCAAATATGGCACCTGGTAAGTGCTACTAGACATCTGAAGCTGAAAACGGACGAACTGCGCATGCGTAGTTACTTGACCCGGTGGTCACTCATTTGCACATTGTTGTAAACGATGATCGGTGGCTGTTTTCAAAGCGCCGATGTCGAACAATTATCGATGAGTTTGTGTTCCAATACATTGCTTCTTCAAGGGGTATGTGGACAAACGGTAGAATACAATGAAAGAATTGAACATGTATTGTTACTAGTTAAATGACGCATATACATCCGCTGCTCAGGGAACAATGGCGAGCCAAGAAGATCTACTGAATCTAGACAAATGGCAGAACATGTGGGACGTGAAAAACATCGGCTGGCACCAGCCAGCTGTAAACCCATAAGTGTCCTATATATCAAAAACGTTTATGGGTTTGTTATTATCTTATACTTTTAAGTTTCTGTGCAATAGTAAGACTGTTCTTAAGAAGCTTGTATTTGTATTTTAGAGGAGAATCATGAGTTGATAACTAAGGGGAAAAGCAGGTTGAGGTTTCTCCTGCCATTGTGCGGGAGAACTGTTGACATGAAATGGTAATTGGTTGGTGTAGTAAAAAGAAGCCACTTGAACACTGCCGTCCCAATCCTCCTTAATCGATTAGCTATGTTTATGCTTACATGCTAAACTCGCATGGGTTGCCATAACAAGGTCGAGAAAACAAGAGATCTAGATACTAATTGTCGTTTTGCAGTTGTATGACCAAGGTCACGTTGTGGTCGTGGTGGAGGGTGACGAGAATGGAATCATAGAATTTTGGGCCGAAAATGATATGGCGTTCACGGTGGAAGATGTTCCCGGTGTCGACGATGCCAAAGTATATTATGTGAGTTATTCGAATTAACTATTGAAATCATCGGCTTAAACACGAATATTCTTTGTAAAATGCCCTCTCCTGCTTGCCAAGGGTCGGCGATTGTTCTGTTAAACATTGTGTGTTACCAGGATTGTGAATAAACTATTCTTGGTTTGTTATAATTAAATAAGAGTGGGCCCCAGTACCACGTGATCATCGAGGAGAAAAGTGATTTATGATCTGTTTCTGTGCAGACTGAAGATAAGCGCCTGAAGATCTACCTGGCCAACTTCTTCCAGTTTGATAAATTGTATGCATCTTGATTTAATGAATCATGAAAGTCAAGTACTAGAGTGATGTTTGGTTCGCTGCAGTGTGTCTTTCTTTGTATTTGTAGGTAGTCTAAGTTGATTTAATCTTTACGGTGTTACAGTCCACAGGAAAAGATATTCGACTGCATCTGGGACAGGGCCTCACTCGTCGTAATCGACCCCGAGACAAGAACCAAGTAATCAATGGACTAACGCTTTAAACATTTTGTTTTTTGTTAGTGTATGAACCGTTGCTTACGATTTGAATCTGCTTGTGTCAGGTACCGTGATGTAATACTGTCCGTCATTGCACCAGGCGGTTGTTATCTTGTTGAGACTTTCGACTTTGTACCCCCTTGCTCAATAGGTAAAACTTTGATTATCATTTTCTTATTTTCCAAGCATGATATTCTTTGTCCCTTGAGAGACCGTGCTCACACAGGTTAATGCTAAGCGGCTAATGTGACCTGCATGATCCTTCTTACAATGTCATTTTAAACAAGCATGACCACAAATCATGACCTTTGACCTTTCATGTCCTGTTGCAGGTCCACCTCACCATATCACGAAGCAGATTTTAGATGACCTTTACGGTGAGTTACATGGCCGCTAATGTCAATAACACTGACCGATTGTCATTTCATAGATGCATGCTTGGTTTTTGTATTTTTGCCCTTCAAAGATTCAATTGTTGCCCAGAAAATAGCGTGGTGTGTTGATTCAAAACACACAGGTAAACGAAGAGGTATAAATAACGCATGCCAAGTTCAATTATTTTCAGATAATTTTATGTACCATGTGGCGTATAACGTTTCCTTACCACGTCCCGTAATGATATCAACAACCGACACGACAAAAATATAACGATTATTGATTGGCCTGGAATTTACTGACGTCAATGTCAAATGTAGTAAGGAATTCGATCATTATGAATGAAATGCACCTTTTAATATATAACAAAACTGACCACTTTCATCTTTTCCCGTTCAGATGAATCGTGCCATATCAAAGAGCTGCAGTATGTGCCAATGGACCCCTCCGCGATATTTGCTAAGCTGTCTGACCGTGTCTTTATCCAAGTTCATCATTTATCGCTCAAATAAATGTGCGTATGAAAGTGAATTCCTAGACGCCTGTTGTGAACACTATGTACTAACACACGCATTAATGTTCGCCCCAATATATACTTTATTTGTGACGCTGATTGTTTGTTGCAAATCGATATTACGATATACTACTCTGATATTTAATACGGAAATGCACTCTCAGACATCCGTTCTGGTATCACGTTTGAATGTCGCGAGGGATATCGATGTACGTCATATTATGTAAGATATGTTCAAACGAAGAAATATGCACTCTAATAAAGAATAAACGTTGAACACCACTATCGTCTCTTATACCAAACCAAAAGAAGTGGACTGGCAAACTCTCACCTTGTTGATATTCATGGTAAATGACAACCCGAAATAATTCATTCTTGTTTTTTATTTATCGACATTTTAGTTTGAGGCTACCATCCACAATATTCAGAAGTTGCCCCTGGAGTAGAGCGCTTGTTCATTGTTCCCCTTCGGGTTTGCTAAACCACGAAATGGAAACTATTGTAATAATCATAATTTTTGTTATCACCTGGACCTTGAGCGGACTGGATAACATCAAATGACTGCGCTTCGAATCTGTTTCCTCTGTGGTAATTGGGAGCACTTTCCTATAACTTCTACCAATAAATTGATAGATGATATAACGGCATGGCTGTTTCAATTGCAGCAAATGGAATGAAGATTGAGGTTACAAGCACAAATCCATCAGTAAGTTTATGATGCAGAGGGAACTCGTAGCTACTGTACTGTTAATATTTTCATTGTTTGGATGAATTAGGCAGCTGTAACGTTGTCATTCAAACGAAATTTCCTTTCCAAATTCTCAGAAGCTTGACCTGCAAAGTTTAGCTAAGCCATTCAAATTTTAATAATTGGCTTTTTGTTCGTTGGACGCAGGGTGAATATATTACTCTTTTCACATTTTGGAGACACATGGCCCATAGTTTTCAGCGAAAGTCATTACATCTTGTGAGAGAGAGTCGTTAGTGTTCGATTGATCGCTAATGTTATCTCATCATGTGGTATGATTGTGTGGATAATTTTCTTTTCGGTATATTGATTACGATGATAAATTTTAACTCGCTCTAGTTTTCATAAGAAAGACATATATCAAGGCCTCGTTCTCGGATAATTAACTAATGTAGCAGTCATCAGGAATACATATTGATCCATTTTGTTTATAATACATTATCGTGAAAGAGTATTCCGAATGGAGTCCGGACTTTTTACTGGTGGTTTTGAGAATAAATCTCGTCTGGATCCTATAACGGTATGTCTATTCCAATTACGGAAGGGCATTGCGATGCACCACTTCGGTATGCATAGAGAGAGGAAAGTAAATGATGGAACCAATTAGTAGGCGACGTAAAAAAACTATGTATACAATCGTCAGCACATACATGTCTATTGGTACCCATGAAAGAAAACTGTTTAATAGCAAATATATGAAATAAACTTCCCTATTCTGCGGAATCTGCAAACCAACCACTATTTGTAATGTTGTTTATGCCATAATCAGTTTTATGTGACATATGTTCTGAAAGTCGACTCAGTATTCCCTAGTTTTGCAAATTTATAACTAATAAAGCTATACACACAAAGAAAAATACCCATCTAGCCTATTTGAAATTATAAAGAGTGTGACATTGCTGATCTTATATGTCGTTATTATATGCACAATGCTGTTTTGGTGAGCATATTTCTGCACATCGGTTGTCATCGGATGTCAAATAGTTAAAGATAACTGTAATTTGCCTTCATAGGTTGATGTGAGATATAGCAGTTGATGGGTAAGAGAATAATGATACAAGGAACATAAAAAAGGAGACCTACGGAAACTCGATTTTTAATTATCTGTCTGGATTTGACTAAGATGGTTATCTTCCTCAGTAACTCTGTTAGATTATCATACACACACACACACACACACGCACGCACACACACACACACACACACACACACACACACACACACACTCACACACACACACTCATGCACACACAAACGCATACACGCACAAGCACACTCACTCAAACACACTCACACCTAATATATTTATATAATGGCATTGAAAGTACCATTATCTTGCAAGCCATAAGCCTCATCGAAAGTACCATTATGATGCCACCCATAGGCCTCATCGAAAGTACCATTATCATGCCACCCATAAGCCTCATAGGAAGTACCATTATCATGCCACCCATAAGCCTCATAGAAAGTATCAGTATCCTGCCACCCATCAGCCTCATCGAAAGTACTATTATCATGCCAACTATCATTCTCATCGAAAGTACCATTATTTTGCAAACCATAAACCTCATCGAAAGTACCATTATCTTGTAAGCCATAAACCTCATCGAAAGTACCATTATCATACCACCCATACGCCTCATCGAAAGTACCGTTATGATGCAATCCGGAACAACCACAAATGGAATGAGATCATCAGCATACATTAGAAGATTAACAACAAGCACACTAAAACTACACTGAACACAACAATTACCAGAGCTCAATTCATACATATAAACTGAACAGATAGGTTGACAATATGCCTCCCTGTTTTTACCCATTAAATACACCAAATTAGCCAGACATAGTTCGGCCCCATCTTACACACACATCTGATAGGAGTACCATGCAACCAACCATTCTAACAGTATATCCAGGGACACCTTTGTCTGACAATCTCCCCCCACCACTACAGTCTAAGGTGCAGTAGTCCTATATACTGGCGTGGATTTGATTTTTCGGAAATCTACACATACAACAGCACTTGAAACAAATAAGAGCACAGATTTTCATGTGTTGGAAAATATCAATGTCTTACGATTTTTTCTCTCCTTACGGTCTCTCAACTTACAGTTAGCCTCTCTCAGGGAATGATGCAGCCTGATGTTCACCATAATACATATTACAGAAACATGACACCTGCATGATTCACATTGGAGTTTCTCTAATGAGACCTCTTTAGCTAGAATGCTTACAACCCTGGCTTTCACTGTCTTACTGTATAATACTGTGTCAATGAATTTGCGGCAATGTTCCTTAAGCCTGCATAATGCATCTACTAGTGATTTGCTTAGGACAACGACCCCTTCTTTTGCACTTCGGTAATTATTCTGGTCAAGTATATCATTGGCTATAGAAATTTAGTTTCTGCATATTGCACACAGCATAATTTCCGGGCGATATAGCCAGAGACATACTCTAGAACATTCACTATCTGGGTGGAAAGGCCTTTGTCAATTCAAACAGCTAATTGCAACTCAGAAATGCCCATTTGTGTCTGACTTCTAGTCAGACATACTCGCAGGTCATAACGAAGTTGGTTGGCTGCTGCGCGTTGAGTAGCTTCCACTAAAGTAGGGTGCGCTGCCTACGCGGTGCCACGGAATTTGTCGGGCGAGCTGCCGAGTCGGGTATCTTGTTATAACAAGATCTTTGTTCAGACTGCAATAATTCTCTTTATTGACTGCGGTGTTTATACTGGACTGATACCTATTAACGATACAATGAACCAAATATACATTCTATGCCAAATAAAATAATATTTTTTATCTCGTTGCATGTAACGAATATATTGACATATATAATAATAGCAGAGTCCACAAATATTTATGTTTTCCACGCTATAGTTATTATCATAGATTGGCCATAATTTGTATTTGCAAACACCGCAAGTAGCATTCAAATTGATGAACAGATGACCTCATTTGATGATTTAGTGATCGTCATTATCACGTAAGCCATCTCTTTACACTAAACAAGCCTGCTTGATTGGTGACATTTAAATACTCACTACCCTACCGAGGGCTTGATCCTTGAGCATAGAGGTATTTGTGAACATATGCAAACTTGTGCATATTTTCTTTGTGCCACTACCTTCACAGCCATCCATTTCTAACGCACACTTCTGCTGGTGGGACTTAAGTAAGATTTCTTTCTGCTGGTGGGGCTGAAGTGAGATAACTTTCTGCTGGTGGGGCTTGTTGTGATATGAGCCTATATCGCTATCGGTGTACTTACTTGACTTCGTTACACATTAAACAACGTACCTGGCTTCTCGACAATGTCTGTGTTTTGCTTGTGCTAATATTAATATGATACCAGCATATTACATGGTGGCAGCAGGTAAAGGAACCTGATTAAGAATATTACAAACTATCTTTGTCCCGCGTGCTTGACAACGAAGCGAAGTAACGCCGCAATCCAAACGCCGATCGCTTGAGTCACTGTATTATCGCTCCACGTGGTCTGCAACCCTCAACGATTCTCCGTCTGATTGTTAGTCGCAGTGATCTGTTGTGGTTGTGTGACTGCTACAAACTAATTAGGTGTGTGGTATCTCTTATACAAACAAGCGCTCTGCAACATTCGTCGTGCATGTGTGTCCACAGCGAGCCACAAACATGGCTTCGCACTCTACGGAATTACCCCTGCTAATCTGGAAGCAGCACGGTCTTAGAGACAAATTTAGATTATTCAAACAGCGGCTTGAGCTCTACTTCAAACTGAAGAAAGTTGAGGCGGACAAAGACAAGAGCTACTATTTGCTCCGTGCTTTAGATGACGATGCGCTTCAGGTTTTTAACTCATGGGACTTGGCATCAGAGACAGCAGAAAGCTATAAAGAGGTCATCAAACGCTTCGAAGAAACTCTGGGGGAAACGTTGGTCAATTTCCGAGTAGCGAGGTTACAACTTCACTACATGCAATGACAAAAACCTGACATTGGAAGCAGCGGTGACGTTAGGGAGGAGATATGAGGCAACAAAAATTAGCACCGAGAAACTAAGAGGCATGACTACTGGCAACAGCAGCAACGCATCTGTTGACACAATTCGAAAGCCAAAAGGTAGCGTGTGCAAAAATTGTGGGAAAGACCATGCAAGGAACCGAGAAGCATGTCCAGCTCGCAACTCTGTGTGTCACACGTGTCAGCGCAAAGGACATTGGCAACAATTCTGCCTGAGCAAAAGAGGGCGAAGTAAAAGCTGTGATCGAAGCAAGAACCACAAACAAAGAGTACAGTACCATGGATACCAAAACAGACGTCAGTCAATCAACCAGGTCTCGAAAAACCCAGTGGAGGACGTCATATATGATAGCATTGAGGTTACTTCCGTTGGTGAATCCACAGCAAGAACCAAGGCGTTTGTGGATATCGAGATCAAGCCTGGAAATGGACGCCAAGGCAAACAAATTCTACGAGGAAAGATTGACAGTGGAGCCGAGGGCAACACCCTACCACTCCGTACATTTACAAACATTTTTCCACATCGAGTAAATGCTAATGGATCACCAGACATTGATCCATCATCAACACGTCTGACTGCATACAACGGGACAGAAATAAAATGTCATGGGAAGATTGACATTCCATGTCGATTTAAAGGAGAGCAATACAATGCATCGTTCTACGTTGTAGACACTCCAGGCCCACCAGTCATTGGCCTACCGACATGTGAATGCCTCAGAATCATAGCGATCCACAGCAGTATGGAAGCACAGCGTACCATACCCACAGATGTCAAACCTGTTAACAGTGTTGAGGAGCTCAAGAAGCAATACCCTGCACAGTTTGACCGTATAGGAGATTTTGGAGAGTCTTTCACAGCGAAACTGGTTCTTAAGCCAGACTCACGACCATTCATTGACCCACCACGGAAATTCCCAATTCACAAAGCTGACAAAATCAAGGCTGAAATTGACAGAATGGAGAAGCTTGGGGTCATACGTAGAGTATTTGATCACACTGATTGGTGCAGCAGTTTGGCATTTGTAACAAAGAGCGATGGCTCATTGCGAGTATGCCTAGACCCAGCCATGCTAAACGAAGCCCTTACCAGATGTCCACATAAAATTCCGACTGTTGAAGAGCTTAACCACAAGCTCTCAGGTGCCAAGGTATTTAGCAAAATGGATGCTAAATCTGGATACTGGGCAATACGGCTTAGCCCTGAGAGTCAGCTTCTTACAACCTTCAGAACGCCACATGGTCGTTATTGTTTCAACCGTCTACCTTTCGGTCTAAATGTCTCACAAGATTTTTTCCAGCAAGCGATGGACTCTATACTAGACCAATGCCCTGGATTCATAAGCAAGGCTGACGACATAACTGTCTTCGGTACAAGCCGTGAAGAACACGACAAGAATCTTCGAGCACTTCTTGAAACAGCTCAAAAACATGGGCTTGTCTTCAACAGCCAGAAGTGTCACATTGGAGTTGACAGAATAAGTTTCGTTGGAAATGACTATAGCGCGAAAGGCATCAGTCCGAGCCCAGAGAAAGTAAAGGACCTCCAAGAGTGCACAGAACCATCCTGCAAAGCAGACTTGCAAAGGTTTTTAGGATTCATACAGTTTCTATCCCCATACATCCCGAACCTCTCAGACAGGGCAGCCCCTCTCAGAGATCTCCTCAAGGAAGATGTGCCATGGTGCTGGCAGGAAGACCATCAGGAACTCTTCTGCAGACTGACAACACTTGTATCAGAAGACTGTTGCCTACAGTTTTATAACACTACAAAGCCTGTGGAACTGCATTGTGATGCAAGCCTACGAGGCATCGGAGCATGCCTGATGCAGCCACGTGCAACAGGAACGAGCTCACACAAAACAAACGATTTTGCACCAGTAGCGTATGCCAGCAAAACGTTATCTCCGGCCGAACAACGTTATTCAAACATCGAGCGTGAGCTTTTGCCCGTGGTATTTGGAGTGGAACGCTACAGCACATTCTTGCTTGGACGACCTTTCAAGGTTGTGACAGACCACCAACCACTGAGAGCAATCTGTACAAAAGGCTTGACAAAAGCACCACCCCGCATGCAACGCTTACTTCTTCGACTACAAGGGTACGAAATGGAAGTGGAATACAGAGCAGGCAAAGACCACACAGTACCCGACTGGCTATCCAGAGCTCCGAACGGGAACAACAAGGAGCCAGTAGAACTAGATGTCCGTGTAGATTTCATTAGCTTCACACCAGAGCGGCTCACTGAGATGCAGCAGCATACCAGCAAAGACGCAAACTTAACTGCACTCAAAGCTCAGATAATGGTCGGATGGCCAAGTTCAATCAAACAGATTGATGACCAACTCAAACCGTTTTGGCACTATAGAGATGAATTATCTGTTGAGAATGGTTTAATCATCAAAGGATGCCGTATTGTGGTACCTAGTAGTCTACAGGATTACGTCCTGGGCAAGCTTCACACAGGTCACATGGGAGTGACCAAATGTCAGCTACGTGCTAGGGATACAGTATTCTGGCCTGGGATCAACGAAGAAATACGAAAGCTAATCGGAAGCTGCCAGGTCTGCCAGAAATACCAGGAATCCCAACAACAAGAGCCTATGATCCCTCATGACATACCGACTGTGCCATGGACCAAAGTCGGGTCTGACATTTTCACCCTAGGGAATCTGCAATATGTGGTTGTCACAGACTATACCAGCAAATATGCAGTAGTCAGAGAACTGCCAATTCCAGCACCGTCCAGCACAGTGGTTAACATCCACAAATCCATCTTCAGTGAATTTGGCACACCACAGAAAATGGTCTCGGACAGGGGACCTCACTACAGTGCAAAAGAATTCGCCGATTTGTGTCAGCAATGGGGAATACAGCACACTTGCAGCAGCCCCAGATATCCCCAGAGCAATGGAGCCGTCGAGCGTGCTATCAAAACTATCAAAAGGATGATGAAGAAGTCATTGGAGACAGGAGAAGACCCAAGTTTGGCATTTCTAGCATGGAGATGCACACCACTAGATGCTCAGACTAAAAGCCCCGCGGAACTCCTGCTAGGCCGGAAACTGTCAGTGAATTTACCGGTGCAGCGGTGCCCACTACCTGCAGAAATGATCGAGGCACGTATGCATAAGGACCAACAGACGCAAGATCGCTACAACTCACATGCCAGAGCACTACCACTCTTGGCAGAGGGTATGCCGATAGTATACCAAGAAGGCCATCTTTGGAAGCCTGGTGAGGTGACACGTGTGTGTGACGACCCTCGCAGCTATACAATCAGAACCAGCGGCGGCCAGTCAGTCACAAGAAACCGACGGCACATCCGCCCAGTTCCTGTTACATCATACAAGCCTCAGAGCAACACAACTTCACCTAATATGCAGCCTGTCCAGAGTACTGGCCAGCCACAATCTGTGCCTGACCCAGAGCATTCCACTAAGATGACAGTATTGAGTGACCAGTCTAAAATTACGCAATCCAAACATGTTAGATTCGCGGACAGTGAATATACCACAAGGTATGGTCGTTCTATTCATGTGCCTAAGCGTGAACTTTAATATGTTTTGTTACTTTCTGACTTGGTGTGAGTTTATTACCATCTTACTATACTACTAAGACTCTGCCTAAGCAAGGAGAGTGATTTAACCTACAAACTCTGTTGTGTAGACGTTGGATACGTTTTGTAATGTTCATTATTCTTTTTAAAAGAAGAGGGATGTTATGATATGAGCCTATATCGCTATCGGTGTACTTACTTGACTTCGTTACACATTAAACAACGTACCTGGCTTCTCGACAATGTCTGTGTTTTGCTTGTGCTAATATTAATATGATACCAGCATATTACAGGGCTGAAGTGAGATAACTTTCTGCTGGTGGGACTGAAGTGAGATAACTTTCTGCTGGTGGGACTGAAGTGAGATTACTTTCTGCTGGTGGAAATAAAATGAGATTACTTTCTACTGGTGGTGCTATGTGAGATTACTTTCAGTGACATGATATTGTATATCTCCATAACTGATGACACTCTCCTGTTTAAAGTGCGTTATCATGTTGCGATAGTTATTGATATCGCACTGTTATCCTCTAGAAAGTATTAAAGTAAAACAGAATGATCAGCGCGCATAGAACATGCAAATCAAAATTTAGTACTTTTTACGATACGGATAAGGGGGCATCGAGCAAAGGTCAACATGCTTTAAGTCAATCGTTTTATTACTTTTCATACGTGACCATTAAATGTGAAGTAACCGATAATGGGGATATCTTGTGCATAACGATTGCTAGCATGGTTGGATTAATTGACCAATTTGCCTCTATGGCTTAATCGGTGAAAAAATAATTTTGCAAATGGATTTCAGGTTACTTTTACTGCACCACCACGTGTTCGTCCAGACAGATATAATTGATGACAATGTCCGGGACACATCGGGCCTGGCGCCAGCGACACTTATTGGCCTGTCTTGGCTTTCCATACACCTTACACCCTACGTACGTAAGTATATGGATCCTATCTAATTAAGAAAGGGCCATAGTCGGTTGTTAATGAAGCGACTTATGTGATGTATTAGTGATGCTTTGATGATTGTACATCAGTTTCTCGGAGAGTCTATTAAGGCCTGATAGTATAATCTTGGCATCCTCAGCAAGTCTTTAAAGGCTTGATTGTATAATCGTGGCACCCTCAGCGAATCTATACGGGACTGATTGTATAATCTCGGCACCTTCGGAGAGTTCATGAAGGCTTGATTGTGTAATATTGACACATTCAGAGAGACAATAAAGGGCTGATGGTGTTGATTTTCTGTCCATGTTTAGCCGCGTATGGTCCTATTACACGGGTTCATAAATTCAATAATATATGTCTGTAAGTTATACTCATCTCGTTCACTGCGTGTGCGTCTGTTTTGTTATTGAAAGTTTCGAGGTTATTTTCAAGGCTATGATGTCGATAAATATACAATGTTTCGCGTTCTCCGTTGGAATATTGCATAGCCGAGCAAATATAAGTGACAGACTTGTTTGCCTATGAAATGTCATAGCCCAGCTGGTCTATGAACATCAATCATATATAGCATTCATTCATGTAATGACGATACAACTCGAACAAGCAGTCGCACTACCTCTCCTCAAAGACGTGACATCTATGTAAATGTAAGTAATGATTTTGCGCAGACTGAGAGAGTTTTTTGGTCATTGGGATGAGTCTTGGATGTCCATGGCCGCTTTGCGTCACACGATAATTATCTATTTGGCTGCACACAATTGCAGGCAATTTAACACTATATTGACGTATTACTGTCGACCTTGAATTTCATTTCAAACCTTCTCATTCTCGTGAACTCGATTTCACACTTCGTTACATGTACAAAGGTTCACCTTAGGGCCATCGTGGACAAACGCGTTGATTGATTATCATGTTAAATCATTTTCCCAGGGCAAACTGTGCCGATTGACCTTTCCTTAAATGCCAGGATGAACATTGTCTTATACCATCATCAGTACCTGCCATCAGAGAAAGAACTTTTACAGCAGCCGAATGTGCATATTGCTATATATTAAAGAGCCATGTCGGTATTCACATTTTGATAACAAGTATGAACTATTACCTTTATTATGTAGATGTGCTATTTGTATAATGAAATGACCACAATTTGTGAAATCAGTATACTCTCTGTACAGACTATCATGACCAGAGCACACTTATCCATCGCCAGCACAGTCATTATCTAACTATTCAGGGCAGGCACGATAGCAAAGGGAACTCAATGATATATGCACCTCATATAGGTAGATAGAAGAATTCTTTAACGAAAATGTAAATATACTTTAGAAGGCAACCACAATAGCAGCATCGTGTTGGAAAGAATAGCAATACCTCCGTTATTCCTGATCGACGCCATTTATTCACATGCTGTGTTTAAGTAAATATAAGTTCCAAAAGCAAATTTAGGGAGGGCAATCGATTTTGGCTATAGACAGAGATAGCAGTTTCACATGGATGGATGGATGACCCAGTCAATCACTGATATGGATAGTGCGAGATAAGGCACAACCGTGAATGCAATTACACTAATGTATAGTCTGTACGTATAATAAACCGAATTGACAAAACTCTGTTGTTACCATTAACATGCATGTGTTATATATCTGTTTCATTTTGTCCAACATATTTGCAATCCAAAATTAAAGCTGTCGCTGTTACCTACATGAAGAGAAAGAGAGAGAGAGGGAGTGCGAGAGAGCGCGATAGAGACAGATGGCAAATGAACGTATTTCTCTTGACGTAGATCGTATATGTATCTGTACATGAATGATACCATAATAGTTGGATAGAACAGTTCTCCAATAACCTTTCTGATATTGTCATCATTACATTTCGATTATAGCTCGTCACTATTACATAAAGGAATTTTATAACATCTGAACAAAACATTATATTAATAACTTTATTGCTGACAAATTAAAATTATTGGATCGGCACCTCTAACTGACAGGCTCAAGAGTGTGAAATCGCCCGCATTACGCATGAACCCATGTTCCCATGAGCTCCATATAAATGCCGAGCAGAATCGATGAAAACAACCTTAGCCTATTTCATGGTATTCTACGTCGAGTAGTGGAATGTTCTGTAAATAGAGCAAATTATACCTTATTGCTTATTAGAAGCAGATTCTGAATAACATTATCATGTAGCAGACGTGCTATTGTATGGCTCGATTTTGCATGATGTCACATAAATCACTGCAATAACGAGTAATTTGATGATAGCATAATGGTGACATTTTTCATATGCAGTTCGATAATCTCATTGAAAAAATGTCTTGGGCATATATTGTGACAAAATATACCGCTGATGTGTTTCACGGGATCACTTCACTTCACATTCCATCGTTTAAGTAATGGCCATTAAATTATTGAAGTTGTAACAGCGTACGTTTGAAAATATATTTCAGATTACTTAAAATGCGCCATTATATATTTATGTAAAACATCACATGAAGTAAGCCCCTGGGATTCAACCGATTTAAAGATTTGGAGTTTTTTTTAAAATCGTGACCAACATGATGCGTG
>CM067346.1:26970638-27017316 GCA_034190875.2 Urechis unicinctus
CCCTTTCCTCAGTAATAACTGCCACAATCTGCTGCATTGATGATTGATTGTCTCATCACTGCTGCTAGGATCCTATGGTAACGACGTTTCAGATCACACACGGTGTTTAATGGAACTCAATTTGATATGTATCTATCATAGCTAGGTGGAAGAGGCCCTTTCAGTTTTGGATACCATCCCACAGACAGCCCTATTCTTTGCTACAGACATTAACATCCGGGTTTTTCCAGATCGACGCCATGTATTATACGCTAGGTATTGTTTTATACTGCATTTTAAAAAGGAAAAGGAAACACTCCTCATCCCAGAGGGAACTAAGCGAGGGTAGTCGCTTTTGTCATGGCACTGACAACGATAGTTGTTCTGGGCGAAATTCTGATCAAACATTGATACAAAACCACAGCGAGATGAGGTACAACTGCGGTACCATTAAGACTATGTTATACATGGTTGCGCTACACCGAAACTGTATCCTTCATGATTTCACGAATTGGGGTAAATCTAGTGTTTAGTGGATGACAGGACCCTTATTAATTATACATTTTGCAAACGTTGCGGGTGATTTGTCTCCATCGCGTTCGCGATGCATGTCGATCAGAAGAAAACAGGACAGATTAGTCAACTGCAATTTAGCTGATATCAATTGAGTCAACTGCAATTCAGTTGAATGCAATTCAGCCAATTGCAATTCAATAAATTGCATTTTAGTCAATAGCAATTAAGTTGAGTGCAATTCACTGAGTTGCAATTCACTGAGTTGCAATCGACTTGATTGCAATTAAGTTGATTGCAATCTATTTGATTGCAATCTATTTGATTGCAACTTAGTCGATTGTAATTCAATCAATTGCAATTAAGTTGATTGCAATTAAATTTGATTGTAATCTACTAGATTTGCAATTTAGTCAACTGCAATTTACTACACTTTTAAGTCGAGTAGTGTGATTCAAACGTTCATTGGCTGCATCAAGAAATACGCTTTTTTCTGTTTTCCGTCAACATACGCGTACGACAACTGCGCACAAAATTACTCGAGGAAGTGACTAATTGAATATTATGACCCTCTCGATACTTATTTTGCATTTTTAGCCAGCATTTTGTAACCGATTTTGCGTATGGCTTGTGCTTTATGCCTATATTTAATCACATATATCATCACTAGTTTTATATTGATCCTTAACGTCTGGTTTATTGATCCTGATATCGATCAAACACAACATCTGACAATTTTCAACCGTTTGCTGTGTAACAAAATCCTGGCGAAGTTTATCAACGAGATTAAACGAGATCAAACGAGATGATAGATGTTGCTATAGGATCATAGCATCAGGTTTATCAATCTACAATATTTTCTGTCGATGATGAGAGTCACCAAGACTGCAGTAGGATGTATAAATATTATGTCTTGGTATATGTGTTGGTACGTATGTGCTAGTATTCTCACATGTTATGGGGTGGCAAGGTGTATAATGGTGTCGTGTCGTGTGTGTGTGTTTGGAGACGTGTACACGCGTTCATGTCTGCTTGTGCCGATCATATGCAGAGTCAATATTTGCAGCAGTATTTTGAGGTATATGACTGCCTGTATTTGTGCGCAATATATGCATAAATTTGTGTGTGACTGTCGCGTTGAAAATAAATTGTAAAGGTTCTGGTTTGGATGATCATCTAACACATATAATATGTCTATTACATGTTTAGATAATTTATCTAAAAAGGTGATTCTAAAGGTTCATGCGATGTGACCGTAGGCTATTTTGATATTTAACTTGATCCGTTTATTTTGATCAGTCAATGAAAGAGGAAAGTAATGACTAAAATTGAAAATTAGGTGGATGTCACTTATTTTGTTGTCTTAGTATGGATAACATTGCTTCGTTATGATGGATCATATTCAAGGTTATTCAGCAGCACGTGTTTTTCAATGAAGACTATTATATATAAAATGACAATGAATTGTGAGCCGAACAACGCGGTTAATTACCTCTGCCGTTCATGACGAACCTTGGCGAACAGAGGATATGCCGTTATTTATATGCATAAAAACATAAAATAGTTGTTTTGTCCATGGGTCCACATATGTCAACTGGTGTCACGATCCATCCACATGCTTTCAGTTTTATTGCATTTCTACGTCATGAAGACATTGGCCAGATTCTGGACCTTTGCTGCATATCTAACCAAGTGTCACATGCCACGGCTACTATGAACGTACGTATACTGTGACGCTTTTATTTCATTATGCAGCGTCTGATAGAGTCAATGGCATAAGTCAAATGGATATGTACATTTTGTTTTGTTGAGTAATTAGACGGCATCGAATTTACTTTAAGCCACATCCTCGTGGCTGCTATCAAAAACCACCGCTTACATGATATACCCGCAATGGTGTTTTGTTGTTTGATACAATGTGTGACCTCGCATTGATTACACAGATGTGCTTCCAGTCAGAATATCGTAATGCAAAATTAAACTGTTCAATGACCAAATCACATTTGAAAATCAACTCCTCAATCAATAAGAGCAAATTTGACAAGTAGCCATAAAATCGACCCTAGATTGAATTTGAATTCCGCATGAATCCTATTATTGCGTCTGAACCTTTGTTAAGACGCAACCTTAGTCAAGCCATATATTAATAACTTGGCTCTTAATCGAATAATGATGCATAAATCACCACTTATGCTAGTTGCTATATTCCACAAGCATCATAATAATGTTTTAAATATACAGATAGAAGTTTCTGTTGAAGAATGTGGAATGGAAAATTTTGATACATACTGGTGAACCGAAAACACATAAAACACACGCTAGATTTACAAGGAAAGCGATAAAAGCTTACAATAACTTGCATAGGCACTTTGATTATTATTGAACAGATGGCTGGTGGTATACTACTTAAAAGCTTACAATAACATGCAAATGCACTCAGGGCCCTAATATAATTTTATTATTCTGCATACCGTTTTCGCCTCTCCGTAGGTATTTGATTACTAATGAACAGATGGCTGGTGATATACAACTTGAAAAAAACAGGGCGTCATACAAGACAATAGTTTTGCAGTCAAACGGAAAGGGCTAAGCTTACACTGCAGAAAAATGATTCCTTTCATTTTCTTATACAATACAAACATCTTTGTAATTTGTATAGAATCCCTCGGGGTTGTTCATTGTCAAACTTGGACACAGAAGGGCACATATGTATGCACAGTGTTCGTTCTTTTATATGCAAATGGGGAAAAGAGATGCTACCCATACCCCATGGTAAAGGAGAGGAACTCAAAAATATCACCACTATTGCCGTCAGATGTTACGACATGAATGTAAATGGTGGATGACTATTAATGATGACAAAGCTTGACAGCTGATTATATAAAATAGCTAATTAGGATTGGTTGACGCATACGAATGATAAAGAATCACCATATGATTATAGGTAACAACACTGTATGGCAGATATGATAAGATAATGAAAGATGGGATATGCATTAGTTGGCCATCACTCATAGTAATCACCGGTCACGTGTGAAAGATAATTAGGTATTATGATAGAGGATGATAGATAGCTATTACAGGTGATCATAATCATGGTTGAGGGTGATTTAAATATACTGTTAAGTGTTTATACGGTGATATTAATAAGAAATATAAGAAGAGTGTGTACGGCTGGTCTTGAAAATGTGTTTGAGAAAATTGACTGATAAACAACCCATGTTATTCGATGCTGTCAAATAAAATCTGGCATCATGAAATTTTCTTACGAATCCTGTATACATGAAAAGTATCGATGGATTATGCTATATACCAGCAAATAGAGTTCATCTGCCGACATTGATTAGAGGATAAGTTATGCAACTTAGAATATCAGCATTACATAGAGACGATCGCCAAATGACAAAGTCTTTTAGCTTTCTTAACCGTAATTTCTTGATTAACGCCTTCTTCGGCACCAAAACACGCTCGCGCACAAATTCTTTCATTGGACAACGCCTTTTCGATCACTTGGACATGCTTACACCCACACAGCCAGCCCTTACCACTAATGCTAATTCCTTTACCGGAAGCTTCATTTAACTGAAAGCATCATGTACGGCTCTTAACTTATCCCAATACTTTAAGGTGTCCATAGCACATACAAACAACATTCATGTAAACACAAGATAAATGGCATGCTGACGAACATTCACGATTAAATACAGAATCTTGCAGGCGGCACGGGTCACTTTTTCATTGATACCGCTAAAATCGGTTTTACCTCCAACAAGGCCAGGGCAGCTTTTGTCACTGATGAATCTTGTGCTGCGAAGGACTTGTTCGTGATTAATCGCTAAATACTAGCCTTTTGAAAGTCGATCATCGAAGGCAGAATGCTTAATTGAAGGAAATATTATAATTAGCATCAGAAACACTAATCGCAATGTGTGGTGTCCTTAGTGAAAGACAGATTTTGCGTGTGAATTAGGGAAGGTCGAAACGGAAGATTCCGTCTTGTTTCAGATGTTCTTGTTATATATAAATAGCGGCTCTACACCCGGAACCGGCTAGGCGCACGGAGCTCGGCATCTTGAACCGAGCGCTTGTGGACACTGCCATAAAATAAGCAGCATCCCTGATAAAAAATAACTATACAAGGACAACTAGAAAATCATCAACGCTTGAGCTGAAAAATGAAAACTACCGGGAAAAAAGATCGAATAGGAGGCTCTTTTTATTTTTAGTAAATATGGCTTTTGTTTAAAAATAAGGTGCTCCGTTGACAACAAGTAAGTTTGACCCAGTCTAATCATAAGCAAGAAAAACCTAATGTCGACCCCATGACAACGGCATCAGCTTCTGAACCAGAACTGTTATTCATTAAGCCTACTATCTATCCTACTCCTTAAGTATTAGGTATATGAAGTAAATGTCGCTGTTGTCAATGAACCATCTTCAAGAGCCAAGCACCACTTACGCCTGCTCGTTGCACGCACGGTCGCACACTATGATTCTAATACCTAATCGGCCAATTGTAATCAATTGTGAATACCCCAGTTCACGCATCAATTTAGGATTTAGGACACCTTTACTTCTTGTTACCCTGACGACCAACTATCGTCACTTTATTTGCGTGTCTTTACGACTCTTTTGATGGAGCCATAGGGAGCATGTTATTATACTAACCTCTACATCGCATCCGGTCGCACTTACAGGAATGGACAAAGCACACTAGGGTAAGACGCCAGGAGTCCGCCGGGGCCCAGCTGCGTCATGAGTGGTCTGATCACATATATACCTTCCCGTAAATCAAGCAAAATACTAAAGCTCTTTTAATGTACCAGGCGTTTACCGCGTAATCTTCACAATAAACGATGCACCTGATGCTTCTGGTAATGAGAACAAACAATGCCGCACACGTTCAACGATTGAACGTCCCACATAATCAGAACGGGGATCCAGGTATTACATCGCTGTATTGAAAAATGGGGATCCATGATGATCGCTGTCACTCAAATGACATAATATATAAGAGCTCAGCTGTACAGGGGCCTCCATGTTAACATCAATCTACGTAGTGATCAAACAGATGGCAGGGTCAATACTTACCATAACTCGTGTACTAGTAGTACAGTTACTGTAAATAATCATACATTAGAGTCAGTTTTCGCATTGTTGATAGCGCATTAACGGCTAAAAATATGCCCATTTTACTGTATGCCATGAAAGACTGCTATCAGGGGCGTAGCCAGGCTTGTAAAAATGTTACGCACAGACGAATGAGAGCTTTACAGTTCCAGACAGTAAAGTCTAACCCCCGTCAGCTTTTGACTTTGGTGCCATTTTTGGCCATATTCATTTTTCCACTTTTCCAATTGATGTTACACACGTGCGTGAGTGCGTATCGCTGGTCACGCCCCTGGCTATACAAAATCAAATCGACACACTGCAACCATGTCATTCCATTGGGGCTTTTCTTCATTATTGCACTTAACCTTCCCCATAGCATCCATTGCGTGACATTTTCTCCTTTCGCACATTTGATAGGCACAGGGTAGATATATTTCCTTCGTTGCTCTGCTTACATCAAAATGTCAAGACTACAAGGCTGTTACAGTGCACGAATGCTTTTGCTGATGGTATATGGCTGAAGCAGCTGTAGTCTTATTATAAAATACAAGAAGAGCAAGTAGAATATGACAAAGAGGCGACTGGTGTGTAATGGGGATCTTAATGTTGCATTGTAAAATATTTAGGGTAAATGTTCATGCGAAATTACCAAAACCTTAATGATGTTGTGCTGATTAAATGCTACCAACATGTATTGGCACTTGTATCTATTGAAAAAACAAATCTCGGTCATATCGATCGTGCGGAGACTTGCATTGCACTGTACCAGCCAGGGTCGAATCAAGTGACAATAGCCATGGTAATCAGCCTTTTCTCAAACATCCCATGGTGCATATACCGGCTTAGGTGCAAGCAAATGGGGATATAAATTGATATTTTTTCAACAACTGCGTGATGGCTGCGTCAACGCAAGGGCGAATTTTTGTGATGTCATCATTTCACAAAACTTGGATGCGATCGCAAGACATCAGCGTCACAGAGGCCCTTACATGAATTTAATGGCTTCGTCAATGCTTTGAAGCAAAGATGATCGTTGACTGTTTGCATTGAACGAGAACATAATTGCTGCTATGTTGTGAGACCACCTAAATATTATCACGAAACACCAGAAAAGGCATGAACAACCCGCAGTGGCTATTCGTCAAGGGGAAGGGTAGATAGGTTCAGCTAGAATTTGCCTTCGTATGATTGAATATCAGACAAACCTTTGGGCTATTACTGAGAGAGTGCTAAGTGTGTCAGAAGAATAGTCGGCACCTGTAACCCTTTGAGCAGACCCGTTTCTCATAAACTCATTAACGCGTATATTAAGTTCACATCCAACAGAAATTATATCGTACAATGAAATGTAATTAGATGTCACAGATGCATTTGTTTGTGAATTGGTGCAATAAGAAATTTGATGCTTAAATTTCTCGATCGTATTACATTTGGAACAGAAAAATGATGAGAAGCCATTGCATATGCGAACAATATTGGCGCAGCTCATACTTTCATTTGTAATAATGTGTCACAAGAGCATCTACGTTTCTAGCTAGCCATCTCACAACAATTCATGATGTATGCGTTTAATGTCATATTAAGATATTGTGCGTTGTTATATTCACAAACGTAAAATTTGTTGCACTAATATTAGTCGAAAGAATAGGCTCATTGCATTTTGGTAGTATGTGGTAAAATATGCATCCATTTCTAGTGACACATCGTCTCAGAACTAGATCTAATCGATTTTGGAGCGATTTGCAATGCAATACACCATTATCACCTGTAGAACGGTGTCAAATGCAGGTGACGATAGTCGTAGCTGTCAAACAATCAAACATTGCACAGTTGTCTAAAAGGAATCTCGTATAAATGTTTGATCAATGAGGTGTGTAACACCCGATGTGCTAGCTAGAAGTGTTATTTCAGCAACCAGGATTTTAAACTCGTCTGCATAGGTATGTTTATTTCTTTGGTATTATCACAATGACAGAAACGTGATGACGACTGAAAATAAAATACAACAAAAATGGGCCAACTTGTGATAACAGAAACAATCAGCTAACTGCCCAAGGTGATTTATCTTTACTATACATTTGCTAGATCAAATAAATCACATTCCTAGTTCCTTTGGTGTTTCAAATGGGTTAAATGATACAATTCTCATACGACAAAACGGTGTCCGGTGGCCCCAGACCGCGTTAATCAAGCTATCTCTTCATTCAAGTTTAGCAATAACGTTATGATCAACAATATGACATTTAGACATAGAAATATTTGGAAACGTACATAGCCAAGTTAACTTGGCGAAAGCAATTGATTAAGAAATGCAAGCACAGGTTTTATAAGGTGTTAACATGTAATACATTTTTTGATGGGTTAATACATGGGACGTGTTTTTGTGATACCGCCTTTTCGATAAATGTTGATGCCCACTCAAACCATCAGTACCAAAACGACAATTGCAGACCAGGTGTGATTCGACCTTCCTTTCCACGTGAACGCTTGATAGCATTTAACACGACTACCAGCATATTAGCGCTTTCTAATGTCGGTGCTGCTTTGTGTATGGTGACCCTGGTTTTATTACGAGACTGTTAAGTAGAATACAATGTGTTGGCAACCTGTTGGCTATCTGGATATGGTATATGCATCTGAAAGTAGACCTTTCCCATGGCTAGGCGCATCATTGATTATTTCAACTTGGCTTTGTTTTTGAAGCTCTTAAACTGAGTTTCAATGTAGCAATGGTTGTTAAACCTGACGTTAGGAATGACAACAGTTCATTCAGCTTGACGTATCCTTCTTAATCACATCAATATTAACCGATTTTCTTAAAATGATTAAGGTAACACCACTACTTTCGTGTTTTCAGATTTCAAATTAATCCGTATATTGAATAATGGATGGGTTTACAGTGTATGGATTGTATTCAAGTGCATTAAAGCATTTATATTCATATCCACAAGCAGCAATAGCAATGCCACATTATTATTCTTCAGTACCACACTGTTATAATAAGCTCTCTGTAAAACGAAAGCAATTCCGCATGACAAGAGAATTTTGTATGCTTTGTTTTATTGCAACACGACATATAACCTGCAAATGGACTTGTAAAGTTGTCGAATTGAATTGCTATCGCGTGTGTCGATGACTCGTGTACATATTTGGTAGACCTCTCAAACTCATTCCCCCCTGTGCAATTGCACATGGAAGTGCTATTTTGAGGATTTTAACTTGATCCAGGCAAATAGCTAAACCTTCGAATTGCGCGTTTTGATATATGTTATTAACCTCGCTTCTACATAAAATAAGTATGGATTATACAAATTACGATCCACATTATGTGTTCGTAATTACAAATGTCTTTTACAAAACAGGTAACTGGTTTTACGCCAACTCACTGACATATCGGATACTACAAGGTGAAACTTAGCCTCTGTTCAGTCGAGTATTTCAATTTAATTCCCATCAAGTTACAAGAGTGTAGATAGATACGTGACAGGAATGACATTAATGTTTTCTTAGCTTGCTCACGATTTGATCAAGAGCGTTGGCACTATGAAATGTGGTGTGTGTCAGATGGCATTTATCTAGAAGGCCAATGTGTAAGTAAGCTTGGAGAGTTAGAACGTATAGCAAATCCTTCTGGATTCAACGTCATGTTTATAGATCAAATTTGTTGTGGATCAAATTTTTGATAGAAATCAGTAACATATACGAAATTGGCTGCGTTGGTCATATGTGGATAGACATACCAGTTGACTACACAAGCTTCATGATGCTGCATTTGTTATATACTAGATCGTAAGAAAAAATGTGATGACGTGTGCCAATATTGCCTTCCTAATTGCTGCTATGACTGGGCGTGCCCCTCGGTTATCCGGACAAATGTGATGCATTGATTTCTGTCATTAAGTGATGACAATGCTCCAATAATTTGTGTGTGTTATCACACTATATCACAGATGTGGGAAATCACAGTTGGCGATCTGCTATCTCTTAAAGGTTCCATTTAAACACACCAATTAGTTCCCCGCTATTCGTTTATTATACAGGCATGTGCCTCCCGCTTCTGATGGGTTTCGTGATGACCCAAGCCATCAGCGGATTTATTGCCCATGACATGAGCCCCACTCATTATCGCAGACTTTTACAAACGTCCGAGGTTCGCCACTGAATTACCGCAAAAATATGAACAGACACATTAGTTTCTTTTCCTTCCCGAAATACTTCCTTCTGAGTCTTGCTCTGAAAACGTTCGAATTATGTGTGAGAGCTTAGCACTGGAATAAAAGCACTCGAATCTCTTTACCCTTCACATTGTATTTTTGATCCCTTTTTTGTGTGATTCCTTTTGGTACTTTGTTGGAGCTTTCAGGCTTAAAAAACGTCATCACTTTTTAGGATTGAGTTACAACAGTGCCCTATCGACTTATCATTATTCGATAAGGGGCCGTTCAAAATATCGTAACACTAAGCAGGTTTGTGGTTGTTTTTTTTTTCAGCAAGCGTTATGGTTATTTTTCGGTGATTTTTATGTCAGTGTCATGGAGTGTTAAAAAGGAGTGAGGTGGGGGAGGGGAGGGGGGGGGGGGTTGATATAGCATAACATAGTTTTTGGAACGGTCCCTAACACTTCCTAGGTATTTGCCACAATCGCCTTTTTCTTAAAGGATTTTTATGCTCAAGTGTTAGTAGCCAGTGTTCGAAATGAAGTCAGTAGAAAACATGGTGCTCATTATTCAGAGCTGAATCAACACAGTTATAGCTTGGGGAGGGTTGCACATCGGCTGGTGGCTGAAACAACTAGTCATTCATGCTCATAAGTCACTGCACAGCAATCGCCATGAATTATCAAGAATGCTTAGATGACACTGGTGTATTTATTTATGGTTCATTAATTATATAAGTGTCATTTATTATACTCGGCTCAATATCCGAAGTTGACGCTGCTCCTCATTCAAATGTCTCATGTGTCAAAGGTGTGAACTAATACCTGTCGCCAATTTGCAGCTATGCTTCTGATAATAAAGCCATCACAATTATCATTCGTCATCTTGCTAATTCATCAATTGCAGTTCAACAGAAATAAAAACGAATCATGGTTCGATGTTAATTTATACGCACAATAAGCCTCAAAAAGTGCAGTTATAAGTGGTTGACCTATCATGGTTGCAGTTTAGTTTTGATTGACACTCAGTATTGTAAAGACTGGCTTATGGCATCAAATGGCCATCACCATAATACAACGTTCCAAGGCTTTCTTTAATACTTCTCGTATATCTTCACCCATTATCCTGGCTTTTTTCTATGCAGCAGGGGCGAATATATAAGACCCGAAGTCTAAGGTAATTGGATGGGACTTAATATTGTCTCAAAATCTTGTCTCATAATTTGACCTGAAATGTTATGAAATGGCAGTCAATGACCGATGATCAAGGCTGCAAAAGATCATAGATAATTAACTGATGATAGATGATGTATTATGATGATGGATTGGGATAGTACATAAAATGTTGTATATTGTTAACTAATGATAGATGATTTTTGAAACACGCCATACGAAACAGTAATGCCAGATGCAGTTTGATTAAAGCAGCAGATGTCTGGTATGATTTGGCAATGATAGATGCTGACTAAAACAAAAGTTATCTAAGGTTATAATAGACAATGGTAGGTAACACGCTATTGTCGTAGATGAGGAGGATTGTGGACAAAGTTATAGTCAACATTTTGTGCTGATTGAGTAATATAAATGTGAGAAATATGGCAGGTGTTTGCACGATGTTCAGATTAATCCTCTTGCAAAAATTTAAGACATGTCAAAGACTAATATTGCATGGTGCTATATTTTCAATTTAGAACTGACCTCAAGATGTTGTAGTCAATATCACAAACTTGTCTTGGTCAATAGGCAACTTGCATGATGTTAGGCCATCGCTATATCATATGTCCCCTTGCATAAGATGACGGATGATGCAGTTCGAATATGTTATAAATGTCATTATAACTCGTTATGGGCGGAGCTTTCATTCAAAGAGGTCAACGCGTCTTTTATTATCATTTCACGATTAATAGGTCTACGTGTACTTTATTTGCACCAATCTTATGTGTATTGTCCTTGTGTGAATCTGCTCTACTTGCTACCCACAATGCATTACAGCTAAACAGGTTATGCATGCAAGAACTATTGATCCACCATCTTCCTTGTGCATTATGTGAGAGGGTGGTCACCTTGGGATCCCCCTACCAAAAAGTACACACAGCTGTGCTGTTTGTATTGTTAAGATGCAATGCACTGAACGGAATATGGTACCAAAGATTCAATTCGTAAATCGGAATATCCATCACATGCCTAGCACCATGGACTACAAGGCTTATCAGTATAAATATTACAAATCTCATTACAAAGTCATTTTGCTCCACATTACTTACAAAAGAGAATTGTTCGGTTTCAATGGATGCATTTAAAGAGGATGCTCGCTCACACAACCTTTACAATCTCCACAGCCAACGAGAGTCACTGTATGTGGATGACTTTTAGCTTATCCCAATGAATCCAAATGAAGCATCATATCGCGCTGACCTTTATGTTTCAGCCAGTCTTATGGAATGGAATGGACAAGCACATTAGAGTGAGTTGCTAGGAGAACGCCGGGTCTCAAATGCGTTCATAATTGTCTTTCTTAGAAGTCTAATTCACATGTCTAATGTAGTGCTGTTGATGTGCGGTCACAGCCGGATATGTTAGGCAGGTCCATTTTAAATGGTACATTTTAGTCTTGTAGAAAGTTCCAAAGGCTCTCGGTAGCCAAATCATAATGGGATTAAACACTGCTCATGGATGAATCCGATTGTATTATTTGCGAATCAGTGCCTCTTTCAATAAACGATTGATCAATAACCAACCGTGTTCTTGGCCTTAAACATTGTTGGCATCTCGCCAACCTTGTCAGCAGTTGAACGTTCGATTTCTATGTGAGACAATTTCACTGTTTACATCAGTGACTGGGTAGTTTCACGACATGCTATAATCCACTGAAATATTTATGGTTAACTCACATTAAGATGAGTTCATAGAGGAAACTCTTGATTCTTCTCCTTTCATCAAATAATATAGTTAAGTGCCTTTCATTATCCTGGTCTTTCAAGTGTAACCTTGAACATATGTCTTACACCTGCAGCCCATAACAATAGAAGAAAACAGTTATATTATCGGTTGAGCATTGAGCGAGAATGTCCAATAGTGGAGTCATGAAGAGTGGGGAGGGGGGGGATATTTCCTTGCTGTATAGAAATAAGGGGATTCATAATGATCCCCGATAGGACAACGACAACGATAATTACAACAGCTTATGTTCACCAGTCACATACAGATGAATGATTTAAAGTCGCTTGAGTGATCTTTTCATATAATTCCCGCAAAGCGAGGAAATAAAATACTAAATAACGACCGGCCAAAATCATGAACAAGATTTAATGTCACTCATTCGTCAATATTAACGCTAATGTGTATGAGATGTACAGAGCTGGGAGCTTATATATATATATATATATATATATATATATATATATATATATATATATATATATAGAGAGATATATATATATATATATATATATAGATATATATATATATATATATATATATCTATATATATATATATATATATATATATATATATCTCTATATATATATATATATATATCTATCTCTATATATCTATATATATATATATATATATATATATATATATCTATAGCTTTCCTCTCTAAACCGGAAAAAAAAACAATATCAAACCTATTTTGCATGAACAAATATCAAAGTATATTTCTTCAATATGTTTTCGGTTGTGCATATATTATTTGAATGATGTTGCTTGACTAGAAGTGTATCTTCAGCAAAGTCTCATTATGACACACGTGGATTCTTAATTTACATGGTGCCGAATTTGGACTCGTTTTATTGCACAACCTTGTTATTTCATGCCCCCGAAAACATTATCCACGCAACGCAATTTGTCTACGTATATTTTTCTATACTAGTTGCAGTGAGCCACATGAAAACCAAATTACCCAGGGATAGCTTCCTTTTATAACCCCTCAAGACATCACATTCAATCAATCCCAAGCAATTTTCCTACTGCTTATATGTCAGAGCCTCGTAAATGGACAATATAACAACATTAAAGCTTCTTATGATGAATATTATACGGTATCTTTATAACATTCAGAGATCAATAAACCGCATTTACGTCATTCAATGACTGAAATGTCGCTTTGCGTCAAGTTCCTGGCTTTTTGCAATATTAAATGCGCGTCGTTTTAAGCTTTCCGATATCGGACTGTACTTAGGTACAGTGGGGCTATATTGTTCAACACATAGTGCAATGGGAAGATATTTGAGGGTGAATACCTTTAGCTTAGCCTCTATGATATTTGTCGCTCTCATGCCGTCAAGAGTTGTGTCCATCCATCCTTGGCGTTGTCGAACGATTTTACCCCTGGTTCGTTTGGCGGATGGACTCGGGTTCGTTTGGCGGATGGACTCAATTAGATCGTTTACTGCGTTAAGCTTCATTCTGCGTGGATATACAGTGCGTAATCTGGCCAAAGTTTCATCATAGATACGGATCTTTCGGCCAGGTGCTCTTCAATTATTTGTAGGGTCAACCGTGATCTTTCGTATGGGGGATTTACCCTCCTTTCTCCCAGGAAAGCCCTACGAACCTGTCCGCTGTGGGTGTGTCATTTTTATACAACCAGTCTCTAATTGGGATTTTCGTATACCCCAATGTGGATCTATTTCTAATAGAGATTTTCGAGATTTTTATTCAAGACGGGACTGTGAAGTTAACAGCTCACTTGTGGTTAACTTAAAAGGTGTGTACAACGGTCCTGTATGGCGTGTACAGCGGTCCTGTATGGCGTGTTCTCTGTTCTAGATTTTTCAAGCCCCACATCGCTGACACTGCTGTGGATACCTACTCCACACTTACAACAAGTAACTGGGAGTGATACAATGTAGCGCTTCATGCAAGCTCAATGGGCCCTGCACTAATCATTCTAGAATCTGATTCCTCAAGTCTTGCTGGAACCGATTCTGAGCCAGTTACAAGTGTTATAGCACGTTAACCTGCCATAATCGGTGTTGTATATACAAAGCTGACTTATCTCAAATTGGGGATTCCCAAAGCCACCTTAATGATTGCATTACACGACCATTTTTGCGCCGACATTTTAACACGCTTTGTGTACCAGACATACGATATATCAAATAGACGAGGTTTGATAAACAAACAATGAACTCATAGGATACAAACGATGAACAAAAGCATGTTGATGAGCCTGTAGGTCGTGCAAAAGAGTTGAAGGAAAAAGTAAGTTATCTGGTAGAAGAGTAAATAGATTTAGAGATTGAACTGAAGGACACAGTTAGTGATTTAGAGTGTAGGAACGATGACCTGCTGGAGCGAGTGAAATATCTAGAAGAGCTTGTTGACTCTGGGGCTCGTCCGCGACATGTGCAATTGTACGTATTACCGCCAATTTTCCGGGGTGGCGAGGGTGGCGGTTTATTCCTAGACAATAAATATATATATATATATATATATATATATATATATATATATATATATATATATATATATAGATATATATATATCTATATATATATATATATATATATATATATATATATATATATATATATATATATATATATATATATATATATATATATATATATATATATATATATATATATATATATAGATAGATAGATTATTATCTACGTATATTATTATACGCGGGTATCAATCTTAAGGTTCTAGCTCCTCCACTTCAGTAGTGATTTGAAGCCACAGGTGTTCGTGATGACCAGCCCTGCCCGTGTTTTAATAAATACCACATTTATATATCAAAGCTCAATATAACCTCTCATTAGCCTTATTATATGAACACTGGTGTTTCAAGCCGACACTCATTTGAATCGTAATAAACATTGTATATCCGATTTGCAGTAACCATTTATAATAACTCCGCGACTGTCTCAAGCCATCGTCTAATTATTTTGAAGAAAAAATACAGTTGCTGGTATATAAACAATGTGTTGGTCTTCGACCTAACCTAGGTGGCGCTGTACAGGTGGCAAACATCTGCTTATGAGTAGCTGTTATATGTGACCAGCATACTGGGTTGGGAGGCCAGTACAAACCAGCAGTTTACCATGTCAGTTTGTACCACTCACCGCGAATACTAGCAGTTTGTTAACTTGAAGGAACTCAGATGTGATATTCGTACTTACAGTCAGGTAAAATCCTTGAACCACTATTTAATACGACAAGGCAACCTTTCATCGGAACAGTCTGGGTTTGTTTGTACGCCGACAGGGCGGGACATTTATGGATAGGTTACGCCTCTCAGGTCGAGTTCTATAAGTACTGGCCAACATTTACATACCCAATATATTTGAGGCGAAGGAGCCGGCGGCGCAGCGGACTCACAATAGAGATTTGTCAGTGGGACATATCGCTCAAGTAGCACTCACTCCTAACAGAGAGCCGTCCGGGTATCAAATAAAGGTGAGTTGGTCCGATATATGTTGAATATGAATTTGTTTGATACACAACGAATTATATAAATTTTCACTTCAGTTGCATTGCCCAAAGGAGGATTTTACTATAATCCGGGTATATTTCCCAGGACATGACGACAACAGAAGCCATAAACAGCTGTTCCTGCATGCTTACTCGGCCATCGCTTTTTCTCGTGCTAAGGTGCTACATATCGTGCGATACACGATTACACCGGACTTAATAATTGGCTTGACGAATAAAGATCAGAAATCCTTATATCCCTCTCTATCAATATGGCACGACCGACCGATCGTTCGATGCTGATAGCGCTGGCATGGCATAAGGGAATCGCAGTCAGTGATATATACGTCTGACTGGATTCCCGATGTCGGACACGTTTCCTGATTTCACGTTACTGAATCCGAGCACGGTTTCAGAGCGCTGACAAATGCGTAATTTATATTAGCACAAAGTATCCCGCCAATCAATTATGCTGGACCGGCCAGTACATCCATAAACATTTCCTGGCTTTTGTTTGTGACAAACTAGGAGAAACATTTTTCATGTGGGCATTTCAGTGCAAATTGTTGTTAATATATTCTACAAGAGCCTAGTCATAAAATTGGCCTGAGGTTAAAATTATGCAGACGAGATCACAAGGTTCAAGCCTCTCTTTCGATCCCTCTGAGACTTCAAGTACCCAACAGGCGTTCAATAAAAAAATTAATATCTATTTACACATGCGACAGGTGCGCACCAAGCTTGCTTGGTGAGTAAATTAAACGGGGTGTCAGTTGACGAGATCGCCATTTGTTTCACTTTCCTCGTTTCGGTTCAGCGATCATTTGGTACGAGAGAGCTGTTTCACAAACATTTATCACATCAAGTGTCGATAATTGTGGACGGACAGTTTTGCAAGAATCAGAGCACGCGAGCTGTCTTAGTAACTAGTCAATAAACACAAGACAAGATGGGGCTGATCTCGTCGCATGGCACAGAATTTGATCTTTCATGGCTAAATTGTTTATGCATGCAGTTATAAAGGAGTGAAAATGAGGTGCCGACGGGGGACAAAAAAGTCTCTCGTCATCTGCCTCATCCTGACCACTATCTGCAGCACCGTTGTCTTCATGCTGGGTCCACACCGAAACACAATCGACAAGTAAGTCTCCTCATATTTCCCATTGACCCTTTTCACAACGTAATATATACGCTGTTGGAACATCTTTCACAATTTTTAAACTCTACTTCGGTAGTTGATTAGCAGCGATATCCGACTGGAAAACACGACACACCTATATATTATTAAGTCTAATATAGCTGTTCCACGAAGTCCTAAACCATAACAAGATCGCCACACCCCGCCTGGTTCTACAGGAAAACGATTAGTGTAATAACATGTCTGTACTGGGTGAGCTCCCTTTCACTGTTTCAGAGCTAGCGCACGGTATGATTCACGTAATGTGACAACAACTCCAAGCATTATATTCGACACGAGTAACTAATATGCTTAGTAGTTGTCAATTTGTTGTTGAACGGCCATTGCGTTCATACCGGATTAGAAGCGGTGAATTGCAAATAGGAGGCTATATGTGCCCATTATTTTCTGTATGCAGTCATAATGCTATGGTATACAGTGACGATATGTTTACAGTGATAATGTTTACTCAGTGATTATTCTAGCAACATTTCAATTAGTTGAACAATTTGCTTTTGTGCGATGCATCCTTAATACCTGATGTAATCCAATGTATTGAAACTTTATATTTTCCTATTTCAGTGGCAACGATGATGACTTGATGATGAGTGAAATGAGCAGTGATGAATTGAATATGCTGGAGAAATCTTTATCGTCATCATCGTCATCATCCGACGCAAAAGAACTAAATCTCACCTTCAAAATCCACAATTCGAATATCCTAACTGCCAATCGAGGGAACAACTTCATCTTCAAAAAGTTCTCTACAGGTTCAAAACATATTGACCCCCTTCAGAAGATGATTGACTGGCCAAGGCTTCCTTGGACACCTTTACAAAATGTCAATTATGTGCGAACAATAGCTCCATCCAGTACATGCATGTGCAATGGAAGCTTTACTGGATATATGCATGAATTTGCTCTTTTGCGTCATGTTCGTGTCAACAGGGAGTATTGCGTATCTCATCGCCAAGGGGGAGAATTTATTGAAGAGGTTCTGAATCAACGGGAATCAGTGGAATATGTCAATTTAAAGCATGGATGTTTTTCATTGCCTTGTTTAAAATCGAACATCACCAGTTTGGATTATCGCTTCCTAAAGAAAAACCATTTGAATGATTACATACACGCGGTCGATCTGACAACATTATCGACCCCCGTAAAGCAGACCGAACTTACATTCACCATCGCAGTCACCAGATATGAATATGCCAACTTGTACCACACTATGACAGACTGGTACAGCGCATTTCTCGTCATGAATTTCTTCAACAGAACACAGTTGGAAACTGACGTCCTGTTAATAGACGCACATCCTAGAGGCGTGCTAGATCCAGTGTGGCCTGTCATATTCCACCGGACACGACGATTGTCACAACTTCCGCCAACAACTCTCTTTTCAAGCATGGCCTGGTCCATACAGGGATACAACAGCGCATTTTTAAAGTATGGCGCTGTTACATCAAAGCCACCTCTACTTGAAGAATTTCGCAAGTTTTTTCTACTTAGCTTTGGGATCAATCCTGAAGGCAGGCATCTTGATTGTTCTCGCGTTCATATTGTGTTCATATGGAGACGAGATTATGTGGCCCACCCCCGGCGCCCTAAGGGGGAAGTCTCGCGAAAAATTCACAATGAATATGAGTTGCTTAAATTCATCCGATCGCTTTATACTGGCTACTCAGTGACAGGACTGCAAATTGATTTACTTGAAATGAGACAACAATTAAGGGTGATTGCATCTACTGATATACTCATTGGTATGCACGGAGCAGGACTCACGCATGCGCTGTTCCTACCTCGTCATGCAGGACTTATAGAATTTTACCCCAACTACTTCTCACTTGAAAATGAACATTTCAAGTCAATTGCTAGGTGGCGCTCATTGTTATATGAACAGCATCAAAATCATGACAGTGCTCTCGAGTTCCCCAATCGATCTACCGCTATCCCAACAAATATATTGCAAAGGTTGTTAGAAAGCATTTTGCACAAAATGTGTGGAGTCTGAATAGCCTGCAACGTGTTTCCGAGTCGGGATTTGATGCTATAACTGTCCGCGTTGAGGAAAGTCAGGGTCCAGTAGAGGGCCAACCGGGATACTTTCAGCAATGATAGCAATGCTCCGAGGAGCATCATAGAACAGATGTCTTCATGGAATGTGAAGATCTAAGTTACAGTGCTACACTTAACTATCTGCTGATGGTCTAAAATAACACATGATGAACACAAGATTACTTTGATCAAAAAGGCAATTGTTTGGCTTACCTATTAGGCTTGGGATAAATTATTTGTCTAGGTATAAATCAGGGGTTTGAATATTTCACGTCTATTTGCGGGTGTTAGCTTTTGTCTATGCCGTACAAACGTTGCAAAATGATATCTACATCCTGTATTAATAGTGAACCTGATTCGGGTTATATACTCTCAACAATCACTGAATCGTTCGTTCCTATCAAGCATAACGTGGATCGTGGGTATGTGTGTGTGTGTGTGTGTGTGTGTGTGTGTGTGTATGTGTGTGTGTGTGTGTGTGTGTGTGTGTGTGTGTGTGTGTGTGTGTGTGTGTGTGTGTGTGTGTGTGTGTGTGTGTGTGTGTGTGTGTGTGTGTGTGTGTGTACCCTTGCTACAGCTATGGTTGCGGTTATGGGATGTATTATGTAGTGAAGGACAAGCATGGAAATAAACGAACAAATTGGAAGAGGGCAAAGGCAACACATAAATCCAAAGTTCCACAAATATCATGTTTTGTAGCAGGATGAGGGATGTTTGTGGTTAAAAGAGCAAACCCACTCATCAAGGCCATAGTATCAAGAAGCGTGGTGGGGCCCATTTAACATGTACTGCGTAGAGCTCAGCTGATGTAGATGAGCGTGTTTCCAAGGCACAAACGCTGATACGCATGATGTGTAATGCCCAGAATAAATCCATTGATCCCCTAAATTATCACAAATACCTACCATATTTAACACTCCATGAGTGAGGTATACATACATCGCATTATTAAGCACAAAGAAGGTGATGACACCTTATGCAGCATTCATATCGAACTAGCACCTCCACCTCCAATCTCGCACCGCATGAGATCTAAACTCCAGCCATAAGCAGCTGTTCCTGCTTTCTCTGCCATCGCTTTTTATCGTGCTAAGGTGCTACACATACTGAGATACACAACTACACCGGACAACTTAATAAATGGCTTGACAAATATAAGATCAGAAATGCTACCCCTCTCCTTCAATATGGCACGAGCGACCGATCGATGCTGATAGCGCTGTCATGGCATAACGAATCACTGCTAGTGGTGCTTCACTTAGACGTCTGACTGTATTCCCGGTGTCAGACACGGTTACCAATGTCGAACAGGGTTTCCGATGTTGGACATTGTTCCTGATTTCACGGTTCCTGATTTCGAGCACGGTTTCCGATGACGGGTACGATTACCGATGTCGGGGTTCAGCTATTCCCTGCTTGCTCCGACAGCCTGTTAGCATGAACACATCAACCATTGCGAAGTGGTCGACTGATTTGTTGGAAGCTAATGTTCACATGGCGGAATGAATGAGCGAGCCACGTCCTGTTTCAAAGTTCACTGCAATGATTAATTGACTATCGCCCTGTTGCTAAGCTAATCACAATGACTTGCTTGATCCCTACTCATACCTAACTACCCACTTAACTACTCGTCAACTCACTCATTAACTCCCTCACTCCCTTACTAACTCATACTTACAAACCCACTCACCACCTCACTCCCTCATCCATACATAACTATCCGCTCAACAAATCACTAACTCACTAATAGAAGTCACTAGCTCACTCACTCACTCACTCACTCACTCACTCACTCACTCACTCACTCACTCACTCACTCACTCACTCACTCACTCACTCACTCACTCACTCACTCACTCACTCACTCACTCACTCACTCACTCACTCACTCACTCACTCACTCACTCACTCACTCACTCACTCACCCACTCACCCACTTACCCACTCACCCACTCACCCACCACTCACTCACACGCAACTACTTAGCCACTTGCACTTCACTACCAACTCACCAGTCACCCATTCACTCACTCATTCACTCACTCACACACTCACTCACTCAATCAATCAATCACTAATCAACTTTTCTTCAGGTAATCTGCTTCCCGACCTGGACGCTAAAATTATGCACTTGATTAATTCGACTCAAACTTGGTGATAATCCGAATAACAATAAGATTTTACTTCGGCTTACCATACCTTACCCGTGAAAGAAAAAATAACCATTTTGATGACAGAGTAGTATATGAGAACTGACAAAAATCATAGCACCATTATTTGTTCAAAATCTAGCTTATCGGATATAATCTCTTGGCGTGCGGAGATCTTCTCGTATTTCTACTGATATGAAGAGTGTACAATTTTGACGTGGGTAATGTGAATGAGATATTGACGAACGTTACCGCGAAATAAAAACGATAAATCTACGCTGCTGAAGCGCATTCAACAGTCAGAGCCGATGACATAAATTAATACACTAAGTCTGTTTTACAATCTGCTTTCATGCGACATAGACGCCACGATATGGTCCTATCATGGTGCAAGTGTACTTTGTGGTAACATTGCATAAAAGAACGTTTATTCGTCACATTAAAGGGGCGTCCAAGTAAACATCAATTGTATTACTCTACAGAACCCGAATGTCGTGTATGTGAATCATGAGGAAGATGGGACGACTGACAGACTATGGCTATAGTGATCGATTGATGATAGATGGGGAAACAGCCATGCATTCTTTCCTTTTGTTGTACGTGTCTGACTCGTTATATTTTGCGGAGGTTATCGTTACAGCAAACTTGAACATCCACGTCTTTGTGACATTCACCTTCAATTTCACATCGACCTTAGCCCATTCAGCTGACAAGTGACATGACTGCGCACAGAATGAGCATCAATGAGTGGGGACGAAATGAGCAATGTTCAAGATGGCGCCTGGATAGCGTATACAGATCCAATTGTGTCATTCCGAAAGTAATTTGGCGAGTCGTTTTACACGTGTTTATTCTCGAACTTACAGAAACGGAACGGAACCGACTATCGCGCCACCCGGCGAATGCTATTACAACTAGTGAAATGTAACTAGTGAAATGTAGTCATAATAATGTCAATTATGCGGGGATATCACATTCCTCCACACTTAAATCATGACTTCCATGATATCAGACAAAATGCAAACTATCAATACTGTACGAATGTTACCAGTAATAATATTAATAATAATCATCAAAATAGCTCAATGTTCAATGGAATCACATCTGTTCGATCAATCGCGCTGGTGGATTACTCCTACGTGTAGACTGGCGTCCACCATTGATCCGGACAGGTGACACACTTACTTCAGGTTTGGGTGTCTCGACATTGGGTGTAGCAGAGGGTGAAACACTAGAAATTTGAATGTTCTGAGATTCAACTGGAACTACTCTAGGTGTATGCACTCCAGAATCAGGTAAGTGTGGTGTTGCACGTACGTCGTCGTTCGGCGTAACTATAGGCGAGTCCACGGGTAAGTTACCACTGCTGTAGCGCATCCTCATATGATCCAGATGACGACGGATTACTCTACCGTCCTCTAGTTTCACACGGAATGACAAAGGTCCAGGTTTTGTCAATTACTGTACCGGCTAGCCAGGGAGAGCCGGATGCAAAGTTCTTGGCATGCACAGTGTCATCCACTTCAATGGTACGTGGATGGGTGTGTCGATCATGGTAGTACTTCTGCTTTGATTGAGAAGCAAGAACACGTGTTGTGATGCTTGGACGAATAAGATCCAGGCGTGATCTGACTTTACGTTTCATTAACAGTTCTGATGGTGTTACACCGGTGGTGCTGTGAGGCGTGATTCTATATCGAGCCAGGAAACGTGACACTTTACTTTCCAAAGTTCCTCCTTCCATCTTTTTAACACCAGATTTCATAGTCTGAACTGCTCTTTCTGCCAATCCGTTGGTAGCGGGATGCCACGGGCTGGATGTGATATGTTGATATGGATGCCATTTGAGCGAGTAAATTTATGGAATTCCTCACTGGTGAATGACGATCCATTGTCACTCACAATTGTCCTTGGAAGACCATGTATGGCAAAACTTTCAGTCAATTTCTCGATGGTTACTGTTGAGGTGCTGGATGACATGACATGACAGTCAATCCATTTAGAACATGCATCCACTATGATCAGTAGCATTTTACCCATAAATGGACCAGCGTAATCAATATGGAGGCGATCCCAGGGGGTATCGGGCCATTCCCAGGGATGTAGGGGTGCTTCCGGGGGAGGTTTGCGAATAGCTTGACAACTGTTGCATTCACGCACCACTGACTCAATGTCCACGTCAATGTGTGGCCACCACACATAGCTCCGAGCTAATGTTTTCATTTTGGTAACACCAGGATGAGCGGTGTGTAATTCATCAAGAATTCTCTTCTGACCTTGTGGGGGAATAACCACACGAATACCCCACAAGATACATCCATCTTCTATGCTGAGTTCCATCCTCCTGCTAGCATAGGGTTTTAAAGGTTCATCCACTTGTAGACCTTCAGGCCAACCTTGTTGGAGTAACTCATAGATCTTACTCAATGTTGGATCTTTCTGAGTCCATTGTCTAATCAGGTTCACCGATAGAGTAGTCTGATCATTAATATGATTCAATAACAACACAATTTCTCCAGGAGGCTGAGGGTTAATTGGTGAATCTTTCAAAGGAAGTCTGCTCATTGCATCAGCGTTGGCGTTAGCAGATCCAGGTCTATAAACTAGGTGGTAGTCATATGTCCCTAGTATCAGTGACCAGCGTTGAACACGAGGAGACGCCATCACTGGTACAGGCTTAGTTTCCCCTAGCAAACCCAACAAAGGTTTATGATCCGTCATAATGGAGAATCTGCGTCCCCAAAGATATTGATGAAATTTGCGTACTGCAAATATGACAGCTAAGCCTTCTTTATCAAGCTGAGAGTAATTCTTCTCTGCAACGCTGAGCGATCTTGAAGCGAAAGCAATTGGCTTTTCTGTACCATCAGGGAATACGTGGGACATAACGGCCCCAACGCCGTATGGAGATGCGTCACATGAAACAACCACTGGCTGCCCCTGATCATAATGTACCAACAACCGAGATGAATTCAAAAGTTCCTTTGACTTGTTGAATGCAGCTGTTTGAGAATCACCCCACTTGAATACAACATCTTTCCTCTGTAGGTGATGAAGTGGAGCGAGTATGGTAGCCAAATCAGGTAGGAATTTACTGTAATAGTTAAGCATGCCCAGGTACGATCTCAACTCCGCTATACAGGTTGGTTGTGGAGCTTCTACGATAGCTCTCACTTTGTCATCAAGAGGATGCAGTCCCGATGCATCAATCTTGTGTCCTAGATATGATACTTCACTGGATAAGAAGGTGCACTTGTCCTTCTTTAGACGCAATCCTGCTGTACAGAGACGTTGGAATACTCTTTCCAGAATCGAGAGATGCTCCTCCACCGATGGTGCGGATATGAGCACATCATCCAAGTAGCAACATACACCAGGTAGGTCACCAAGCAAATTGTCCATACATCGCTGGAAGATTCCCGGACTTGACGAAATGCCAAACGGCAAACGTTTGTACTGAACAGTCCACGTGGTGTGTTGACTGTAGTACCTTCCTGCTATCCGGATGTAGTGTTACTTGCAGGTAGGAACTACTGAGATCTAGTTTACTGAACTTTTGTCCACCAGAAAGTCTAGCATATAGATCCTCCACACGTGGAATTGGATATGTGTCTGTTTTTGCTACAGAGTTGACAGTCACCTTGTAGTCACCACATAGTCTTATCTTCTTTCCATCGCTTTTAACTACTGGTACAATTGGGGCTGCCCAATCAGAATGCTGGACCTTTTCTATTACTCCTTTTGCTTCCAGATTATCAATCTCTTCATTAACACGATCCCTCAGTGCATAGGGAATAGGTCTGGCTTTGAAGAAGCATGGTCTAGCATCAGCAGGTACTTGTAGTTGTGCGGATACTCCTTTAAGCTGACCTAGTTCATCACTAAACAGTTCATCATACTGTTCTAACAACTGGTTGATTTTAGATGTACCGTGTACATTGATAGCATGTACCTCGCCCCAGTCGACTTTGACATGTTGCAGCCAGTTCCTACCCAGTAGTGTTGGACCACTACCAGATACCACTAGAATGGGCAGATTCTTTTCCTGTCCATTATGTTTGACTGAGACTTCAATTTCTCCTTCCACTTTGATCTTCTCATTTGTATAAGTAGATAGACTACATCTACTTTTCTTGAGCTGCTTTGACTGGAAAAATTCATCAAATTTTGTTTTACTCATCAGAGTGGCTGATGCTCCTGTGTCAATCTCCATTTCAAGCTCTTTTCCGTTTACCTCCATCACTGCCATTAGCGGAGGCGCAGGACCGATCGGGTCACTGACAGAGTAAACAGTATATAGTGATTCTTCCACAATGTCATCAGTGGTAATGGTCTGTAGTGGTTGTTCGGAGATATGACATGTCTTTTGAATTTGACAACCATTTTTCTTTCTACATGCCTTGGCAATGTGTCCTTTCTTGTGACAGTAGTTACAAATCATATCTTTAGCGAAACATTTGCTGTGATGATGCTTTTGTGAGAGGCAACGATAACACTGTTTTTGATGTTGATGTTGGGGTGGTTGGAATGATGGCTTCTTATTTGCAAGCTTGGGATAACCTTTCTTGGCTTGCATTTTATGCACCCTGTTTGCTGTGGCACCAGGTGTATCATTGATGGCTTGTGACTTGGTGCTTGATGATTGAAGCGCTGCTACACTCTTATCTGTGGCTTCATAACTTAAAGCAATGTCCAATGCCTTAGCATATGTCAAGTCAGTCACATCACACAACGCTGTCATTATCCGTTCATGACGAATACCCACCAATATCCGATCTGCCAAATTTTGTTCCAATTGATCACCAAAGTTACAATGTTCAGAAAGTCGTTTCAGCTCAGCAATAAATTCAGAAACTGACTGGCCTGGTTCTCTGTAAGATGAGTTAAATTTGGCTCGCTGGATAGTTGCAGATGGTTTTGGACAGAAATGTTCAGTCAACAGCTTCACAATATCCGAATAGTTCTTGTCAGTCAATCGACTCGGCTGTACAAGATTCCGAGCAATACGATATGTTTCAGGTCCACAACAACTCAACAAAATGGCTTTCTTCTTATCATCGTCACTGACATCGTTTGCCAAAAAGTAGAACTCCAATTGTTCCTTATAACTGTTCCAGTCCTCATTCACATTGAATGAGTTTAGATGTCCGTGCGTCGGCATGTTGTGTTCTATATTTTGAATACAGAAATGTCCTTGACACTATTTCGTAGTTCAAAGGTCAGGAAGGTCAAATGCGATTCGAGCGGGACGGATTCCGACTTCACCATTAAAATCAATGGACTTTACACGGGGGTTCGTTTAGAAATTAATAAACACTCACTTCTATGGATATTTTGGGCTTACAGTATCCCATCCTCGTCGCCAAAATGTGACGTTCTACTATGTAGCAATCACATAACAGATCCATGAAGTTTTACACGTGTTTATTCTCGAACTTACAGAAACGGAACCGACTATCGCGCCACCTGGCGAATGCTATTACAACTAGTGAAATGTAGTCATTCATAATGTCAATTATGCGGGGATATCACATTCGTGAAGACTGTTAGACTTTGTAGCCTAAGAGAACGATGGACTCAGTGCCTTGAAGCTTGGCAATGGGAACCGAGCGCCTGTAATAGTTAATATACATGTTCGATCTCCTGCGAGACGAACACATGTATTCCATAAGGTATATAAAGAGCATAATAACGATATAATAGACTGATGATACTCATCAACATCGATAAAAATGATTCTATCAATTGTTGTGGAACAGTTTGCATGGGGTCGTTTGCGGCAACATTGCTGAAAGGAAGAATTCATATGAAATGAGTATCAAAGCAGTTTTTTACCTTTAACTAAATCACATTTCATAAAATGCAGCTAAGAGCATGAATATTGACTGTCAGTTAATCATCATTTCTTTATGAGGACAAAGATAGCTGTACAAATACATTGTTTATACAATGGACAAAGATCGAAAACGCCGCAATCTGGGCAAATATGCTCAACAGCAAAAAGATCGACACTCGTAGGCAGACTGTGGTGCTAACAAGATTCGGAAAGGTTCCGATTGGAGATGTAGGAGCCAAGTGGCTGTGTATGATGTGTTGTACGACGGTTTTTTTGAAAATGGGATTTAATTGACATTATTATTCAATACACCGTTCTCGCTCGAAACGAATTATCCTACAATCTAATTCGTTGTGGTAGTTTTGTGTTATAAATCTTCCATACGCTGACAAATTTTAAACTGGGCATAAATTATGTGATAGCTTTTGTGGTTGCGTTGTGCATAAAAAAATCAATAATTTTAGATATGCCCTCACCTCCTCTACCGCAACTGCGTCTCGTTATCGGTGGCGCGTGTGTGTGTTTTTGGACGTCTATGTACCTGTGTGCTCTTATTGTATGTAATGAAATACAACACATATGTGAAGACCGCTCACTCTGATATTTGAGATACAATAGTAAGTTTGTATAGAGTTCGAGCTTTGAGAGACCTATCATTGGTAGCAAATAAATTCTGTAGCTGCACGTGTTAAATTAAGATATATTATGTTATAAACAGAACTATCATTTGTTCGACATGCCAGCTCATTTTAACTATGAGTTGAAGCAATGTGACATTCATGTATACCCCCCTATATAACGTAAGTAATGATTGGAAGAACTAGAAATGCGAGTGGAACCTTTTCGTGTTCACCCGATCCCTAGGTGCGTGGTGAAACTTTGCATATTCTAAGTAACTACTCTTGCCCTAGATCCAATCACAAATTTCCTTGTACTTGCACTTAAATATATTAACATAGTGCAATATCTTCCTTACCGATGCAAAAAGCAAAAACGCATAAAACAACCTTAGTCAAACCCTACAATGTAAACGATGAATTAATAAGTAGAAACTTCAATGTCAATAACCCACACACTACATTTTTTACAGGCAAAAAAACATACTTATACAAGTATATGAGCACACAGTGTCACATTGCCTGCATAGTAGCGGTGATAGCGGTAGGACTGCATTCACCAAACGAGTAGCACTTGCAGAGAATCAAACTGGTTAGAGAAGACAGCTATATTATCCATCATGCAATGGTGTACATGGGATGAGGTCGTAGGTTTGCTCGTCAGTCACGCAGTTATCATCACGGCCTGCGTCCGCATCCAACAAATTGATCGGCGCATATCCCGGCCTAGTGTGCCTAACTCTTATTGACCTAATGTAGTTATAAGTCTAAACTAATAATATGGAGCGATATAGCATGAAAATCATTGGTTTGCCTTGGTTGCTTAATAATAATTGCGTGAGGTACGCATTGCATCCCATCAATATATCCATATTGCATCAACAGAGCAGATCTCCACTGTCTACGTTTTATTATGATTTAATATCCCTCATTGTTCCCATGTGCTAATCCCGCTAACTGTTAGTGAGAGACAAGAAATTGAACATTGATAAGACAATGATAACGTGCTAATTGGAAATACCGCTTACCGCGATCCCTTTTAAAGTAGATTCCTTTTGTTTCGGACATTCGAAGCCTCCTTTAATGTTCGCATAATGTTATCCATAACCTTTATCTCCATACAGCGTCTTTGTATATTCTCAACATCACTATTTATTTCTATCAGGGGCATAAGTGTATGTCCTTGGATAATATTGTAGTTTGTGAACATTCATCTTGGTTGAGCACCGAACAGTCACTGCGTGCAATGCATTCTGTGTGCACAAATGATGAAGTCATATATGTATGGTTACAGCATATACATATACATGTATGCATACATATATACATACATGCATACATACATACATACATACATACATACATACATACATACATACATACATACATACATACATACATACATACATACATACATACATACATACACATACATACATACATACATACATACATACATACATACATACACATACATACATACATACATACATACATACATACATACATACATACATACATACATACACATACATACATACATACATACATACATACATACACATACATACATACATACATACATACATACACATACATACATACATACATACATACATACATACATACATACATACATACATACATACATACATACATACATACATACATACATTACATCCATACATATCTAGAATGGTCAGGCGAGAAGTATGAGTTATCCAATACTAAGTAAACTTTGCACAGGTCCAATGAATCACTACAGAGAGGGAACTCTGGGTATGAAGTCGTTGCCTTTAATGAACTGGGTCATTGTACAACTTAACGCTGTCAAATAGCGGTCCATAGCAATAAAGGCAATGATGTTATAAACATGGTGTTTTTTATATACTAAAGATCTGACGAACATTTCACGTGAGTATAAGCTAGCGGATGACATTAGTGTACCGCACGCCAGTTACGTCATGCGATGATAGCCCCCAATCAATGGATTATTTGCATATGAGCACTAAAGAGTCAAAATAAGAGCGATCTTGCTAAATACATACACTTTTAGCTTCGCATTGTAGAGCTAATACACATTCAACTATGTGCGATGTGCGTACCATGCAATTTATGATCTACATTTATCTGAGTTGTTGATATAACTATAAATACTTTAATGAATCTCGACTGTAAAGGTCGGAAAAGGCCAGATAAATGGTTTTTTGAGTGTTTGTGCGATATAATATATCGCTGTGTGCTGATGAACAGTTTCATACCGAATGACATTAAAATCATCAGTGAACTTTATGAGGAATTGTGTCAATTTGGACAGATGCAAACAGTACTCCAAACTCCAGTATCATCATTCCCATCATGCCATCGTCAACAACTTGTTTAACTCTATTTAGCGGCACTAAACACACTCCTATGAGACCACTGTGTGCATCTTAGGAGTATGCCACGTAATATTTCTCAGACCCCAAGCGATTGAACGCGCACATGCGATCAAGAAAAGGAACTAATGTTGGTAACTGCAGTTAAGGTTTTCTTGTGTTTATGTGTTAACCCTTTATCTACCGCCAATAATTGCTTATAAGTTGGGAGATAACCTCTGAAAGATAAAATGATTTGCTATTCGCGCCTTTATTGCCCTTAATTGATTAAGATTGTCTTATTACCAGTGGTTCCTGATAACTACGCTTTCTCAAAATCTAGTTCTGTTTTTTATTTAGAATCTTTTATAAATTGATTGATCGATTTTCACACCACGGATATTTGGCTCTCTTTAGACAATATCAATTATGGTAGCCCGTGTCGAAGTTCGTCTCCCCATTGTGACGATGACAGATGAGAATGGCCATGAGACAGGTTAATGGGTTTCTATTTAGCGCTTATGTTGGTGCTGCCAAAGCACCGACGCTTCGTTTCTCATTCATCGAGCACACAATTGGAACAATGCAAAATCACAAGCAATAGATTAACACGAAGTGAATTTAACCCCCCTCCTGATATATGGTTACATGCGCGCATGCAGATGTATGCTATATCGATGTATCTATATATACCTTTAATACATATATAACTAGACGGCCATGATCGATGACGATTTATTATTGTCTTTGTCTTTTCATTTAAGCATGCCCATGAAAGCATAAATGTATGCGAATGGCAGCAGTCACAATCATGTTTATGACCTTGTTAGTGTGTTATATGACGTGCAGCAACTGGAAAAGGGGTTTTGTAATGGCTGATGCGACGGGATGATGACAAACAATCGCCACTCTATCATGCCTGGATGTCATCTGTTTTGTTGAATCATTCATCGCAGTGTTGTATCAAACATATTCATTCAAAAGAATAGTAAAATGATGAATAATTACACTTTACGCGTAGCTATTTTCGAACAAATTAAGCTACTCATAGGGGTTGTATTAAGAGTTAATGACAAAATTAAGTGCGATGAAGTTGGAGTGATTTGGAGTATGACAGTCTAAGAGATGCAGTGCGGTTGAGGCTAAGAGACTAGTTTTGGTGTTGTTATTAAATTCATATTGTAGAAGCTAGTTGTTATTTTACATGTGTTGAAACTGCTGCCTAATGAGCCATACTATACCAGTGATTTATTTGAAAATGGCATGACGCTCAGCCAAGAAAATACTTTTGTGAAATCTTTTGTAACAAGGGAATATCTATTATTGATAGTGAAGAACAAGCAAAGCTATCGAATGCATTGATATTATGCACACTTGAAATATAGCAACATGCATCATGGCCCATTCTTTTGTCATAGTCTTTTGCTGCCAGGGGATTACATGTTTTTTCAATGTTCAATATGGGAATTACGAAATCACCTGGCCTTTTTATTATTGTGTACATCTACCTTGGCAAGACAATTATGGCATATCCACTCTTCTTGAAAGCAATGAGTACAGCCTTCGTCTACTGCATTCCAATTAACATAACAAATATTACCGGGACATGAGGGCTGTAATGAAGTTTTGCATGGACTATCTTTGACTTTGGATGTGCTGTTAAACCAAAGTTGCACATACACCAATGACGAGGTGGAACAAAATGAGCTCATTCACCCTGGGCATAGACTACTAAAGTGAGCCTTGATGATTGTGTGACTAGCCGGCAGGCTTCGACGCTGGGTTTAGACATACTTACGCACACACAAAAACAGACAAATATATATGTACACACACTGACACACACACGCAAATATATACACAAAAAATATATATATGTATATATATATATATACATATATATTCTTGATAAAAGTTGTTAATTAATCTTATATATATAAATATATATATATATATATATATATATATATATATATATATATATATATATATATATATATATATATATATATATATATATATATATTATATGTATATATATATATTTATCTTTATATATATATATATATATATATATATATATATATATATATATATATATATATATATATATATATATATATACATATCAATATCTTCTTTCATGCATTTTGCGATAAATATGGTGCAACGCGTACACTATACTTTTCACTGGTCATGCTTACATTACTAACCATAAGATTAAAACTAAAATTCATTGCTAGCAATATGTGGGCCCATCATTCGTGTTTTTGCGTTCGTCCTGACTAAGTCGGTCGCAATCTTCCAAAAAAGCGTCATCATTATTTATAGCAAGCATTACCTTGTTCAGCAGTATTTGCCTCATTAATCGTAGCAGGCATTACTAAGGGCCATCAATACTTGCCTCATTACACATAGCAGGCCAGCAGTATTTGCCATGGCATATATAATGCAGATGGTATAGCATAAATACATCCGTTGAAGATGCTTGTATAATTGTTTATTGGTACCTGCAAATATACACTAACATCGAAGTCAATTATCTTCCAGCAGCAAAGGAATACCCTATGCAAATTGAATGAGTTGTTAATTATTCTGCCTGACTGGAAGCACTGTTCTCATTCTCGACACACCGGAGGTAGTTGAGGTGTACTTATTCCATCCAATGGCGACAAATTGTGCCAAATATTTCTCTGTGGCGGTTTGTAATATTGTTGTTGCCATATCCAGTCAGAGATAGAAAGCACTATTTAGCATGAGACAAAATGTTTTTCACAAACTTCCACAGTCCTTGATTTGCGCGAGACACTTATAGCAAACAATATTCACAAACTTCCACAGTCCTTGATTTGCGCGAGACACTTATAGCAAACAATATTCAGCACATGCTGTTTGGAATCTGCGAATTGTCTCTGCAGAAAGGGGGGTAGTGGGAGGATGAATTACTGAGAAGGTGAAGTGAATTTTAAATTGGAGTGATGAAGAAGTAGGGTGAAGTGGTGAGGAAGATATTCGATTTATATGAGATTGATGAGCTAGTGTGTGATGTGTTAAACAAATCGAAGCATATACATGGATTAAAGACGTACACTGCAAACTTATTGACTATGGAAGCTTATTGTGTCGATACAACTAATATGACACTCGAGACAATGCAATAACACGATTAACATTTTATTGTGATATCATCTGTGTATATTGTTTATCGTGGCATCGCCAACTAAAGCTAATCCTACTCACTGTGAGCAATACGACGCCAGTTGATCAGGCTCATACAGGTTCGACATATTCATGAACGTCTGCATTTATCTATTTATTATGTTATTTACTGTCAGGCAGGTAATATCCGTTCACAGACTGTGACGTTATCAAGGTCAGAAGACATTTTTGTGTCTGCTTGCACAATATATGCGTAATTATAGTCATCCAATTATCTCTGCGAAGTGCCGATCGATCATTTTACAGACAAGAAATAGGTTCCAGGTCTGGAAAGGATGACCGATGCGAGACCACTTGCTCCGAAATGCATCGCACTTAAGTAGCCATGCCCGCAAATAAGCGGCTACAGATCTAAACAGGAAGCATAAAGGGAGGCTAACAAAATGATGTATGGAACGACGTTGTCATTGAATTTCCGGTTAAGGACCCTTAGTCATTGCTTGAATTGAGTGTCTGAGAGGCTGCCTGATTCATACAGTTTCATATCTGTCCTCTCTCCAGGAATATTATATTGTGTAAGGTGTGCTGAAATATTCGATCGTCGCAACTATGATCGGTTGCTTGCAATATGACAACTGAAACATTCGATCATCACAATGAGGATCAGTTGCTTGTAACATGACATTAAATATGCAGTGTATAGTTTGCGTGTTACGTATAAACATATAAATCACGTTATAAGTGGATGATGCTTATTTGTGTAGTTGATGCTGTTTGTATTCTTTATGCAATACTTACCTTTGTAAAGTGATTCTAAAAGATGTCTATGATAAGCCATTAAGACGGGGCTCTATCTAACGATCGGTCAGCCCCAGTGACAGACAGCAATAGCACACTGGCGGCTGTAATCGTTGTCCCGCATGCCAGGAACAAAATTCCTAAAACGACACCCCTGTATCGGTCTGTTAACATCGATAAAATAAAGATCTCAGATATCAACTGTGAGTTCGTCATGGTAGCAAATATACCTCAAATCACAAATAACAAGAAAATGTAAGTAAATCTGAATAAATATCGTATCATATCTAGTGTACCACTGTATGTGATCTTGTGTCGTATAGAGGCGTGATATTGGTGACCATCGCGGTGATGCATGAACTGTGTTGATACCAGCGAGGCGATACTTATATAGTCAATGCATCTCGAAGGTCCTCTCAAAGAAAACAAAACCTAATAAGAAACGCGTTAAGGGTATGATTCAATCAGGAATACATTTGTACTTGATGAGTCGAACAAGATCATACCCGTCAAGTAAGTGTAATTACACCACTCAGCATGAAGACCTGAGGCCTCCTTCAAGTGCAAAATGGTTCACTGCAAAAACGACCTACTGTGAAGTTATTCGTTATATGCAGATATTGTGGGCAGCTGAAAATGGATAATCGTCTTAAGTTTTAACATAACGGCTACATCCTGGTCCGTTTAAACGATTACATTAGCTCGTCGAAAAGACGTGGATACACACGCCTTAGTGAGCAACTGTTCTGATCATATTAGCTTCGTTTGAATACTGCTATTTATCAATTTCAAAATAACTCACCTCAAATATTGTCAATGCTTACAAATTTTAATACCACCAGCATCGCGAAAAAAAATGTGCAAGGGTAGTACAGAAGGCTGGTAGAGGACAGGGGCAGTATTTTTGGTCGATTCTTTTGTTGTTATGATCACAGTGATATCGCCACATTGAATTAAATAACGTATCGTCAATGATTAAGCTCAGACAGTCCGACAGTTTTGGCTTCCTTTTCCAGTATGATATATAGACCTAGACCGCAGATATGGCAATCTGAACTGAACAGGCTTTCTAAGTATTGCACCCAACACGATGTTTTCAGTATCCATATATCATACAGACTGTGCGGGCGGGTTCATGCCGACCGTTACAGAACATCTTGCAGATGCTTCGAGGCTAAGGTGAGTTCTCCTCACCTGGAGCGGCAACTGCACATCGTCAGAGTGTCGACGCGAAGACCAAGGACATAAACGAGGACTGCAGAACGATCTTATGAACAACGAACGAAACGTCCTCCCACACAATGAATAAATAATGATGTTACACGATGAATTGAAGACCACGAGAAAATCACTGAGTCTGGTGTAGTAGAAATGGAAGCGGCCACATGACCGACCCGAGCTGGCTAGCAGTGCCCAGAAGATCTGGTTGACAAGGGCTGGAGTTTGGCAAACAATGAAAACACACACTATTACAACAACAGAGAGCGTGATGTAGTCACCTGGGGGGCGCTGACTTGTCCGCCTGGCCTTTCTCCTCTTCAACGCTCTTAAAGCCTGTATGAGTTGCCAATTGAGATACGCGAGTACAGATAAAGGCACCACGTACATTACGATAAAATATATAACATTAGAGTACAGTATCTGATACAGCTGGCTTTCTCCTAAATTCACCATATATATCGAACTGGATTCGTTATGATCTACATTCCGAGATATAGGAAGAACCGGTAAGTGTTCAAATACTCTTGGAATGTTGTACAGAACGGCAAACAATATAATAACCGTGACAGATTTGAGGATGGAATGAGGATTTTGAGAGCGGTAGTCACAGATTGGTCTACAAACAGCACAAAAACGATTAAAAGTGACCAGCAAAGTTAGATATATGGTTGCCGTATGAGCCATCATTGAGAGAGGCCACACGAAGAGTTTAGTGAATTCCATGTAGACGGTGATGTTGGCCAGTAGTCCTAGGTACTGGTAGAGTGATGGTATGGTGTAGGTGATGAGGGTTGTGATGAGGAGGACCGTGTCAGTCACCGCTATGCATTGTAACAAGACAATGGCTGCAGTCTCCGCCGTGTGCCGGAAGAGCACCAAGAATGACGCACAATTACCCACAATGCCCAGAATACACACTGAGCCAATAACGACGGCACTTACGACCAGGTCAAATATCTCACAATTTGATTCCATAATCGTCACGACATCAAACCCAGCATGCAAGGGTTAAGGACACCTATGCTGAGAAGATGAGGCCTGGAAAATGACGGCTTCAGTTGATGAATAACAATATTGCTATTTATATAGTTGGCAGTCACTGCATTGCGTTCAGTCCTTGTAACTTCTAGCCCGACCAAAACATTCGCATTCCTTAGCAGTCTGATATGGCTACTTACCTTATCTGCTTGATGCTATATTTGCCAAATGCACTCTGACAAAAGCAGCTTTTAGCCTCATGTATCCTCAATCAACACCCTCCTGCTTCAAAGGGAGATGGTATCCTGTTTCGCTTCAGACGACTCCTAACAACTGATGAACATCAGGATATAATTATGGCGCCGCTAACATTGGAGGTCATGCAACGCGTATGTCTATTTTGGCGGCCGACAAATAAGGTTGTTTTTACCCCTGATGTTTGCACGACGAGAAAGTCACGGCAATCACGCAATGGTTACTTCCAATATCGAGTAACTATCCTGCTTCTCCGGACGTGCTTTATCTTCTGGGTGTCTGTTGTTGGTCGCATTTAAAACCCGTCTCGGTCAACGACAACAGCTTAATGTAGCTCTGTCAAGCCGATGCTGCGTATCACTGCATTTGATAGATGGCTCGCAAAGGGTTGCGTATCAAATCGCCTGCCGCCCTACTGCGCGGCGTCTTTACTCTCTGCTGCTATGCCGCCGTTAACTAAGGCGGAACCTGCTCAGCGCATAAGAGGTAAGGGTAACCTTGGGGTGGCGATCGTGCCACGCGTGCGATAAAATCTGAATCCTAACGACGCGCTCGATAAAAGTATCTCGTGTTGCGCGAGGTTATAGCTGGTATCTCGTACTTCGCTGTGATTGACGTGGTGGCGAGGGGCCTTTTTCATAAAGCATTACATATCGTTCAGTATTGCGAAATGTCCTTTTCTATCATAGTTCACATATCAACTGAAGCGTTACGATGTCATTCATTATGTTGTGTTTGCTCAAGTTGCTATTTTGTGCAAATTAATAGTTTCATGGCCAACGACTAATCCTCAGCAGCATCACAAGGCTATTGCTATTCAAGTCATTTGATGAAAAAAAGACTGAAAAAACTTACTATCAATCAATAAGATTCCACACAACATCTACGACCTTCGAGCCGATAACTGTAGAAGCACCACTAAATAAGCTAACCTGCGTTGGTTATGCCCTTGCGAGTGACTACTTTATGGTCTATTGTCAGTAGAGGCTGCATATAGAATGCAATCAACACATGAGAATAAAGGACCGCAACAGCTTCTTATCTCTCGGAAAATGTCTGTCGTACGAGGCGTTGATAGGGCATAAATCGGCAGTGTCTGCGGACAATGACAAGTATGACGTGTTAATGAGATATTGTTGGCGTGATTCAATCATAAAAAGTGGTAAAGTTGTGTATTTGTTCATTTTCACTGTGAATAATGCGTAAGATAAGGGGATGTTTATAGTCCCTTAAATTAACTACAACAGTGTACCCATATGCGTAATATAATCACAGGCGAGATGATTATCGGTTAGGACAATGATAAGTACGACGTGTTAATGAGGTATTATTGGCGCGATTCAATTTTTAAAAAGTGAGAAAGTTAGTTTATTTGTTCATTGTCACCGGAAATAAAGCGTTTGCCAAGGGGAAGTTTATTGTCCCTTAAATTGACTACAGCAGTGTACCCATATACGGAATATAATTACATGCGAGATGATTATCTGTTGGGTAATTACCCAAAGCGGAGCTTAGTGAATATGTCATGAATAGCATGTAGCTTTGCATTTCGTTACCAATGCGGATCTCTTCAAACCAACTGAATCCATGGTATGAATGTCAGTGGTCGACTGTGTCTTTGAAATATAATTTCTAACAATATCTTCGCCTGTCGTTATTCTAAGCGCTCTGTGAACTCGGTCCTCGGGGAAATGCAATTACATGACAGGACTCAGAAAGCAGCATTTACGCTGTATGGGGGTTGAAACCGCAAAACAACATCATCATATTTTACGTTTGGTCTAATTATCATTATTTGGTTGGGAGCCGTCTGACTCATCTACACCGATGTTGTGCAAAAGATATATCTTCATAATATTATATAATAGCACTTCCATAGGTTAAGAGTTTATCGTGCATACAATGTTTGCAAATACATACAAACTGCTACAAGGCGTGCATTTCTCGAAACATATACGTCCTGTGGCAATGGGAGGCTCAGGTGTCATATACAACTGTGGTTGCTTTAGGTGTTGAGTACATCAAGATATATTTGTACTCCTTTACAACCAGCACGATATACTCCACCACCTCCACGTCACAAGGCGTTCTTCGTACAAAAAATCACAGGAAAAACAAATACAGTTGGCGTTTAACTGTGAACAAAAGGTCGGCTGCTTTGCAAAATAACTCTCGGTGAGCTCCCTTCTTGTAACTTGTCGCTGATTGAGCCATCACAAGATTTCTTACCTCCACAACATCCTGGTGAATCTACAAGATGTGGTTAAAAAGAAACCGAGAATGTAATACCGAGAATGAAAGAGAAGAGAAGCTGAGGATCAATGGATTCAGATAATCAATCCTTATTCTCTTTGTATAAATGGAGCTCGAAAATTCGGCATCGACGGCAATATATCAACTTGAGTGCTTCAAAGTGACGCGCATGCCTGGCAACAGCTTCTTCTGTATTTCTAACTCAGATTGTCTGCACAAGGCTACCATATGAGGTGATGTTCGTCCCTCACCTTATTGCTCAGTATCGTACAATGCGTCGGATTTTAGTCGGTGATTCCTCTTGTGTGTGTTGCCATGTGAACCGACTATCACATGCATTGGCGACGGCACCTGCACAGTAATTGGTACTTCATTGGTCTGGCTCTGTTGCTGTTTTTGTCAGAGCAAATCAGCAGCGACTTTATAACGGCGACGACGACGTGCATGCCCCATTTTATCCACCCCCCCCCTCCCCACCATATACACACATTCTTTCTCAGGCTCATGGTACACTTTCTTGACTGTTCTTTCATTGTACTAGTGAGTCAATGGAACTTAAGTTTGGTTGCTTTATTCTATGGCTGCGAGTTGAACGTGTGATGAAGCAACCAAGAAATTGTGTCATTCTTAAACGTGGTCCTGTCTGTCGGAGCTATGTTTATGAAAAATGCTACAAGTACCCTCCGGCAACACCTGTATGGCGCTCCTCTGATAATCAGAGGAAAATTAGGTATAATCGGCTTCTATGAACCCGACATATGCGCGTACAATACTGCGGCTTAAATTCAGTAAGAGGTACAGTTTAATGCAAAAGAAAGATAAGGATTCACATGTCGTACAGCGATCCAAACGAACTGTTGCTGCTCTGAGGAACTCATAGTTGTCAGATATAATTGATCTATGGTCTATTTCAAATCTCTGTTAAGCCTCACTCTTTTGTGTTCCACTCGTTAGACTGATAGCATCTTTGCTACAACCAGACTATGATGATGGACCACCGAACCGCTGCTGCGTTGCGGTCATTTGCAAGTATTGATGAGAATGCTCGCCTAATTACTTCATTTTGTTCTGTTCTGTTTATAACTATTTTGGTCATGTTGCTGTGGAGCAAATGTAGCAAAATAGCGACTGCAGCTTATTCCTCTTAGTTTCGGTTTTGGTTTTCATCGCGAATATCCTTATCCGTTTCCATTGTTCGTTGATGAAATCTTGCTATCACGTGTAGGGGATTTGCTTGTCCGTTTTCCCCAGTTCGATGTATTGCGGCGATGTAGCTGTGAAGTTTGGCCTCTCCCCTCTCTTCTCCAGTAATTTCTCCGGTCGTGTTGATTTCAATGACAATCTTTTTTGGTTTAATTTGTATAAGAATTAGATTGTAGGATTGAAATGTCTACACCCTTCCCAGAGAGTGTTTGTTTTAGCTATTCCTTTTCTGAAGGAGCTCGCTAAGGACTCCCTTTCCACAACCCGAACTCGCTGTCGTAAATCAATTCGTCATTTCCAAGCCAGTCGATAGTAAGTGTGGCCTACAATGTTTCCTACTTATTTCCGGAGGTGTTTGACTTCACATGCTTTGATATTAGTTCTGTGTTTTGGTAGACGGATAAGCGTTGGAAAGCTCACATAAAAGCTCGTTGCATTTATTCTCAATTAATAATTCCAATCAGCTGGAGGATATATCGCGCAGCCAGTTCCGTCTTATTCAATCTGTGACAGCGCATATTTATTCAAGCATTGTCATCGCCAGATGAGCTTCATTTTGGGTGATTTACAGCCAGACACCGCGCTGTGCATCATTAAAGTGCCTATCGCACGAAAAATCATGTCATTTTTTTCGCCAGATAACGGAAATATAACCCAGAAGTACCTATTCTGTCTATGTGTCAATTGTCTAAGTGCGCGCTTTCTGATCGAAATTCGACTTTAAAGATGATTTCGGCGTATCGAGCCGACAAGCTCATGAATAATTCATCGCCTCCGCCTGACTTAAGGTCCGGATTGTTTTTGTTGCGAGGCGCAATCTGCACTACGATTAGCATCAGGAGAGCGACGAAGAGACATGGTATGACACAGGTCATTCGCAAACTATCGTTGCTTCTGCAGAGCAAGTGTTGCCTTACAGATTCGAACCAGAAATGAGCGTCTCCGATGGGGAGAAAACAGACATTGGCGATATAACTGCTGCGTCTGGGTCTCACGTGGGTCATGCTGCCCAGGACTTAGGGCGGCTACAGAACAGTTAATCGTATATGTGTTGGCGTGTAACGAAGTTAATCAATAAATTTCACCAACAAAGTATGTAATCTCTTTTCCTAATAGTATACAACAGAGCTTTGCAGCAAATAATTCTTCCATATCAGACAGCAGACATGAGATACCACAAAGTTTTTATCAAATCAAGTGGTTGCAAGGGTTCATGTTTACAAAGTTGTACCATGTAAATGTAAATGCTCCTCCACACGAATTGCAAACTAACTAATTTCGGACTGCTGTTAATAAATAGAGATCCTCTTTTATTTAAAGTAGGCCTTATCAAAGGCTGATTACAATATTTTTAAAAGTTGATGTAGATTGATTCTGAGGTAGAATATATAAAGAGGAGCTGTTTTCTCATAGGATTGTCAGTTAGCCCATAAATGAATGTATAACTGGACTTTAGGAGGTGAAGATTATGGTATTATATTAACATGGTGGTCAGTGTTACATCAGAGTTTCTATGAATGCAGAGGCTAAAACATATTTGCCATACAAAATGTCATCCTTTATTACATACATTAATATTCCCATCACTACATCATGTTACATGTGTTTGTGTGGCTACTGTGTAACCAATGGCAGAAGTGGAAGAATCTGTGTGCTGTGTGGAGATTCTTCGAGTCATGACCTCCATAGAGTACAACCCCATTCCTATTGGTTGCATAACCCAGCTTCCTGGTTTCAGACCAATCTGTTTGAACCCTTGGGCCTTGCAAGTGGGATATTTCTCCTACAGACAACAACACGGGCACATGTCAGATAATGATGTACAAAGGTGACGGTTATTCTATTATTTACTCATAAATCTGTACGAAGGCTAGCAGTCATTATTTACTATTTCATTATACTTACTGGTATGAAAAAAAATATTTGAGCATGGATAAATCAACAATGTCATATGGTTATTTTACAGGCGTTACAGGTATACTGCATACATACAGTTTGTTCGCTGGTGCTGGGGGAGTCTTGGACAAATGATAAGAGTTCCGTTACCAGCCTGCACTGTTACAACAATACAAGATAACTTCCCAGCACCAGATTATCAAGGATTCCTCTACCCTGTACTCACCTGGGACTTGTCTTGATACATGCAGAACCTACTCTGGTGTGCTTCAATGGCTTGTCGTGGATCTGGTCTCACCCCATCTGCACACATTGGAGGTGGTGATTCTGTCATGGGCAGGGTTGGCTCATAGCAAACCAGCAAGAACTCAGCCATCAGGCACTCGACATACTCTGAAACATAACAAGAATCAAGTCACAGCTTGCACACCAGACTGTTGCTTATAACCTTATATCCCCATGGTAATTGAATTTGTTGTCGTTAACATTTTATATATCAGTAAAAATATTCACCAAATGTTGCCTTTGTTGCTACTTTAGTGACACCATGCCCCTGCTTAAACTTGGGGTATCTTAGCTTGACGACTGGATCCCCAGCTTCGGTTGTCGCCTGTTCTCCGATATCTGTGATACAATGAACCAATTATACGTGACCTACATATAATTGGCATATCAGCACATGTAAACAAATTTAATAACAAGCAAATTTAAAAACAAACACCTACCATGAAGGAGCACTGTGAAAAGCAACATATTATATCATAAGAATGATTCTTGCCTGGCGAACATACCGTCAACTTAACAAGATAACGGACTTTTTATTCAATACTAATACAACAAGAAAGTCATCGAGTCTCACCCTCTGCTTCTCTCTCTTTTGATAAAGGCAGGTCTGCTTTTCTTTGGCTGGGGTGGGAGGGGTTCACTTGCCTCACTTGACAGCAGAGGCCCTCGCAAAAAGATTAGGCACAGCATCTTGCTTCAAAACCCGCTTACACCGTGGTATCCAACCAAGCTCTTCTATAAATTTTCAAATGAACCGAGCACAGAAACGATTACTTGCCCGGGCCCGGCTATTTGTCTCGCGATCGTAGTACCTGGCCAATCCATTGTTTTTTAAAATCGTCCTTACGAGGAAACCTGAACAAGCTCACGCCGTCCCGACTGGTACGCGACCAGCCCCCAACACAACAACCATTAACCATCGCGTTCAGGCGGTCACAAGATGGCTAAAAACGATCCAAAATCCCAAAAACGAGAGACAAACTCTGACAAAGTAAATAAAGGGGAATTCCGTGCGTCTCTGAGAAGGGCCTCTCTTACCTGACGTCACACGCATGGTTGACCTAGATAATGGCCGCCACAACGTTTTGTCGAGCGCGCTAATTTGAACTGACGTTTTATCAAATTTTGGCCTTAACTGATCAGATGCGACGGTTATTGGACCGGTTTGAGTTTATTGATCACATTATGAATTGATTTCAGCAAAGTACCTATAACCGTGCGATAGGCCCTTTAATGTCGGTGACAAAAAGAGTTTCACTTCAGTCAAGGCGTAGATTGGTAAGGTCATACTGACACACTTACTCATTTGCTTCCCCACCTGATGTCATATGAGAATGTGAGTAGCAGAATGAATGTAGCATTCTAATGCCCGCGAATCACTGACCGGGGACCCTTTTTAAAGGCCACCCATGAGTCAGTCAAGGAAACGAAAAAGAGAGATTCTTCTAGTAAGAGACGAGATTCAGACCGAGAACCCAGGGAGGTTTCGTTGTTGAAACCTTAATAAAATCAATGAGAACTCTACTCCTGAACTCCTCTGGCTAGTCCCCACTCCAGCAACCATAAGCAGCGAGTAAGATTACAGCAACGGAGGAGCATCATTGCTAGAAATTTAAGTATATGATAGTTGTTTGCTGTGTATGCATGAAATGTACAGTTGGCTGATCTGATATCTATACAATGCATCGATGTAATTGTAATAGCCCAGCTGGTATAGGAACGTAGGAACATCAACTATGTATAACAGATTAATTTAAAGATGATACAACTCGACATAATATCAGGTGCAAAAGCTGTCACACAACCAAAGACATCGTATTATGTATGCGCTGTATATAAAACATAGGACCCGTGATCGACGGGCCACTCCGGTGTTTCCTTGCCTAGAGAGCACAGGGCAGTTCCAGTTAACTCCTCTCTCTGGGCGTGTGTTACATAGATTTATGACGTATTTTTTAAGAACAGCATTTGTTCGCAGACTCTCCTTTTGCGAGGGATTGGACTAGATCTCTGGAAGCGTAACATTTTGATAAAAGAGTCGAGAATGTTTTCTGGTCATTTGAGCTTCGCGTCACATGTTAATTATCTGTTTAGCTACACCCTGTTGCAGGCAATTTATCCCTCTATTGAAGGATAACCGCCGACCATGCATTTGATTATAAACCTTCTCATTCACGTGAACTCGATTAAACACTCCGTTACATGTACAACTATATAAGTATACGCATATATTTACATATACATATACATATATATATATATATATATATATATATATATATATATATGTATATATATATATATATATATATATATATATATATATATATATATATATATATATATATATATATATATGTTTATATATATTCATATATATATATGGAGCATGGATACTGATGGAGTGCATGTTGCACACATAGAGCATCGGTTTCACAAATGCATCATCTGATCGCATCGTTTGGAAGTCTATCGCGAGCGAATGAATGTCGAAGGCCATCCGTCCCGAAGATGGCTCAGCATCCCCTAGTTCAAATTTCCTTTGTGATCATAATGTTTTAATCAAATTATTAAAACACGTTAAAGAAATAAAAAAACTGCAATATTGTCTGCAGCAGCAATTATATTGTTTATATATAAACTGCAACAAGTAAACCACACGTGCGTAACTCTAGTAACGATCTACGTTTATCAGAAAGCATCATTAGGCATTACAAAAACTAGCAGCTTACTCGCTTACCCCTTTGTCTCTTGGCCCAGTGATGATCTGCTTCGCCTTTCGGCCCACAGGCATTATGATCTTAAACGGTGGTCCCATCTCTGAAAGGGGATGCACCCGACCCTGTAGCTTAATAGTACCGTGCTGGGCCTTCCTCGAAACAGCGTGGATTCGCAGCCCGGTCTGGGCAACGGGTATTTGCCAAGTGGGCGGAGTCACTTAAGGGGAGCTGGCCAATCATCACAATCATCCTCATCCATCACCGTCGCGATATCACCTCGTTGTTGAAAAAGACGTTAAACACCAATATAACCATTGCTTTTTGTTTTCTGTACAAAATGCGCCTGTAACCGCAAGCTTCTTGACAAATGTCTGTCCATTACGTAGCAAACTTATAATTCATGAGACAACATCATACGAATTAAGATTGTTGATGAACAGACTACTTACAGGTTGACAGATGACGATGTTTTCCTCGTCTCATATTCTGTCATTTGTCTGGCTTCAGAAGTTCATCTTAGCTCGCCATTGTTATCTTGAGTAGCAAATGGTGATAGATTGCAAATTCTTGCAAACAGCTTAACTATGTTTTGTTCAGTGATTAATTATATCAAAGACGTTTGCGGCTGAAGCGCAGACGTTGGATAGCAAGGAATTCCGTTGTTTATGATGCTATTTAATTCTCCCCGCTGATTGTAGTGATGAAACCAACATCCCTATATCATTTGTTTGTTCAGCAGTAAAGCCCACTGAATAACATTTATTTTTTGACTAAGCATTTCGATCTTTGCTGAGACACTCTAATGCATATTGCCAATTAGACATTAAAAGACTGCCACATTATCTCCCGTGTCCTGATATCATGACCATCGGTACCACAGGCCATTATCCGCCATAGTGACCGCAGGTTCAGGTAAGTCAGGTGGTCCTTTGTTGCATTCATGCTTCGAAATCCTAACACACTGGTCCCGTTTGGTGCTTAGCGTCACAGTTTACATGAACACTTGCTGAGATATAATGATTTGTTTAAAGTGCACCCTGGGTAAAAATCCCGTTACTCCTTTGCATGAGGAAGAATTGCAACATTGATACTAAAGTACCTTACTTTTCACAATTGTCCGTAATACTAGTTTCGCAAAACATCCGGGTATACCCAAAAGTATCGCAATCGAGAGTCAATAACAGTCCATAACATACTTACAAAATTGACCGTTATGACTCTTTGATGATGATTTGATGCCGAAGATTAAGGTTTGCCATAATGGTATGGAACAATGGCTCGAGATGGATGCGTTCAGGCGGGCCATTGCGTCATCGATCGACACATTGTGTGATAAATATTTGTACGAATTGTTTGACAAAATGTCATGGTGAATATGACACTCACACACCAGTTAATGCAAATGTCAGGTTAACAATTATGAATGCAGCAAGTGATGACATGCAGTATTATCACACGGTATGATAAACGTATTAGCTTTTTGTGTAAATGAAGGCAGCACGTCTGAATGCATATGAATAATGTAAGTGCC
>CM067346.1:27021816-27087676 GCA_034190875.2 Urechis unicinctus
CTCGGTTAGATGTTGCTGTAGATGACGGAGGTATTGTCTCACCTCCAGCTGGATTATTGCGAAGCAGTTGCAGACTGTGCTCAGGTGACCAGCACCTGATGGCCGGCAGCAGGGACAGCACAGAATGGAGATAAGGTGGCCGTTTCTCCAGCCGCTCCTATCACAGTCAGCACATATTAACCATGGTAAGTCTTTACTGTTTGGCATTGGGAAATACCATGAAATAAAGCACCTGACTGCTAAGTACTAAGCCATACAACATGTGTTACCCAATACATTTGTCTGACAGGCCCAATGCATGCAGCCATACTTCCTTCATCCGCTAAAACTCTCTGCTTTTTCATCATTAGATCGTAAACATAACCACAATAAACTTATAAACCCTTGATAAGAAACAGTTTGTATACAAACAAAGAGCAGTCAGTGACCCGTTTAGATTAGATAATTTGGTAATTGGGAAGATTGTAAGATGAAGCCCCTGTAGCTAGACTAATAGAGCTGGGAAGAATGGCTTACAAAATGAGTCTTTGATACAAATTGCACAACATAACACACAGCTACATAGGGACACAATGACTTCAACTTAACCACAGTGGAATTATGAAAAGGGTGATAAAGCATATAAACTAGGGAGTCTACTCGGCCAATGCAGTAAGCACTACCTGATCAGCCTGTTTTGAGAGTATGATTGGGACACACTCAAGTAAGTAGAGGTCTTTGGAATTTCTTCTCCACAGTCGACCATCACTGTCTGTTAAACTGCCTAGAACAAGCAGACTAAAGAAGCTTTGGTCCACTTCTCTTTCAACCTGAAACAAGCAACTTCTGATTTCCAATTCTCATCCCAGAAATAAAGAGTGGCATAATGCACAGGCACTCAAGTCATAAAATGCCCCTCCACTCTGGCTTCAATAATTTATAGACAAGGTGTGAAGCCATTACTGATTAACCGCATTGAACCCATCAAAACGGTGCAGGACTTCATCAACCCGTATCATTTTGCTCTAACTGCCAAATGGTTTGAAATAAAATATGTTACACCAGGAAATTCTACTTTTCTTGGAACCCATTTAGTAAAATGGACAGGGTATGTAAATCTTGGTTCCCTATCAAATGGTGGTCACAGGATGTCTCTAAGGTCAACCCATGTCATTGTTGCTGTATGTTTTCTTAGCTGTTTCACATACTAAGTTCATTATTATTGTGCTAATTTCTCATGTGCGATTAGACAGGTTGACCAACGCTTACATCTTGAGAATTGATCACATGAACTGTGGTCATTGATATTTTGGCTTTCTTCTTTGCGCTGTTGTGGCATTGTTTATCTCAAATAAATACAAGATTAAATGCCACACTATGATATCAGACGAACCAGATGGATCAGATAAGGGGTTGTCATTGGCCAGAAATGAACACAGTTTGCTAAAATATAATGTGGATTTCATTCAATTACCCACTGGACTATCGATTTGGCAACGAGGGACTTCACCATCACCCCATGGTTTGTTTTGAAGAATTGAAAATTTGTTTGCTGAACAGATACAACAGATTTCTTTAAAAAACAAGAATTATTTTGATCAGAGTGTGATTAGATCATCAGCATGCCAATGATTCCATGAGTTGTGTCATTTGGGGTAAAAAACAGGTAACAAGATTCAAATTTGGAATTCAGCCAATAGCATGTCCAGGACATGGTTCATGACCCCAGTGACATAATGTAACCCCGTCAATAGGGAACCCAGGATTACAAATTCCAGTCCATTTTTTTAAAAAAAACATGTCCCCAATCTGGTTTACATAATATATATATAGTCTGGGCTGTTTGAATATGCCGCTACAGCGAATTCAGTGAAACCACTATGGGTCAAAATCTCCACAAGGCTTGCACACCTTTGTCTGTATATACTAGAAGCTAGAGAGGAGGAGGAGGACAAGTGCCTGCAGTATAATGTATTGAATTGAGCCATACATAATGTGCAAGATCAAGATGAATGATCTTCCCAACATGTTGCCATGGTAGCTGAGCTTCAGGAAGCAGCGTAGACACCACAGCATCAATATCAACGGTCTTCTCATGGAAGGATACTTTGATCACATCCACTTCCAATGTCTCACTCATCTGCTGAACACAAAGACTCTTTCCCATGCCTGACCGCAGCGACTTAACCAACCTTACACCAGAGCTGAGGGCACACAATGGAATAGAGGTCAGTGTATACAAATAATCTGTTGACTGACATTCAGTGCAATTATAAGAGTTTTACCATTTATGGGCTTCTTTGGGAACCAAGTGTGACTGGAGATAGGCCTGTGTTTCATTCCATGAGTGCATCTTGGGAAAGCTGACACGATAACGGTCAAGGACGTTGATGACATGGGAACGCTCTTCCAAGCCTTGGCTGCATATGACCACCATCCGGTAGTCTGGGGCTATATGAAGGCAGAAGGACAAACGATGGGTACAGATTCTTCTAGATGCACACATATACCCAAAATATTTGTGTGTATTGTGTTTATGTAGGGATAAAGATTATGTAACCCCAAGTCCTTATAAAATAACCAAGCAACTGGATAAGGCCAGACATTGAAATTATGCCCAATGGAGTTGGACTTCATTAGTTCATAAGGCTGATAGTGATGAATGTCAAATCAAGCGTGTTAGATAAGTGCATAATGTATAGTGAATGAGAAAGACAGAGATATTGAAATTGAAAGAGGTCTGCAGGTTGAGACTTAGATCCAAAGGGTATTATTCAAAAGCATTCACAAGTGACAAAGATGATGTCAACCTTACTGCTGACCAAGATAAGGGATTGCTAGTCACCTATTTCACACCCAGAACACTTTTTTGCAAAGGTAGGTACCGGGTATGTTTGAGAAACAGTTTAGCTAACAACTAAACTGCCTAATCAAAACAGTGTCATAACATTATAAAACAAAGAATCACAACAGCCAGATGGTAAACCAATGAATCAAGCAAATACAATAACACTATCTTGAACACCAACATATACAAAGACCTACCAGAAATACAACAAAATCACAAGTACCTAACATGATAATAAGAAAAGTTCCAACTGCAAATGCTAACTGGAATACAAGTCCTCAATTAAATCCCCAAAAATGTCTAGAACTCAACTAAATGCAACAGAATGAAATGAACATTAAGTACTGAGTAAGGTACAAACAAATTCAAAGTCGTAACTGGAATACAAAGATATTCATTGGAAAACAAACACAATCTAAGACCTTACTGGAGCATAACACTAGAATATCAAATACCCACAAATGCAACACAGGCATCTTCAAATGCAACACAAATTCTCATACTTCACTTGCACGCAAACAAATATCTACCTGGAAAAAAATGTCTTATAACGATACCTACTGATGCAATTACAACGCAAGAACCCTGACAATTGTAATACTAATACAAATGCAACGACTATGCCCTGATACAGAGAACAGACATATACATATATTACAACCAGAAAGTAGTACCTGAGCAGCGCTGCGTCTTTTGAACCCATGTTTCCACCATGGTACTGGTGGCATAGCTGAGCAGATCAGCATTGACTAAACAGTAAATGCGTCCATAACTTTCACCTGTGGTGTCACCCCATGCCCTCCGCCAGAAAAGCTCAACCTGAATGGTCATTTGGTTAATAGTTGATGAATGTTAATTAATTCTGGTTTTGAAGATCTTCCAAGAAGCATGACCACAATTATCTGTAAATTGAGCATTGGAAATGCACTAGGTACCTCTTCCTCAGTGGTTTGCAAGGTGCACATGAGGACCTCTTCTGATGATGGTAGAGGACGAGTCCGGTCAAACATGTAGATGGAGAGCAGAGTGGATAGAACCTCATCTAACCATACACACCATGTTTCAACAGCTATCAATCCTAAATATAGTAAAAGTACTGATTTGAGGATAATGTACTAGTGGTTGAGGGAGATACTGACTTGAAGGGCACAGAATCAGGTTTGGTTGGCCTGCCTTCAGAGAAGGTGGGAAGCGTCTGTCGACTTTTAACATCTTCAATGCTAAAATAAACGAAGGGTTTGGTATTATTCAGCACTGCATTTGAATACATTTGACTGAACTGGGTGGCTGTTACATTATAAAACAACTTGAACCTATTCATCTTACCAGCCAGGTGATCTAAGATGCAGCCTAGGTGCTCTACACTGATGCAGTCTGCCATGTTGGTATGAGCACACTTCAAGTAACCCTCCCATAACTTCTTTAACTGGGGAGCCAGTTCATCCCTTGATTCATAACAAAACATACCACAATCATCACTGACACCCATTTGCATCCAAAAGCACAGATCATATGACAGTTGACTCCAAGATACATTGTCATTGTGCCAACATTTCGATGAGATATAAGCCTGTCTACAGCTGAAGGAGAAATTTTGCTTAGTGAAGCAAAAAAAGGTGTGCATGTTAGCTTGTAGTCAACTAATATAATGGTCCATCCCAGGTGTATAAATGTTGTAGCTATTATGCTTCACAGATGATTTGCTATGTGGATTCATGCTGAGATTTAAACAGAACAAAACAATTCACTATGCTCTTTGCGAGTTGGGTCAGTCAGTATTCCGGGTACACTATCACGGAGCAAGATCACATCAGTATAATCATAAGAACCAGTGAGCCGCAGTTGTAGGTAAGACACTCAGCACACTTTAGTTAAACCTATGACAAAGAGTGTGAAATCAATTATCTCAGAAAGACAGTTGACCATCGGGTGGTGGAAGCATCTTGCAAAATCAAAGCGAGGAAGTAGAAATGTCTTATATGGCCAATAAATGGGGTCAGGGAGTGTACAACACACTGGCATGAGCGCGACCCGGAAGGTTTGGCTCACAAAATTGATCTACCAGCTATACTGATATGCTGGCTTAAATCTAGTCATTGCATGGAAGGTGTGAATTAAGACGCTCGGTCTTATGGCTTGTGTGCGATTTCTTATAACTCGTTCATTGGGCTTTCAGCCAAAAACTGTTTGAGTGCGATATGAAGCAGCTGGATGGGAGAGGTAAAATTGAGGGCTTCCATCATGAAAAAGTGGCTGTTGGTCGGATAGAGGGGTTGGCCAGTCAAGGGGAGAACTGTTACATTGCAAGGCGTTCGGGATACGTGGGGTGGCCAATCAAGAGGTGGGCCAGATAAGAGGGGACCTATGTAATATGATTCATTAATCATTGAAACATAACAAACCCTTCTTGCTTGCTTTGGTGCAAGTCCTGAAGTAGTCCTGCAGTGATCTTCCCATGGGATTCTTCTGATTGCAGTCTAGATGATGAAAGCACCTTCTCTTCTGATTCACCCCCCGGGTCTTCAGCAGTCTCCTCATTGTCTTCATTTCCCATGCACCATAGAATACCTACATCAGCCAATAATTGTCCTATTAATCTACCAGAACCACAATGGTGCAAAAATTCATGCACTCATATGCCTATGAACTGAAGTGAACTCAATATGCAAAGTAACATCTAACCTTCATCAATTAGATCAGCCCCTGTTGCTGCCAAAGCCTTTTTTGCCAAGGGCTCAGAAAACCCTGACTCCATGACACTGTGAATGAATTTGGCCTCAAGATCACTTTCATCCATCTCTTCGTCATTGTCGGACACAGCAACCTCTTCCTCTGTGGTGTCCATGAGCTCTATATCACGAGATGCAGACTCCCTGGCAGCCACGAGCTGTCTGTCAGAGCAGTCTGGTTGGATGCTGCTGAGTAAAGCAAACATCTGCTTGTATTCCACATCAGCATTAGGAGGTGATGTGTGACATGCGGCCAGCTTACGTCGCAAGAAAACAAGCTGTTTGGTGGTGAAGTAATTGAGGCTGTAATGCTTGTCCCGAGCACTAAGGATGTGCTCCCTCCATTCCTTCAGGCACTTCTCCATGAATGTAGAGAGCTGCTGGATATGTTGGAGCACAGAACCAGCTCCTTTGTGACCACGCAGCATGTAGTCCGCCAGACCAAAGTCCACATCAGTGTTTACATTACGACTTGTATCACAGTAGAATGTGGAGATCCACTTTGAGAACAAAATACTGCCTGCAGCGTGGAGCTTCAGGTAGACATCGGCAACACGATAAGTCCCGTCAAATATCTGTAATAAACCATATCAATGTAAAGTAGATAACATGAGGCAAAATGACAAGATTTTCAATTAAATGTTGTGACAAGACTTTATCATAATGTTTATAGATGTACATTGTATTCAATGGAACACTTTATAGGGTCACACTCACGTAGTAAATGAACCACACAAGAGAAGCATATAAGATGTGCAACTTACTATACCAGATATTCTTATTTGGTGTGACCTTTGGGAAAAAGTGTCAAGGTCATGAATGACCTCTCCAAACTAAGACCTCAACAGACATTATTTTGGCATGACAGAAATAACAAGAGGCCTTCTAATTGCTTAAAACAGCAGTTCAAATTTCCAAATGTGTTGACATTGTGCAAGATATTCTCCAATAACACCCTAGACTTTAAAAGATATTCAACTATAGTTAAAGACAATGCAGGGCTATTTTTTAGTTCACAGGTAACCAAATTAAGAGTTTGTAATTTGGAGTTGCTGGCTAACTTTATAAGAAAACGTGCCATCAAAGTAGTATCAGCTTTGCACACTCTTTATTTGTTGCCGTGACCTTTACAATAAGGTCAAAGAAACTTATAACCTCTCTAATATAAGATCCTACCATACTTATCATGATACCATATTGACAAAATGAGGCACTCAAATACATTCTAAGATTCTGTATTTGTTACTGTGACCTTGAAAATAAGGTCATGATCATTGATAATCTTTCTTATTAAAGGTCCCACAAGACCTTAAATTTTGGCAAAATTAATTAGTTGTGGGTGTTCTGATTGGTGAGAAACAGCAGATTTAATTACCCATTGGGTTAATATTGAACAAGAGATTTCATATGAACAAGTTACATCAGAAGTGGAATGTAACATCATTTATGCTAGTGGAGGGGTCCTCTGTTTCCCACCAAGTTAAGTATATCTTAAAGAGACTGTTCAGCCCCATATTTGTAATGAGGTTGCACCTTGGTAACCAAAAGTTTTCAGACTTTCAGTAGATCCTTACTTCGGCTGTCGCCATTTATGTTGTCGTAAATTCCCCTTTCTGCTTGTCGGTTTAATTTGTGCGCAAATATGCCCACAACTTAAATGAGTGAAGATTTTGATGAAATCTACATTTTACAAGTATACACATCTATAATGAGGTAGAAATGGAGCGTGTAATTATTTACAGCTAACATTCGTGTGGTTCATGGTTTTACGAAGGCACCGTTATCAACGGAACGACACAACTAAATAAAACAGATTCCACAGTACATCATGAAAATTCCAGTCAAATAATGATGAAAATTTATCAACATGATTTTCGATCAAGTAAACTTTGCGGCACAAATAAAAAGATGGAATTATTTGTCTGCGTTAAGGGTAGTTATGTATTAACAAAATGATCCCTGGGTGCCTGATATGGGGCTGAACAGCTTCTTTGAGAGTTATTGCATCCCTTCCATTATAAGGGAATGACCATATATGGCTGTTGTAATAAAATTCAGTGTCAATACATGCCATTTAGTGCCACACGAGAGAATTACCTGATATGTATAATGTTTTAGCTTCAAATATCTATGTAAGAGAGTAAACCATCATTCTCAAATAAGGGAATAACCATATATGACAGCACGTTGTTAATCATTATGTCCTAAGGTTTGCAGCAACACCAAAGCATACTTTTTTCATCAATAACTCAAATGTCAAATGTCAAACAGAGCGGAATTTTAGTTTGCAATGAGATATGACATAAGAGAGGTCCATGAATGATGTGGGACTGCAAGTTTGCTTTGTGACAAAACATGCCATCAAAGTTTACGTGCAGATGGACAGACAGAGAAACGGACAGACGGACACTGGAGCAATGGCATGTGATAAGCTGAAGATCAACTATCATCATATGTTTCCATATTATTTTAGTTTCTCTAAAATACAAATAAGTTGTTGCAAATATTCACCATAACAACAACATTGGATATTCCAATGTGACATACCTCCACAAAGTGCTCCACTTGCTGAGCAGATTCCTTAGTCTTGCCGGCAACAAGCATCAGCTTGCTCTGTAGGTCTTTGAGCTGTGAGAATGTGTACGAGCGGGCCTTCTTTGTGTCGTCTCCCCTGTGCACCAGTGTCATCTTAAGCACATCACCCATACTCAGCATCTGTCACATACAACACTCATGTGAGTAGCACTTAAGTGAATATTGAAACAAATTCTTATATTTGATTTAAAGCTGATTTAAGATAGAATACAGCAATAGAAGCATTAATACCTGTTTGTCATGATTAGGTTGGAAGCAGCCAACTCTGAAGATGCCATGCTTGTTGATTTCTTCCACCTGAGCTAGGGCACTCACTTCCATGGAACCATAGGACTCCTTGACTTGCTTCAGCCAGTCCAAATTTGTATTGGTGTCAATCTGCAAACACGCATTGATTGCTGGGTTAGGTTGTCAACAAGTGAAAGTATCTCAAACTTAATAAACCCATAAATTAATGCAGCAGGTTGAATTGATAGCATGAATCAACCCACACAAACTGGAAGAGAATTATCATTTCCTTTAAGAGATTAAGGAAGTAGAATACATACCAGCTTTGTTGCCAGATGTGGATCTGATTTCTGGACCTCCCACACTGATTTACACAGTGCTAGGAACTCAGTGAGTCCACATTGAGGTTGCAGGTCATAGATGAGTGGAGCATAGCCCATAGCAGCCGCATGCAGGCACGCTACTCGCTGCACCTCCATATCTCCGTGACCTGATGCTGTAGCCATGGCCAGGTCGACCAGGGTCTTCAGATGCTTACTCTCTGGAGCCGATACACGATTATATTAAGACAACATGCTGACACATATGAATGGAAAAACAGACAGCAGTAAAATTGGAAATGGAATGATATATCTACCTTTGACATTTTCTTTAAGCCACTCCACAACTTGTTTACATTTGACAAAAGCATCAATAGCTGAGGTGTTGGCTTGGCTGATATGTTCTACCTCACGTCCTGCTTGCATTACCTCCTCGTTAATGCTGTGTAAAGGCCGTCCTTTGTCCCCAGCCTATAAATAGCCAAATATCCATGCAGTAAAACCTCACAGCTCAAGGTCAACTTTAGCATAAAATCTAAAATCATATGCATACTCACAAATCCAAGAAGATAATCTAAGGCTTTAAAGTCTCCCTTGAGTTGAAAGTGTGAGCGGAATTTGTCAATCATCTTTGCCCCTCTGATATATCTGTCAAGCTGAAGGTACTGTTCAATCTGCAGTTGGCGCTCCCCTACCCATGTCTGACCTTGACTGATCATTTTCAGCTCATTAGCCAGATGTTCAGGCCTACACAGAAGGCATTAATAAGATGGGGTGAAGACAACTAATCGAGATAACAGCCAAAGTAACAAGAAGCCCATGGGTACATGTGGGAACTTGGCGTTTATTTACGTCTTAGCATGTCTCGGAGAACATGTCAACCAATTTTTTTTACCATTAGACATGTATTGACTGTTTTATAGGCGCTCAAAATATTCATGAAACTTATGTTGCCATTTGGACCAATACCACTTTTTTCGACCTTAGGCACTTGGGAAAACCGTTGGTCTGATGGCTACATATGTCATTAGAAAAAGTTTGCAGTGAATGAGCTACATGATGGTGTAAAGTTTGTCACGATCCGACCATTATTAGCGGAGTTATTCGAGGTACTAGTTTTTCACTTATTCTATGACCTTGACCTTACTTTTCCGTCAAGGTAATGATTGGCGAAGAAAAAATTAGAAAATTCCAAAAATTGCGACCTGAATCGCGAAACGAAAAATTGTTTACAAACATACATACATGCATACAAACTTACAAACCGGGCTGATCGCCATAACTTGGTGATCCGATATCGCATGGTTAACAAGATGCCCATGAAACCATGGGGGAACTTGTTAAATTTCTGAATCGGGCCATAATTGACCCAAAAATTTTTAACAATCAACAAAATCGCAAATTTTAGCTGTTTTCCGATACCAATTTTTTTGACCTTAGGCGCTTGGAAAAATCGTTGGTTGAATGACCACATATGTCATTAGACAAAGTTTGCAATTAGAATGAGCTACACAATGGTGTAAATTTTGTAGCGATCCGACCATTATTAACGGAGTTATTCGAGATACTAGTTTTTCACTTTTTCGATGACCTTGACCTTAATTATATGTCAAGGTCGAAACAAAATTTCTCGGTTCTGCGCAATATTGCCGGCTAACTATTGATGAAAAAAAATTGAAAAATTTGCAGAATTTGCGACCTGTATCGCGGATCACAAAAAATGATATCTGATAGACGCTCAACATATTCATGAAACTTTTGTTGCCATTTGGACCGATACCACTTTTTTTCGACCTTAGGCGCTTGGGAAAACCGTTGGTTGGATGGCCACATATGTTCATGAAACTTTTGTTGCCATTTGGACCGATACCACTTTTTTTCGACCTTAGGTGCTTGGAAAAACCGTTGGTTGGATGGCCACATATGTCATTAAAAAAAGTTTGCAATTAGAATGAGCTACATGATGGTGTAAACGTTTTAACGATCCGACCATTATTAACAGAGTTATTTGAGGTACTAGTTTTTCACTTATTCGATGACCTTGACCTTAGTTTTTGGTCAAGGTCAAAACAAAACCTCTCGGTTCTGCGCATGATTGACGCCTAGCGATCGACAAAAAAAAAAATTGAAAAATTTCAAACATTGCGACCTGTATCGCGAAACAAAAATTGTTTACAAACATACATACATACAAACATACAAACCGGGGTGATCGCCATAGCTTGGCGATCCGATATTGCAAAGTTAACAAGACGATGGCAGACAGTGACTTTGCATTACACTACATTTTATCATGTTTGATACTAAAAAAAAGACCCAAGGTCAAATATGTGCCTTTGAATAATAAAGTAAGGGAACCTCAAATATTGGTGTGGAAACAATGTCTAAATATCTCACAATATATCTTAACAACTTAGGCACAAATTATTAAGCATCAATTTTACCTTTCTCTAAAGTCTTTAAAATATTTCTCAACGTCAGTGAATGTCATGTTGCCAGTTTTCAGGTCATTAGCAAGTGTTTGCCACTGAGTAGACACAGGCTGCCAGACCCATTCAAGCACATCGTCAGGCTGGTACTCAGAGGGACTTCCAGATTGATCCTGTAGCTTTTGACCTCTTTGCTCCCAGAGGCTGTTCAATATCACACTGCTGTGACATTGTTCAATATTCTCCATCATTGTGAACACTTGTTGACTGGTGGGGAAGAATGAGATGACAGGTCTGGTGGTTTTGTTGTAGCCAGGTTGACCGGGTTGGTAAGTGAGAGGATGCCACAGAGAACTCAACTCTTCACATTCTACATCAGCTTCAATTCTGGCTTTCACATCATCCATGTGTACTGCGAATACAATTGAAAATGCTTATGAAAAAAAGGATTGAATAAAACACCTTTCCTATCATGAGTATCTTGCAATTCAAGCAAAGTAATACTCTTTTATACTTATCTGCAAGACAGTACAAAATATGCAAATGAATATCATTGTCATCAAAATTACATACAAGGCACATGCAGTTGGTTGCTCCAGTGAAAGAATAAGTTTGACAGTCGTCTCTTGTGATCGAACTCCTCAAGCTCCTGTTTCCTCCAATACAATATCTTGATGAGCACTTCTGATTTTCCAACACCACTCACACCTGATTCAGGGATAAGATGATCCCCCATACATGTTTCTGCAACTTTGTACAATTCAACAAAGAGTTCTTGCTCATTCAGGAGAAACTTCAGGTGAGCAAAGGAAACTGTTCCATCAATGAGCATCTTGATTGTTAGCTCTAGAAGGGACAGAGCCTCCCCTACTTTAGAGCTTGAATCTTCATCCAACAGCATCAATGGAGCCTTTCCATCTAAATAAGCATTGAAGCATTCACATAACCAGGGAAAAGTAATGAAGCACAAACAAAGAAGTTCTCTTGTGAGCATATCCAATCATCTTCTCATCAGGAATGATTGAGTTAGGATTTTTGCAATGATAATGAAGAAAGTAGTTCTACTAACAGAATATAGACACAAAACTCTTGAAGGCAGGATGCTTGATGATATGTTTCAGCACCACATCTACTCTATCATCACCCAAGTGTCTGCCTGTAGGCCAGGTCTTGGAGAATATTTTGGACAGCAATGAACCTGCTCTGGATAAATTGAAACTGCCAATTTTGGCAAAGAAGGAATTGAAGTTGAAGTTGCCCTGCACAACAAATGAAAAATGCATTAAAAAGTATTAGGTTAGATGAGATAAACAATGGGTACACAAATCAAAACTTTAACTTTATATATTATATATATATATATATATATATATATATATATATATATATATATATATATATATATATATATATATACACACACATATATATATATATATATATATATATATATATATATATACACATATATATATATATGCTTATGTACATTTATATATGTACATATATATATAGAAATATGTATGTTTACATATGTATGCATACATATATATATATAAACATATAAAAATATATATATATATATACATATGTATATACATATATATATATATATATATATATATATATATATATATATATATATATATATATATATATATATATATATATATATATATATATATATATATATATATATATATATATATATGGACGGGCATGCTTGCACACACATGCTCATTACTCATTCTAAATATTCATTACCATAGAACAGGGGGTCGTTTTATTTTATGAGAAAACATAATGCATTTACCAGTGAAACTAGTAAGCAGTAAATGGCGGTTAAATGGCTTAGTGTGAGCAGTTGGTTTGGACAGACCACAGTGTATTTCTTATTAGATCGGTGGGTTACATGGATACTGCCATGACCAAACTCCATCAGTTACAGTTCATCTAACTGACTTCCAGGTTCAGTTACAATCAGTGCCCTATCATAACATAACAGATGATTCCATACAATTATTTGCTATCATTTATCTCAATATTTCCTTTACCTGACAAGCTTTTTCAACTGATGCAAATGCAAATGAACTCAGAGTAGCTTCAATCTTTTCATGAATCGAAAGTGCTGTCAACATCACAGTAGGCCAGGAGAAGACTTCCAAGATCCATCTGAGGCATCCAAAAATACTACTAAGTAATTTGAAAATAGAACTTAAAAGAAAATCTCTTGATGTACAACATCTTCCCAATTCATTTTGCTAAAGTTCAGGAGCTTTTCTTTTACCAAGAAACATTATTTGAATGTTTAAATGGAATGGGGAATATTGGTTAAGGTTCTACTTGTCCAAGAAAATTCTCCAGGGAGCCTGTCACAAACTGTGCCCATGCTTCTTCAAGACCCTTGTCTTTTTCAGATACAAAGAGGAGACCAGAAAAAATCTGAAACCATACCATATATTTTTAAAAGCAACCCACACAATGTACATGAATTTTGACTTTATCTGACTATAAGAGCAGTTCCATTCATTGATAATATAAAGTTATTTGTCTTTACTTACCTGGAGGTTTTGGTCCATTTCATATCCATAATATCTAAATGGGAATAATGCTCTTGAAAAATTTTCTGTGAGTGGTCTCATTATATTGATTGCAGTTTCTAGGGCCCCTGAAGGAGCATTTCCAGAAATACATCTGTGTATTTCAAGGCATCTGAACAAAGCTTGGGTGGCAAAAATCATCTCTTGAGTCCATTGTGGTTTTATAGAACATCTGGTGTTACTGAATATCTCTTCTGATAGTTGCTCAGCAAGTTCAATAATAATAGAAGACCCTGCAAGAGCAGTATGGTCTTGCCATTCGCCCTTACAAAGTATGCATTCCAGGTAGTGTATGAATTTGTTCAAAATCTGCATGACAGAAAGTTTTATAGATTTAATTGGAAATTTGACCATACATGGGCAGTTTTTGTAACACTCAGGTAATATGATTCATAACATCCCTTCAATTGAGGGATGCCCCACCTCTCCCAAATCGTATCCTGTCCTGGTCACATGCACATGATACCAGAGATTTGCCAGAAGGGCATCCACAGGGAACTTGCAGCTGTCATAGATGTCTGGCAGGTGGTGTGGACTCATCACAGCAAGTACAGACCTTGGAAGAAGGTAGTCTGCTTCAAACAGGGGACTGAGAACCTCTATGTAGCAAGACAATGGCCTGAAATGTCACATGGCAATGTTTTTATATCATTTAGTTTTCTAAAACTAATTAGGATTGGAGGAGATGTTAATTATATACACTGAGTAATGATATCACCAACATGTTTTTGGCATAATCCTTTTTGAAATTCTCTGCAAGTCTCTTCACTTGGGACAAGCCCCACCATTTATGTGTCTTGTGATTAGCTGAGCCATCTGCTTTTTCAAACATTCTGACTTCACCTGCCAAAAAGTGGTGCATGGGTAACAAGTATAGCCATGATGGTTCAGCAAAAGATTTAGTGCACATCCGATTCAGACATCTAACCAGTCCATGCGATAGCCTCCTGCAAAACAGGAAAAAAACATTGTACATTTGAATTTAATACAACACAGCCTGTGGTGCCATTTAAGTTGTATGATATGTGAAGCATATCTAATAGGATGGTTACCAAACTCCTTGTCAGTGATCCACTTCCTTCCATGATAATTTGTACGACTCACTTTGATGTAAACTACACATTTTGATCAATACATTGATGAATGAAGCAAGCTGAATCTGAATTACATATATGAGTATGAGCAGCTACGTTACTTCATGTCTTCTATATACAAAAGCAGTTGATCTATTCCTCACAATAGATGCACCCTAACATATGCTCAACCACATCAGGGTTCATCATTCATAGAGTAACACAACAGTTTTCATCTTTCACATTGATAAAATCAGGTTACAGTCCACTCATCTGCCAAATGAGAAAGCCCAGGTGTTCCATATGCCATTCAACTAAGAAATAACTTACTTTCGTAATTCTTCCCCAGGGAAATGAGTTTCAAGAAGCATTTCTACATCTGGACAGGAGCAAGTTGTTGTCTCCACTTGTGGTAACAAGGCATTACAGAGGGGCAAGGAGATGGATTTCTTCATTTTGCAATCATAATGTACCATGAGGTAGGACATGATGAGGGCTGCTGCCATGCGCCGACTCCGACACTCCAGGCTTGCAAATGACGCCGTTGGCTGTTCCTCTGATGTACTCAATGGATCTTCCAAACCCTTCACCGACTCTTCTATGTAGGACTCAACAACCTGGTTGACAAGCAGTGAAATATTACACGTTAATATGAGGCATATTACACTGACACCTAGACATTTTAGTTTCTATCAGCAACTAAATATATAAATTAAGCTGGATATCTTTACCTCATTTAGGTCTGTCTTGCTTTCATAAAATAGTGGTCTGACACAGTCACAGACTTGCTCTATCGACTTGAAAAGATCTTCCCCTCTCTCTGTCACCTTGTCTCCCCTACAGAAATCAACCACTGATGGTAGCATCATGGCCACTGCTGATTTGGTCCTGGACAAGTTTTTCTTTCCGTCATCACCAAAAAAGAAGTTTTTAACCTTCTTCAGGGCAGAGTGCTTTGGCTTGACATGCATGGCTCCATCATACTGATACCAGACTCCTATAATACACACAAAACACATATACACTTACCTTTCAACACAACTGGTCGATGTAAACAAATAAGAAAATGGATTGTCAAATCAGTCACCTCTCTTTTCACCAAGTTTGTCAAGTCTTCTGTTGAATGAATCTGTTGGTCGGTATTCCCAAATGACCTTTTCTTCTCCTTGTGCTTTTTTCACAAGATACTTTTAGGACAAACCTCCAGAGATACGCTTTGGGATGGGTACACGGATTATAAATAGCAACATGTCTCCATCCACCCTATGACAGTGCACCAACAAATTTGGTACATTCATTCAAACAGTAATGTAAGATATGGTGCATTGAAATGCTTTTGGATATTCTTGGCTTGCTTTTACAAGATAATTTCTCTTTGTCTATTGTTTGCAACTGAAGGTTTATTTGTCCAATGCTTTGAATTCTAGGGGCATAATATAATCCTGATTTATCAATTAATAATTTCCTCATTAATTTATAGTCAAAATCAATCATACCTGCACAATTCTAAATGCCATTTTTGTATTTTTGGATTGAACCCTTCCAATTCATTCGCTTCAAAATGAACATGAACTTCATCAGCATTTTGTTCAAAGTTGAAGTCGGGTTTTGAGAGGGCAACGGTGAAAACTACCTCAACAGTTTCACTGTTACTGGCAGACCTGGTGAAAAGAAAAGAAATCAAGAAGGAAAAAACAATATGCGACAAAGACTTATGACTACAATCATTTCTGGAAAGATCACCTGGTATTCATGACCTTTATCCGCTTTGATTTTGGCTCTGCACCATTTTCAACATCTGTTTCACCCTGCAACACACAAATTAATTTAGAAATCACATCCCCGAGTACAAATATAATTAGAGAAATTCACTATTATTCATAAGAACTGGAAAACAAATTTCTACCAAATGGGCCACAATGTTTTGGGAAAATGGATGAATATAGCACTTCATCAGCACAGACAGTAAGCAATCAAATGTACACATAAAAATATACCAAATCAGCTGTTCCAGAGACAGTCTCTTTCTGTGGGTCATTTGACCTTCTTTTGGTTGATTTGCCAGCAGTTTGACTTGGCTTTGCAGCTTTTCCTCCAGCATTGACTTCCCTTTTATCTGCATTAACAGTCTCTTGATCTTTGCCACCAGCTTCTGGACCAGTATCGGCAGCTTGATCCTGTCTATAGAATAGGTTATTGCAGGAATCATTGTCGATCATGACATCTTTTGGGTCAGTGAGACCGGAGCCCTGCTCTGATGAACCTGACTTACAATCACTGGTAGCATGAGTTGGCTCTGTATGTTCTGAATCCATTTGAGACTCTATACTGACTCATACACCCTTATCCATACTATAGCTATCTGAAACATAGAATCCCAAACTAACATACAATTTATAATGAATACAAACCTGGAAGTACAAAATACAAGCTGTCGGTATAACAGGTAAAGCGCTGAACACACCATCTGGTATTGGTAAATAAACAGTAGGATAGAAGATATGCTTCAATGGAAGAGATAATAAATATCAACAACATGAAATACTTAATTTGGAGCTTTGTGGTTGTACAAAGTACGATTTTGTATCTACGTTGTAGATAGTCCCAGATAGACCATCGATCAACCGACGTTTCGGTTTTATGTTATAGACTAATGATAGCCCCACAAGACGTCTGGGTATATATTTATTATATTACCGTTCGACCTTAGCTAGACTAATGCATGTTAAGTAGACTACAAACCAGTTCCCTAAAAATAAACCATCCAGAATGTAAAGGCATTCGAACACATAATCAACGTTATCAAAAGTTAGTAGACATGTCTACTACCCCACCTTTCGATAGTTATTACATGGAGTAATTACTAGTTAATTCGCGCGAGCCCGTTGGTCAGTGGCGTTCACAAGTGACTTACCTTCACTGCGATGGATGGGTTGTCTCTAGTGATCACTCACCAGGTTACCCTGTATTTCTTAAGATGGGCTGTAAACGCTTATACGACAAATAGCTAATAGTAGCAGCTGTCGCGCATGAAAAATGTCATCAAAGGAAGTACACAAGTTTTACAGCTCACATCGGTTTTCTGGAAATATACACGAGTTTCGGTTTCGGTTGTCGGAAGGGGTACTTCCAAAAGTGTAACAGCGCCGAGAGAGCTGGAAGCACCAGTGGGCGATGTTTGTTCATCTGAAGAAATATTCATGCATTTAATCTCGTCATGCTGGCGCCAGTGATGTCTATCTATATATAAATTAGGTTTAGTGTAAATAAAATTGCTGGTAATTTAGGTCATGTTGAGATAGCTGACACACCTTAGCTCTAACGTGCTGGTTAGGTCATGTTGGGATAGCTGACACACCTCAGCTCAAACTTGCTGGTTAGGTCATGTTGGGATAGCTGATACACCTCAGCTCTAACTTGCTGGTTAGGTCACACCTCATCAATACTGGTGGCAGGAAACTTGAGTTATACTTATAGTTATGTCCCCATGTACATACAACAATGAGTCATTGCGGAGATCGCGCGATTATAAATTTTCCGCCGCTTCAAAACCTACTTTCTCACGCATAGACATCATCCCAAGGTTAATAGACGTTTTAAACTACATTTCATCCATTTAACTGGCGAAATTTCATCAACATTGGTAGCAGGAAACTTGAGTTACACTTGTAGGAACGTCTGTGGTAACGCTATCTTGTCCACGCCGTTAACTTGTTCAACCGCATACAGCGCCGAGTAATATTTCTGTGATACACGATTTATTGACACGACCTTTCTCGGTCGTGCGATTTTGTATTCGTTTGTTTATCTTTAACTTATAACTACTGTTATTTGTAAACCCGTATTTCGTGGTCTTGAACGACGCTTAGTGCTCATTTATGTCAATATATGTTTGATCTTTTTATTGTTGAGCCAATGCAGGATTATAATATTTAATAAGGCATTATACGGTTATTCAGTCAACCTTAAATTCAAATGCCGTTGACGTCTTGTAGGGCTAGCTGGACCTACAATCGGCCCCTAAGATCTGCAATAGGGGCTTACACCATGCCACCTGGCCTCTTATGTGAATCCCTTGGCGCCACCGAAGGGGTTCGTACGTCTGCTCTGCGACCTTGAGAGGTACGGCCTCGGGGGGAGAAACCTGAAGCTTCAATTCCTCCTCCTTGCTGGACAACTCTTCTCTGATAAGGCTTGCAGTCATGATTGCTCCATACTATGGAGGTAGGGCCCGCCTCAGGGATTCTTGGACCACAGATTCCCTCATTCACTTCCACCCGAGTAAGATAGGAATCCATCCTCAGCCGCTGTTTTCTTACCCTTCCCCACGTTTCACACAGGCTCACTCAGCCAGGATCCGCTATAGAGCTGAAGGAAATCAGCCCTCTCCGCCGCAAACCTAAACCACTGCCAGTTTTTCCCTTCCTTGGCGAACCCCACTTGGCGAATGATGGCCTCCACAGCTGGAGCACCGGTGGCCCCCTTATCATGATCAGTCCATCCACTAGGTCCCTAGCCAGCACTAGTAAATAGAGTGGACTGGTGACCCCTGCCATCATGGTCTCTGGTGCAGATTGTGCCATTGTTACGCACTGCAAACATTTTATAGACACCAAACATTACACTCACATGTATCACGTGAGGATACCACTGGTTTATCACTTTCCCAGCGTTCCGCCTCTGAGGGGAATCTATGGAACACTTTGGTTTGCAGGGTCTGCTACAGAACTTGTCTATGCTGAGTATGACAGTTGTGGTAACATAAGCGCATGTACTGTGGTACCACTCCTGGCAGAAGTCACTCATGATCATAACACTACCCTGCCAGGGTTGACGGTATATACAGTGCAGCTTATCATTGGCACCTACATCGTCTTCCCGTGTTCTCGCTTTTATTCCGCAGCCATACTCTTATCCATTGCAGTAGGCTACGGTCCCGTCATGATTTACAACGATTTTGGGATTCACCAATGAAACATTGCACTTCGTCCATAAGGGTCCTATTGTATCTCTCATCTTGTCCATTTGCAGACAACCGGGATGTTGTACGCGTCTTCTGAATGTGGAGAGTATCACAAATTGCCGTCAATAACTTCGACTCTGGTGTGTAAAGAGCTGAAATGGGCAAGCGAACCTGAAAATAATTGGTCCAATGCTTCTCTTGCGGTTACCTCTGCAGGTTGTGGTGGAAGAGAAATACACTTGACCCACTTAGTGTATTGTTCTACCATAATCAGGATGTACTCATTACCATGCGGAGTGGACGCGCTCCATCGGGCCTCTAGCATGCTATTCCCGCATAGCCTCCGGGGATAAAATAGGTTCAGTCAATCTGCTGGTGGTGACTTGCCCTATGATAATCGTTTAAATTTTTATCTTGTCCATCTCCATTTTGATTTAACCTAGAAGGCGGCTACTTAATCAGGTCAATCTTATCTATTAACTTTTCTTGGCAGCATATAACACATGAATGTTGGTATGCCGTTAAACCCTATACATACCTTACCTTATACTCCAAAACCAGTGCTTGCATGTTACTGGGCACCAGCAGGTTATTCTCCTGTGTATCTTTCTTCTGCTTATAGTTAATTCTACTCAGTATCCCGGCAGGTCACTGCAAGCCAGAATTGTCGGAGGCGCTGCCCCATTCAAATCGTGAACAAAACCTCACCAGCGCTCCTTGATACGTTAATAAAATGAACATAATTCGAAGGGTAGATTACACAATTTGGCTCCAGCCGCATATTCATGGCAACCTTATTGTTCTCAGGACCTCCTAGATAAAGCATCGGCATTGCCATAATTCCCGCCAGTCCAGTGTTTGAGGATCATGTTGTACTGTGAAAATTCCTCCATCCACCTTGCCAGCTTCACCTGTGGCTCTCTAAACTTCAATAGCCAAATCAAACTTGCATGATCTTCGCGTATGGTGAACGGTCGTCCTTACAGGTAGCGTCTAAACTGTATGTGAACGTCACCACAGTCAGTACCTTCAACGCTAGTGGTACAATGCCTGCATTGCTCTTTGGTAAGAGCATAGCTCCCATATATATATATATATATATATATATATAGATATATATATATATATATATATATATATATATATATATATATATATATATATATATATATATATATCATATATATATATATATATATATATATATATATATATATATATACATATATATATATATATATATATATAAGCTACAACCCTCTCTTCCTCGTTCTGTTATAGCCATATTAAATACATATGTCTCCAGTATGAAGTCAACGGTCCAATGGGTAATGTGAGGAAGGGCGGTGTGGTTAGTGTATCTTTCAGTGCTATAAATAGTCCCAGTAACAATCCTTCTTACCTATCTCCCGGTACAGTGGTAGAATTCCTTGATGAAGGATCTGTGCTGATTGGCTAAACCCAAGAACCTTTTCACATCCTTAGGTCCCTTGGGCTCCGGCCATTCCCTGACCACTTGGGTGTCATGTTGATGGATGGAGGAATTTTCATAGTACAACATGATCCTCAAACACTTGGCTGGCGGAAAACGTGAATATGCGGCCGGAGCCTAATTGTGTAATCTGCCCTACAAAATATGTTCATACTTTTAACGTATCGAGGAGCACTGGTGAGGTTTGTCCAAGATTTGAATGGGGCAGCGCCTCTGACATTTCTGGCTTGCAGTGAGCTGCCGGAGTACTGAGTAGACGGTAGATGAAGCTCAGGGCAATACGGGTAGCAGAGAAGTGTGTGCGAGGACATGGGAAGGATAGGAGAGCGGTTGGCGAGACAGAAGAGGAGCCACGGTATGGGATCCTGAATAGCTATCTCGTCCACGACCCATCGCCCATTGCTGTTACTCGACAGGGAACAGTGACAGTAATATCTTGTTGCTTTGTAACTGATGCGAATCCTCTGTGCTTGCAGAATCCATCGTCCTGGGGATTTTCCACTGCACATTCATGGGCGGCACAAGGAGCTTGGTTTTTATTCGTACTAGATGAATAAAGAGCAGATGCATTTCAATGATTGAATTAACTATAAGCAGAAGAAATATACACAGGATAATCACCTGGTGGTGCCCAGTAACATGCAAGCACTGGTTTTGGAGTATTAGGTAAGGTATGTATACTTTTGTGTTATATGGTGCCAAGAAAGGTCAATAGATAAGATTGACATGATTAAGCAGCCGCCAGCAGATTGACTGAACCAGGCCATTACAGCCTCTCGTCTAGGCGAAATCTGGGCCAGAGTAGCGTGTTTCAGATATGGCCCTCAAATGACCGCAACCTGCCCCCTTTTAGTCTTCCTTACAACATACAGAAGGATACAGAGGACCTATTCTACCCCGAACCCTCGTGGGGAGTATAACTATGAAATTCCATCAGCAGGCCACTAGGGGGTTGAAAGAACGATGGCTAATATTGTGTTTAACTGGTATAGGATGACAGCCGACATTACATGTTTTGTAGCCTCGTGCCTCAGCGCCAGGGTAATGGGGTTATGCAGGTAAGGCAAGTATATGTTCGAACGGCACACCAACACTAGTGTGTTATATGATGCCGACAAATGTGAATAGATAAGATTGACCTGATTAAGCTAAATGCTAATATTATCCTAGGGCAAGTCACCACAATCCAGGCCAGAGTAGTGCGTTGCAAATATGCCTCGAAAAACGACCCATTGCTATACCTGTTTTCAAGAAATAACGACCCATTTGTATACATAGTGAGACACCAGCCCCCCCCCCCCCCCCCCCCCCCGGTACCATGCTAGAGGCCCGATGGAGCGCCTCCGCTGGGCGGGGTAATGAGTACATCCTGATTATAATAGACCAATTCACAAAGTGGGTTGAGTGTATACCTCTACCATCACAAACTGCAGAGGTAACCACAAGAGAAGCAATGGACCAATTATTTTCAAGGTTCGCTTGCCCATTTCAGCTCTCTACAGACCAGAGTCGAAGTAAACCAGGACGGGACCGTAGACTACCGCAATGGGTAAGAGTATGGCTGAGGAATAAAGGCGAGAAATACCAACAAAGGACGGAGCGCTAAACTGCGTCGCCAAGATCGTACTCGACCGGTTTATAAAAGAGGGAGAGGGACACTTTATTGACGTGGAGCCCATATAACTTATGGCCATCACTGCGCAGCATGTTCATCCCATGGCGGAACTGCTTCTTGGTGAACAGAGACTCCATATACTGTTCATGGCGTGGGTGTTTCTTAACCACAGCCTTCTTTACTCCCTTAGCCTTTTTAATTTCATCACAGTCGTCTGACATCAGAATAGAGTACATCTTAGGACACAGACCGACATACACCTTAACAGGAACACCTTCACACTCAACCATCATTTTCCCCCAACTCCTTCTTATTTACGTTACTGAACAAGTGGTGGGAAGGATCATAGTTGCTAGTGTCAAAGAGATACCCATTATCCTTCATGTCAGCATACACGTCAGATGTACGGATCTCGAGAAGCAGCGAGTCCGTGTCTGTGTATAGCAGTATAAGGTTGTTGCCGTATCTAGGCTTCATGGTATTATAATAGAAGTCATACATCAAGTGCTTTGAAAGTTCTAGAATACACATGCCTACATACACTGGACGATTTAACACTTAATGGGTCTTATGCATATGCAGGGCAGCCAGATCATTGTCAAACACTTCATGGCGAGCATAGGCGGTGCCGGCCACAAGCCTACGTATTTTTTCTTTTTCTGATGAGCGCACAATCTTAACGTCGACTCGCCCCCTTAGATTCTCCATCGTTTTACCAAAGACAGAGTTGTTCATAAGTTTATAGAGATCTTTCTCAAAATCTCTGTTTGCGGCCTTGCGCAGATTCATCTTAATGTAAGGCTCCATCCAGGGACTTTAGTCAAAGGCAAGTGCACGATGAATCTTAGTAAATGTCATCCCCAAAGACAGATACAGCTTGAGGTTTCTATAGTATACCATATACTTCTCCTTATTCCGTAGGTTGGGCACCAGCTTGTAAACACCTTTTTCGGTGCTCCCCAAAACATCAGGAGGTCCTTCTGCGAGTCTGACAACCATTCGTTCTGTACAAGAAGCTGCTCTGGCGCTAGGGGTAATCGTTGTGTTCGTCATGAAGCACAGCAGGATACTCCTCAACCTCAAGTATATATTCTGTTTCAGCATCATCGGGATGGTCCTGGATCTCTAGGTTATCAGGCTGTTCCACCCACTCAATACCCGAAGAAGGTAGGGCTTGGCTCATCGCCCACCCATACAGGTTGTTGGCATCGCTCGCTGGTTTATCCTGCTCAAAGCCCTCCACGTATGGGCTGTTCGCTTTAGCGTGGCGATGTGATACCATGCTTATTCCACCGGGGAACCCCCTCTCAATAAAGGGGTGCTTGTCATAATCGGTGAGAGGCTCAAGTTCCACCCCCGTGCTCCTAAGAAGCGCATCGCACGACAAACCGGGGTTGGTATAGTAGTGGGTCGGATCCAATCGGCCAGGAGCAGTACATCCGTGCGTAAGTAAAGGTCATGGTAGTCCCCCATGTTTTAACAGCCGAATAAGTTCCAGACTTTTTGGGCGTGTAAGAAGTCTTCAGCAGATATACCCTGCACAGAGAGCTTGCTGAAGAGCTCCTGGATCGGCGGCAGCGGGGAATCTTATCCCAGCCGACCATGAACTCAAAAGGACACACTCCCTTGCTTAGTAGCAGCTTGCGTTTCGTCTGGTCAGGCTCATACTTGACCGTGACTGCAAAGGCGTCCTGGTTGTAAGCAGACACCAGCTTATCAAGCGAGGCCAGGAGAAACTATCAATGAAGCGCAACTGTCCAAGTGACAGGGAAATATATTTCTCCATCATGTTGGGGATACAGTTGATGTTCCCCACCACTTTGCTCAAGGCCTGCATTAATAAATGGGAGTCATAGCCCCGCAGGTTATGGAACACCACAATTTGTTTCTTTTGACGAAGACAACTGCAGTTGACTTTATCAAACTCACAATCTATACACACAATCCTACCTCAATGTTTTTTATAGTCTTTTGACAACCCATACAAATATGATTAACGACACCATGTTTTATCTTATATTTGTGTGAGTTACAAAACTCTTGCATACAGGGCCTTGTTACAGGGGACTTTCTTCCAGGGTAATATCCATGGGCACTTATAGTCATTTACTACCATTGTTATATCTATAGATCTATTTTGTCTAATTGATAATACCGTCTGGTGGCAACTGGGTATCGGGCGGCACCACAAGCAGCTCCTCCTTTACAAAACCATGGAGCAGTCCATCCAACAAATAATATAGTACGGGCTCACCAGATTTAGTGACAGAGCGTCCAATCCAGTAAACATTGAGTGACTACACAGGGTCAGTGGCCCGACGCCGGTGGTCTTGCTCTAACTCACCAGGCTGGTAGAGGTAGCGAACGCCAACACCAGGGGAAAGCTTTTGCTCTTTGACCACAAGCGGGCGTCCTGGTACGGCTGAAGAGGGCTTTTGTGCAACTCGTTTTGCCTATATAACATCTTTAGCTTTTTTCAAGTCAAGCGGCTGACCTCATTATTTATCTGTAGTCGAGAAACCCACTCATTAGATCATTTTCCAGTATCCTTTAACTCTACAGCATACTGGTGTCCAAAGATCCGCTCAGCAAGAGTCCGGTTAAAGCGTTCCACTATACCCTGTTCTCGATGGATATTCACACGGCAACGCCTGACTGATACTCTATGTTTTTCTTGCAGCTGATTCGCTGTTTCCATAAACTCCTGTCCGGGGTCGGCCTGCTGTAGTTTTGGCCAATGTAGCGGTACTCGCTTGTATATCCTCTCCAGTGCACCTGTAACCTTTTTAATCTCTTTTGAAGTCAATGGCTCTGCCGCTTTGTAGCCCGAGGTGACATCCACCACCGTTAGGCCATACTTGTAAGTGCGGCGCTTCACAACATCATGAGGAAGAAATATGAGATCGGCTTGGTGCACCTCATTAGGGACAGGGACATCAAACTTTGGTCTGGGAATATGTTTTGTCACTGGCAGAGAGATTTGCCATATAGTTTGCTCTGTTAGCCCCCCCCCCCCCCCCCCCCCCCCTGGCAACTTCCTCAGAAACCCTCGCTTCTGTTGCTATCTTCTTGATAGCTGTTATGCCTTTCCAGTAGCCATTAGGACTAAAGTAGATCTTCTGCATGGGACGATCCATACAAAGTAAACGCCCGATTATCCAAATGACCTACTTGGCAAGCCTGTATGCAACCAGCCCTGTCGCAGCCACCTCACGCCTTTTTGACCATCTGAGGGCTCGTAGAAGTCTGAAAGCTCAGAGTCCAGCGTGTCAACAGTTTACCTGTAATCAGAAAGTACTCATTCATAGCCTCGTCCGCATCCTGAAAAGTATGCTCGGCATGTCCCTGTCGCGGCAGTTGTTCATTGATGAAGTCTAAACGCTCAGTTTGCTTCTTGGCCCATGCTGCCTGAGCAGATTGAAGCTGCTCGTTTGCCATATCATGGCGTTTACGTTCCGCGTCCACTTGGCTGTCTCGTAATTTAGAATAAAAAGTTGCTCCCAGAGTATGCAAATGCGTTAACAAGATCGCCTCCAACAAGCAGCGCGAGTGTAGCCATTACTTCAGTATATCAACTGGTAAGATTCCTTGTTTAATTAACATATCCTTTGTTGCCATGGCTAATGATACATCAGCAATAGCCATAGCCAGGTCGCGTAGGATGAAATCAAGACGTGGCGCCCCACCACCCAGAGTCATCTTAGCAAGTTTTGCATAACCTATTGAAATATCGGAAACAACTGCACCATGGTACAGAGCGTTGACGAGCATTTTTCCATCAGTAATTGGTGTTGTTCACTGGCCCCTGTTGATTCCAACTTGACATGCAGTGCTTAAATGTTGTAAAAGCCACGGTTAATGGAGCTAAACACATGCCATAGCGATGATATAGCTCACAAGTGGCAGTGCTTAGCGCGTGTCCAACAAACTGGTCAGTCTCGAGTTCTGTAATTGGCTTTGGCTGGTGTTCTGGTGGGATTGGTAAAATACTGCACCTCTACCCAGATGAAGAAACCTAAATTGGTAATTGAGGCAGTGGCTACTATCAAGGCCATTATCACTTCAATTGACGGCATATGCAGTAGGTTGATCAGTCTTCAGCAGCAGTTTTGCTGCTTGGTCTTTGCTAGTAGTTGGCGTACTGTGGCACTTTCCCCCTTTGTTGGAATTACATCATTTTCACCTAAGGCGTCTTCAAATGAGTCACGGTCCTTGGTGTTAAAGATCACCATCCAGCGAGTCTGCTCAGGCAGAACCCAGACACTTTGCTGCGCATGGGGGGCCCTAAAAGCCAGTTCGGATAACATGTTTCTCTTCTTGGTTAGGGCCTTTGTTGCCAAACAGTCATCAATAATGTACAGGGTTGGCTCGCCCTTAAAACAATGGTAGAAAGCCCTCAAGTGGTCATGTAGCCACTTCCCTGGATCAACGATGGAGACCTCTGAATCATTCCACACCATTGACCGTGAGTGATAGGCCTCATTGAAACGTCATCAGACGCATTCTCCACGGCCTTACCAATACCGTCATCACTCGTCCTAAAATCGAGCCACAGAGCATACTTCCCAGCAAACACGACACGTTACTGCCACGTTGTGTAAACGTGTTGGTTACGTGACGTCGAATTTCAACGTGCTCACGACGTGGCAGACACGTTGTGGTGTGATATGTTCTCAGAATTTCTTTTATCATTTTAAATTGTTGTTGTCTTTAAATAATTGAAAGTAATGCGTAAAATATGTAAATATAAATCTGAATAATTTTCCGAAAATAATTGTATGAATTCGGGTGTCCATGACGTCATATCTGGTCTTGAGGCGCAACTAAACGCAATGAGTATACAACTCTTAGTCCTAAATGTTAAGTCTGTATGAAGGCTGTATGTTTCAAATTGATAATCGATGAAGCGATCATATATTTATTATTGCTCTTATATTATCCATTGGTGCAAATGTCTGAAATATATTACTAACATACTACAAGTGTTTGTGTTTATATATTCTGTTCGTTCATGATGATTTTCCCCCGGGGGGGGGTGCACTTGTCCTTATTCTGGATAGGGATGTGCCGCGGGACCTCGAAAACTCGTACCCGTCGTACAAAGTCAAAATGGCCAAAAGCATACCCCGTCGTACAAGGTATTATGCAAATGTATAACCCGTCGTACAGATTAAAGCTGAAAAACATACCCCGTCGTACAAGTATGAGGTTAAAAAACCCGTCGTACAAGTCGAGAGGCCGAAAAAGCATACCCCGTCGCGCGGCACATATATACTACCTCTATACAGTGCCCCCCCCCCCCCCCCCCCCCCGGGTGATTTTCCTGTTAATATTCACATTTGCCTTTTCTTTTCCGATCATCTACAAAATGAAACACAGTTTTGATTTTAGAAAGAATGACAATCCGGGAGCATTCCCTTAACGTTGTGGGTCTGGTGCAATAGCATCATCTATTCAACCAGATTTGACTTTTATTTTCACGACTTGCTTGGACATCGATTTCTGTAACGGGATTGTACTGTAGCGTATAATTGACCCAGTTAGCTAGGCTGTTTCGAAAAGTAACAGTAATCGGCAAAACGTCGCACAAAATAGAGGTCACGACCTAAGTAGCATCCACGTAAAACACGCTCCTTCTCCCTATACTTAAACTGGGCTCTCAAAGAACATGCGAATTGGCTATGGTCGCTCAAGCTGCAGGCGGACAATGCAGGCGGTGGAGAACTGTCGAGTAGCCCAACAGACCAACAGCCGACCGGGTACTCCCTTGCGCAATCTCCGCTCGGTTCAAAAGAGCTACTGTCGAGTCATTAATCTGCTTGTAGCACGTATTATATAGGCGGTCAAGTGAACGCTGCGGCATAACATATGTACGACGTGTCTAACTCCTCAGGTCAACGGTGCAAAGTGAGTATATTGATTTTTATTATACTTTGCAATTATCAAAGTACGTGTAAAGAGTCCACGATAACATGCAAATACAGGTACTTATAACATTTGTCTCCTTTATACAGACTATTAAGCATGAGTTGCATGGAGGAAGCAGGTCACTGTTCCCGGTTCCTTAATTGCTAGTCTGTAAGTAGCCTTACTCCCTAAGCAGCACAAGGCTCTGGGGCTGTTCGCTCAAGGTTGCCGTAATCTGACAATGGATAACGCTGCGTGGCATAAGACGTGTCAGCTAGCACACTAACTCGCCCCTCCCCTACCCCCAATCCCCTCCCTCCGCAAATAGTGCCCTTGTAATATTGATGGGCACACTATATATATGATATTTATTTATATTCATGTGTATAGTCATGAGGAATGGACAGGGCTTTGGTAATCAAGGAAAATCAAAGGGAGAAATTGAAACCTTGCATTGCCATTTCACTGATGATGGTATGTTTGTCTACAGTCAGATAATATGTAGACAAACCTGTGCAACACTAATGATATATATATATATATATATATATATATATATATATATATATATATATATATATATATATATATATATATATATATATATATATATATATATATATATATATATATATATATTATATATATATATATATATATATATATATATATATATATATATAGAGAGAGATAGAGAGAGAGATTAGAGAGAATGAGAGAGAGAGAGAGAGAGAGAGAGAGAGACAGAGAGAGAGAGAGAGAGAGTGAGCGACTTGTTATTATGTGTGTAATGTAGTTTCCATTGCTTGCTCTGAATTGGAGATTACAGAAAACACCTACCAGACCATTTCTGAAAGGTAAATTTCTGGGGAGCTATTTTGTGATACTATGTGGTTTATGAAATCATTTACATGTATCTAACCTCTTAAATTCTCATCAAAGTTTATGAAATGTTTTTAATAATTGTCATTCCTGGCAGGTTATCAACAAGCTTCAGCAGCCCTTCAAGTTCGGGTAGCATTGACACATTTGGGCCGAAAATTATTGGTAATAATTGTACTTTTGCCACATTCACATTTTAAGACTGAGCTGTAGTAATTTAATTCAATTTGTAGTTTATGATTTAAAAATTAGTATTACTGTGGTTATTTTCCACTACCCTCCTTGCAGCGACACAGAATGCATTGATGATGCCGACGAAGGGGTTGGAGGAGAAGCTGGATGAGGTGCTTCATTTACTGAGGCCCTTGACTCACAGCAGTGTAGCTGGGGACGATGTGGAGGAAGTAGTTCCCGAACCACTGGCGAGTGTAGCTCCGGTCATAACGGTAACATGAATTTAACCTACTCAGACGTCTTGTAGGGCTATGGCGAGTGTGGAAGAATTAGAAGGGTTATGCTCTAAAGTGTCAGAAGACATCAAAATCAAAAAAACAAATGGTATGTTTATTTTATGATATGCATGAACAAATATGGCTAATATATGCCAATTGTTTGTATATTCATGTTGGTGCTACAGCTTTTATTTACAATTTCAATACAACATTTCAGTTGTTGGAAATAGACGGTCCTAGAAATAATATTTTAAAGCGTTAACATAAGCTATTGTTTATAAAATTACTGTATGATTATCTGTATAACAGGCCTATTTCATGGTTTCACTCGGTGGCTCAACCGTCGGCGAATCGGTGCGTCACTTTATAGTTTGAGGGGGAAGAAGGGGAAGCGGGCCTTCGTTGATCTGTCTATTTACAGAATGATAATTAGTAATAGGCTTATTCTGACAATCTTTTTTTCATCATATTTCTTATTTTTATGAAATTTGAAAAAGGCAATTATGTGTTAAAACGTTGTTTGCTGCACCAGGAGCCTGTCAGAAGATCAGCAGAACAGCGAAAGTTGCGGAGGTGGAAGTGGAGATAGCAGAAACACTAAAACATGCAGTCGCTGAATGTTGGCGGGTATTTTGAAATTCGTAAAAATCGCTCAGTGTTCATCACTTCTACTGTGTTAGGTGAGTTGCAGTTCTTATATCCATTTTAAATACGTATTAAGATAATACATGGGATATGAAAATATCTAGTATTCGTCGCATTTCTTTGTATTTGGTTGATTTTTTCATGAAATTTACCCGAGTTGGATTTAAGGAGTTAGGGTCAACTCGTACCCATACCAACTCGTACACAGACCAACTCGTACCCAGACCAACTCGTACCCAAGTTTTATGATTAATACCGGACTTATTCACTTATGCCGCAGGGTAGGGTAGGGTAGCCTCGGGTTGGGAAGGGCAGCGTAGGGTCTGGGAGGGAGGTAAGAGGGGAGCGGAGGTATATATATAAATAATAAAAAAATTATTGTTAATATAGATCTTCATGTCTACTTGATTTCAGAAAAAGAACTGAACGAAGAGCTACAGATGACAAGGCTCGCTGCACTTATTGATTGTAATGATTTGACTTCTGAGGAAGAAATTTAGTTTTCTTAATAAACTAATTATAATATGGTGTTGCTGTTCTTCTTTGTATATTAGTTTAAGGCCTTTTTAAATACTTGATGAGTTATCGGTGGGCCACTAGGAGCGGCTTGCCGCCGGTGGGATGACGGCTATAATTGATGAGTTATCGGTGGACCACTGTCGGCCCGTCGGCTTGCGGCTTGCCGCCAGTGAGCCACTGTCGGCCCGTCGGCTTGCCGCCAGTGAGCCACTGTCGGCTTGCGGCTTGCCGCCAGTGAACCACTGTCGGCCCGTCGGCTTGCCGCCGGCTATCAGCTGGTCACGCCACCGGTGGGCCATCGGTGGCTGCCACCGGTGGGCCGACGGCGCAGCCACCGATGGCCCACCAGCATCTGGGATCTTTAACATGGTAACATCACATTTGACGACGTAGAGGAGGAGGGGGCTATGGAATGAGACTAGCTTCATTAATGATGAGGAGACAAACCTGATTGACGAAACTTTAGATAAGTCGAGTACGACTTGTCTACCATGGCTATTACTGAAATGCCTGCGGGGTTAACAGAAAATCAGGTGGGATCAAAAGAAGAAACAGAAGTCTTAGTAACGAGGTGGAAGAAGGCATTGTCTAAGCATGGGCTGCAGGCTACTCTGGAGTTATGATCGTCTAAAGGAGGTGACCTTTGGGTTAAATGGGGCCGCGAATGGAAGCTTCTGACATGGAAGAACAATCCCAACATCTTTCCTTCTCCTAGTAGTATAGAAAAGTACGGTGGTACACAGCTTGCTTGGGCTATTGGAGTGTATACCACTTATGTATACCATGGCAGTATGTAACAACAACCAACTATTCCTTCAGAGCCACCTGAAGAGATTCTAGGCCAACCATATCGGCTGAATGCGATCAACCTCAAGAAGGAATACCCTGAGAAAGTAATTGAAAAATATGGTGCTGTGTACAAAAAATATAAGCGTACAATAAACTCAGTGGACACAGTAGACATTGCTTTAGTTGCGGTTGGTATATGTCTTGGCGCAAGCGGTGCGGGTGTAATGTCTTCAGAAGTTGCAATTCCTATTGCCACAGTTTTCATTGCTTCTGGGGCCGCTTGTGGGCTACTTGTAATTGCTGGAAAATTCATCAGTCGGCGGCTGACCATCCAGGGGGGAAAAACATGACCAGATCTGCATTTTAGCGCAGAGCAAATTGCATATCATATCTGACATTGTATCGACAGCACTTGAAGATGGTAATAAAGTTTAAGCTGAGGTCACAAAATATACGCAAATGAAGGGGGAAATTAAGGCCAGATCTATAAAAGCGCACCAGACTGATTCAATTGATGAAAAAAACGCGCTGATCCAACGTGGAAAAGATGAAACATTGGAATAAATTGGGTGCCTCTTTACAATTGAGCGGACTGTGAATGATATTGATCCGCCTCAATAGAATATACCCCATAGACTTGTTATGTTTTGTGAAAAAGTGCAAAAGCCCCTTGGTATGACAACTGCTCTCAAGTTTCAGCAGAACCACAGGGGCCCCGGGATTCCTCCTGCGACCCCACCTCCACTGAAGATTGGGCTGTATGTTATCTGGCCAGGCCTGCCCCACGTGACTTATTCCTATCCTCTCCACTATATAGAGGGAAGAGGGTGCTATAACTAGGAATAAGTACTGGAAATAGGAGAAGATGTATATAGTATAGGTAACCTCTTCACAATACACAAATGCAGTGGCACTTGACAACTCGAGCACCTGCAGTGTCATAGCAAGAGACAATATTAGTTGTTGTTGTTGTTGTTATTTCCAGGTAAAGCAGTTCGGCAACTACAGGCCACGTACTGCTAAAAAAAAGAAACATGTTTTAACATGCCATCAGAAGGCGCCAGGTAGGGTGAGTTGTATGAGGAGGGAGACACTTGGTTTATATTGTTATATTGTTATATAGAAAAAATTAATAGAACTGATACTAAAATAAAGAGGAGTTTGGTTCTTAACAGGCCCTGTGATTTTGAATTTTTATTGTTAAGATAGAATGAAATTAAAATAATGAAAAATGATATAAGGTGCTCCTAATTAAAGTGTTGAGGGATGCAAACTATAGAAGGTTTCTCACACTGGGGGCCGCTCCAGTGCATTAAAGTAAGAAATAAATTGGCCCTGAAGTACACCATGTGCTTATAAGGACTTGGGTGTTCCTTGATAGAAAGAAATTAGTGAGAGATAGAAGAAAATAACTAAAAGGTGAACAGAAAATGATTGAAGAGCGAGAGAGTTATGATGGGTTTGATTAAGTGGGGAGGGTCGATACAAAACTTTTGCTATTGTGAATGTATGAGATGGTGTATTTTATGATATCATGAGCAACAAGTTATGGATGTTTAGTGTGTAATTAAGGGAGTTAAGTTTGTTGATGAGTGGGGTGTGGCGGTTTGAATAATAGAGGCATTCAAAGAAGAAGTGATGAGAGGTTTCTGGCAAAGGACAGTAATGACAGATAGGGTTAGGATGTGAGGAGCGATAGTGTTTGCTTTTGTAGTATTGTAGAGGGGGGTTGTCTATCGAGGAAAATAGCGTGAGTTTTTTCAAAGTTGTTTGAGATTAGGAGAATTTAAAGATGAACATTTGTCTTGCCAGTATTTAGCTTTTGTTTGCTATAAAGTGTATTTGACTTTAGCTATTGATTTGTTTAGTTGAATTTTGTTATCAAGGGTTTTATTATGATAATATTTATTACGAGCTTTCCTCTTTCTTTTATTGCATAAGTACAAGCATCACTCCACCAGGGATGGAATTGAGGTTGTTTACTTTTATGTAGATTGAAAGGAATGTTGCTAAATATATTGACTTTTACAGTTTGTGGGGGGTTCATTTGTTGTTGTTTGTAAGGAAGTGAGGGAGAAGATTCATGGGGTTGTTTTCTGCGAAGGGGTTGTTGTTCCTCTGAGGTCTCGTCGATTTAAATGTTGAGCAAGGACAAGCATAGAGGTAGTTAAGGGGTTGTCAGAGCGAGGCTCTAGGTTGTTGATGGATAGAGGGCTGTTCATGATATGGGCGATTAGAGGAGCTTGTTAGCAGGTTGTGAACGGCACACTAGATCGAAAACCAACTAGCCCCTCGGACCCGATTCCCCTCAGTAGGCGGAACGTTGGGAACGTGATAAACCAGTGTTATCCTTATGTGATATATGTGAGTGTAATGTTTGGTGTCTATAATATGTTTGCAGTACGTAATGGCAGGGGTCACCAGTCCACCCTAGTGCTGGCTAGGGCCCTAGTGGATAGACTTATCATGATAATTGGGCCACCGGTATTCCAATTGTTGAGGCCAATTTTTGAATGAGGGACAGTTAGTTATGCTTCCGTTACTTAATCTATTTATATATTGGCTTAAGGTTATAACTATGACCAAATGCCTGGCCAACATGATGCTTCTTAGAACATTATGGATAGTTTATTTTGGGTATATTAACAAAATCCCAATTGGAAGCTTAAAGTGGCTGTGGAGCAATTATATGCCTAGGTTACTTGCTGGTTTAGTAGGAACTGTTATGTCCCTGGCACAGTGCTGGAAGCCCTCATCATGGATAACCAAAATTTTCACATGTGCTCTGGCTACTTCTACCCAATGAATCACTAAGCACCAAAACCCTTTCTTGATATTGCAGTATATACAGCTTCAGAAAGAGGTACGGAAGCTGATTGATGAACCTCCAGAATTCTTTGACAAGGTCTTGCTACCAAAGGTATTTGTTTTTGACCAAGTTATGCTACTAGGTTCACTATTTTGGGCTGAACTAAAGGATGGCATGTAAGACTATATCGTTAGTCTGAATTAACCATCTATTAAAACATATTTAAAAGTGAATTTGGTAACTATATTATATTTTTCTGTTTATCAAGATTTTTAAAAGTATACAGTCGTAGGTAAATCTGAGGGGAAATAATCAAAATATTGTCCAAGGCATATAGATACTAAACACCATGCTCTGTTTCATTTCAGCTGCTACTACTTACAGTGATGGAAATACATCAATGCAACCAAGTTTAAGCAGAACAATATGTCATTGATTTTGCAGACAACTGAACTGACTCAAAGAATCCACTGTGTCGTTTAATAAATAATGTCATAACTGCTTTATACCTCTTTACTATTGTGTTATATGTTATTGTTTTTTGTTGAAACTGTGTATTGAAAAATGATAACCTAGATTACAACACCAGGTGTTGGGGGGAAAGATAAACTGTGACCCTGATTATGTCCAACAAAAGATAAGATGAGGGATCAAATTGTGGTGTTTCCATGTATGACAATCATTGTCTAAAATACACATCAAAGTCTGACCCAATTATTTGAAGTTTGGTTAAGCAAATGGCTGACTTTGACTATTTTAAGGTTGGTAATATAATGGTCTAGGCTAAGACCATGTTGGGATATATTGCACATAGAATAAGATGAGGGACCCATTTGGCTGGTAGGGAACCCATTCTAATACTTATTGCTAGTGTATAGTGTTATTTACATGGCTTATTTTAAGTTGGGTCAGCTATTTACTTGCTCCAACTTCAAATAACGGTCAAGGTCTGAGATCAAACATCGCTCCGCGAGGCGTGTTAGATAGAGCAATGGAGTGCTTTTGAGATAAATTTATTTCTCTTTTGCATTCGTCCTTGGTATGTGACCATCGATCCCTGAAAGCTTCATGAAAATCCATTCATAACTTTTCGATATATCTTTGCTAACAGACAAATAAACAGACATACATCGGATGAAAACATATTTCTACTGGGCGAAGGTAAATTCAGCAGTTACGAAACTTTGCTAGCAGCATCAATTATCTTGGTTATCGCTCATGGCTCATAAATTAGTGTTAAACCGTTCGTGACACCTTGTAGGCAAAATTATGCCTAAATCTAGTCACCTATCGGTAATATTTAGTTTATAACATGACTGTAAACAATAAATGTATATGGAAGACGTTGCCACCGTTAAAAAATTTTATTTGATATGGAGAACTAGAGAGGAAGATTGAAAGTGTTAGGCCGGATATATTGTTTGAAGGCAGAACTGTTCCATCTGCTTGTGGATTTAATGACTGTGCGGGGGTGTTGTCTGAAACCGATTGTGTTGCCCTGCCGATGCGGAAGGAGTGTGTGTTGTAGCGCGAGGGAGGTAGCGTAGCAATTACGAGGCTTTGTTTTAGCAAGGAAGAAAAGAGTTGTCTGGTGCATGGTTTCGAGGTTTTGTCCAGAAATATGTATCCAGGGGAGTTTCCGCTATGATGGAGATATTTGCGTAGAGCAGCCACAGGACAGTATGAGGGGTCCGAAAGAGGTATCAGAATTACGGTGGGGGTGGATAGCTTACTATGTTTGTATGAGGTGAATCTAATTTGGTAAGTGGGTGGATCAGTGGTGCGTAGTGGTTGTAGGTTGAGTAAAGTAAGTGTGTGAGATGTGTCTTTGGAATGGACGGCTTCCCCAACACGCAGATCAGGCATAAAAACAAAGCAGGTAGAGAGCCTTCAAACATGAGACGTGTGTAAGGGCACGAAGTGCAAAACGTAATGGCATTTAATAGCTGATAAAGGATAAGCTTTTAATTGGGAGGAACTTGGGTTGTGTTAGGTAGGTTGGTAGTTGAGGAGCCCGTCCAGAAGTTTGGTGATGTGGAAATTTTGTGGTATTGTCAGGGACGTTTCTCAATCTATGGACGAAGGACAGGGAGGATATGTACGTTTGGATGGTTGAGTATTTGAGTCCTTGATATGTAGGTGGACCACAAACAAAGCTATAGTGATTGGCTGAGAAGGCAACGCATTGCTGTGTAGGACCATGTTGCATATTTTTTTTAAAGTGTTCCAATGGTGTAAATAAGAGTGGGCTGTAGAGGGTTTTAGAGAATTATGGAGGAGTTTTTGTGGCAAGAGGTGTGCGGGGATTGGGGTTGCTAGGGGCGCATGCCATATTGACGCAAGAGGTTTGGCACCACCTTCGTTCAAGATATTGCATCGCTCAATGTATTGTTTACACCAGGGTGTTTGGAAGTTTGCTTGTTAATGATTGCCACAATAGCTTAGTGGTCGCAATGGAAATTGATCCTAGAGTTAGCCATTTTTGGAGCAAAAATACTGACCAAAACAAAAATGGGGAATTGTTCTAGAACAGTAATGTCTAATTCGATCCAACGAGATGGTCATTTGCCTTGAATCCATTGGGACCCGAAGGTGCCTCCAAAGGCTATTTTTGATGCATCGCTGTATAGATAGATGTTGTAAGAAAGAGAGGTTTGTGTGTGTCTTATTAATGTAATGCCATTGTTATGTTGTAGAAATTGAAGCCAAATAGAGATATCTCGCTTAACTTGAGAGGTTAAACGGATGTAATGATTGGGATTAGTGATGCCCATTGATAGGTCGTGCAGTCTGCGCAGAAATGCTTTGCCGGGACGAACTACAGATGTTGCAAACTGCAGCATGCCAGTGATAGACTGTAGCTCGCACAATATGGTTTTGTCTTTTTCCATGAATTCATAGACTGATTGTGTGTATTTGTGTATTTTTTTCTGTTGGGAGGCTGGCTGTCATGTTTGAGGTGTCTAGTTGGATGCCTAAAACGGTTAATAAAATGGGTGGGCCGTGTGTTTTGTGCGAGGCTAGAGGGACACCAATCAAGTTACAGAATTGTATGAAAATATTTAACTGTTTTTGGTATTGCTGTTGGGAAGGGACCACAAAGAGGAAGTCATCTGATACTTTTACAACATTGTGCAACCCAAATCTATGCTCAAGGATCCAGAAGATGGCTGTGGAGTAGGTTTCAAAACATTTGCAGGAGGAGGAGCATCCTTGGGGCCAGCATTTATCATAATAATAACCTTTCCAGAAAAACCTGCCAGGTTGTATTGTGAAGGTTGTAGGGTGATGAGCCGGAATGCGTCGGATATGTCGCTTTTCGCTAAATAAGCTTTAGGTAGACACTGTTGTATGAGATGTATGGCATCAATGATGTTTGCATATGTGACTTGAGAGGCCGACTTTGGGGATATAGTTGTTAACGGAAGTGTTGTCGTAAGGGAAAGAGAGGTTGTGAAGTAATCTATACTTACCGGGAATGGTTTTTTTCAAGGAGGGCCAAGGGGGAACATTTGAGGACCCGAAGGTGCCTCCAAAGGCTATTTTTGATGCATCGCTGTATAGATAGATGTTGTAAGAAAGAGAGGTTTGTGTGTGTCTTATTAATGTAATGCCATTGTTATGTTGTAGAAATTGAAGCCAAATAGAGATATCTCGCTTAACTTGAGAGGTTAAACGGATGTAATGATTGGGATTAGTGATGCCCATTGATAGGTCGTGCAGTCTGCGCAGAAATGCTTTGCCGGGACGAACTACAGATGTTGCAAACTGCAGCATGCCAGTGATAGACTGTAGCTCGCACAATATGGTTTTGTCTTTTTCCATGAATTCATAGACTGATTGTGTGTATTTGTGTATTTTTTTTCTGTTGGGAGGCTGGCTGTCATGTTTGAGGTGTCTAGTTGGATGCCTAAAACGGTTAATAAAATGGGTGGGCCGTGTGTTTTTTTGTGCGAGGCTAGAGGGACACCAATCAAGTTACAGAATTGTATGAAAATATTTAACTGTTTTTTGGTATTGCTGTTGGGAAGGGACCACAAAGAGGAAGTCATCTGATACTTTTACAACATTGTGCAACCCAAATCTATGCTCAAGGATCCAGAAGATGGCTGTGGAGTAGGTTTCAAAACATTTGCAGGAGGAGGAGCATCCTTGGGGCCAGCATTTATCATAATAATAACCTTTCCAGAAAAACCTGCCAGGTTGTATTGTGAAGGTTGTAGGGTGATGAGCCGGAATGCGTCGGATATGTCGCTTTTCGCTAAATAAGCTTTAGGTAGACACTGTTGTATGAGATGTATGGCATCAATGATGTTTGCATATGTGACTTGAGAGGCCGACTTGGGGATATAGTTGTTAACGGAAGTGTTGTCGTAAGGGAAAGAGAGGTTGTGAAGTAATCTATACTTACCGGGAATGGTTTTTTTCAAGGAGGGCCAAGGGGGAACATTTGAGGACCCGAAGGTGCCTCCAAAGGCTATTTTTGATGCATCGCTGTATAGATAGATGTTGTAAGAAAGAGAGGTTTGTGTGTGTCTTATTAATGTAATGCCATTGTTATGTTGTAGAAATTGAAGCCAAATAGAGATATCTCGCTTAACTTGAGAGGTTAAACGGATGTAATGATTGGGATTAGTGATGCCCATTGATAGGTCGTGCAGTCTGCGCAGAAATGCTTTGCCGGGACGAACTACAGATGTTGCAAACTGCAGCATGCCAGTGATAGACTGTAGCTCGCACAATATGGTTTTGTCTTTTTCCATGAATTCATAGACTGATTGTGTGTATTTGTGTATTTTTTTCTGTTGGGAGGCTGGCTGTCATGTTTGAGGTGTCTAGTTGGATGCCTAAAAAACGGTTAATAAAATGGGTGGGCCGTGTGTTTTGTACCAGGCTAGAGGGACACCAATCAAGTCACAAAGTTGTATGAAAATATTTAACTGTTTTTGGTATTGCTGTTGGGAAGGGACCACAAAGAGGAAGTCATCTGATACTTTTACAACATTGTGCAACCCAAAATCTATGCTCAAGGATCCAGAAGATGGCTGTGGAGTAGGTTTCAAAACATTTGCAGGAGGAGGAGCATCCTTGGGGCCAGCATTTATCATAATAATAACCTTTCCAGAAAAACCTGCCAGGTTGTATTGTGAAGGTTGTAGGGTGATGAGCCGGAATGCGTCGGATATGTCGCTTTTCGCTAAATAAGCTTTAGGTAGACACTGTTGTATGAGATGTATGGCATCAATGATGTTTGCATATGTGACTTGAGAGGCCGACTTGGGGATATAGTTGTTAACGGAAGTGTTGTCGTAAGGGAAAGAGAGGTTGTGAAGTAATCTATACTTACCGGGAATGGTTTTTTTCAAGGAGGGCCAAGGGGGAACATTTGAGAAAGGTGAGTGGGGGGTTGGGAAAGGGACCTTGAATTCTTCCTAAAGAGAGCAAGGACAGCGGAGTGTCCTTTTACAAAGGAAGGGCATATTTCACCCCCAACAAACGCATACATACACGCATACATTTACGAACACATACAACCACCACCTCTCCATCCCTCCCAAAAGTTTCAGTTAGATTTACAACTTTTCGGCCACTCAGGACATGAATACTTAACTAATTTAGGCTAATGAAAGTCACCCCTTTTCACTCGTACCAGATTAATTGCTGTCTAATTTACATAAACCTTTAGAATCCTTTAAAGTTAATGAGCTAAACGGGTAAGTTTCCAAATAATATAGTTCTGGTTGAGCAAGTACAACTCTTGATGTAAACATTCGAATCCCGTCAATTCCCATAACAATCAACTTAGACCCGTTTCATCTCCAATTAGAAGATCTTGATAATTGCAAGTCAGTCCGAATGACCCCAAGCACCCGATTAACCAATCAAAGCACACCACATCAAGCCACCCCCATCTTTTATTATAAATACGACAGCATCAGACACACAATAAGATTCAGAATTATAATCAAAGATTAAAAGAGAGAGAACATACGGAAACCTCTCCCGAGACAGAGAGAGGCGCAGATGAAATACGAAGAAAGAGCGTGCCAGTCAGCAGAGACGAATAAATCTCACATAGAACTAAAAGTCATTTACTACAGTATTTACTACAAGCGGCTATTAATACCTACAGTGCCAGAGTCAATCATCACCCTCCCCGACTCAACCACGGTACCCAATTGGTTATACATGCACAGAAAGTGCCATGTGTTAGCGCAATGTTTATGGCTGGTAATCATTAAACATAAAGTTGAAGAGCAGGTGATTTTCTATTGCATGCCCTTTTGTCATAGATTTTAGTGTTTTCTTTCGAATGAATAACCGCTTGACGATCCATTTCTTTTAACATATATATATATATATATATAGATATATATATATATATATATATATATATATATATATATATATATATATATATATATATATATATATATATATATATATATATATATATATATATATATATATATATATATATATATATATATATATATATGGCTGACTGCGATTTATCCACTGTTGAGGTTTTCAGATGCCATGAAGGAGACTTTGGCAAAGTCTCCACACCCACAGTATCCGGGGCATGACCCACTCAGAGATTCCCTAATACACAGACCGAACGAAGGGATAGCATTCTGTGATTCATATATAGTATGCCAAAATGTTACATGAAATGAGTATGAGTCTTTAATTTTGTCAATCATAGATGTGAATATACATTCCTGATTATCCTGACTTTTAACTCACCTCATCAGTTATCACTTCACAGCCAAAGCCAGCCTTCTTTATTCTGGCAGGAAAAGATGACAGGATCTCAGATTGGAGATGAACTTTGCTGTCTGACATGACTTATTGAAATACCAGAAAAGGCACCAGTTCCTTTAATATTGTGACAGAAAGGATTGACCGAAATGCAGTTCATCATGTCCCGAGTGGTCGAAAATCTAATTGAAAATTTTGGAAGGGATGGAGAGGTGGTAGGTGTATGTGTTCGTTTGTGAATAAAAAAGCACAATATTTAAAATAAAAACATTACGGAAATTACTCCCTGCTATTGCTTCCAGCGCAGACAGGGAGTACGAAAAAACTAGATTTGGCAATGAAGCCTAGTGAGAGCTTTAAGATATGTATTAATAATTGATAATGGAGATTGTAACTTCATATCAAAAATGGTTTGGCCCATAAGGGCCGCAACTCCAATCCTATCATCCTCTTTCGAACCGTCTGCGTAAATGGCATCACGGCCCGAATATTTTACCCTTTAATTCTCTAAATTGGTGAAAGAAAAAATTAGGTTCTTTATTTCACTTCGTGTTGGCGGACTGCTACTCTCAAACATTTCTCGCTACCAATGTTTATGTAAGATTTTCCAACAATGAGCCGCCCCAGTGCCCCCAATTAACGCCTCAATAATATCTTACAACGATTAAGTCAACTTGAACAGAACATCGACCAGGCCTACTCGGAAAATTAGAGACTCTGCTGAAGCTGGTGTTCAAAGACTCAAAGAAAAGGCACAGGGATGGAAAACGGGACATGGAAGCCGAATTAACTTGGACAGCAGAAGTATTAGGTCATACTGTTCTAGTCGCTCCAGTGCATCTCCAACCTCATCAAAAAGAATGATCCTTGTCGCACAAGCTGCAGATTTACATGCCGAGCACAGAGCAAGGCTGGTAGAATCAGAAAGACAGACTGAGCTAAAGAGGATGGAAACTGAGGATCTTTCCCGCCGAGCACAGCGTGAAGCAGAGCTTGTCGCTGAACGTGCCCGACAGGATGCTGAAGAGAAGGTGCGTCAGGCCAGTGTGCAAACTGAACTCGATATGAGGCGACAGGAGTTAGAGATCAGAGATTGGCCAATGAACTCGAAAGGACACAAGTCGAGCTGAATGCCCTTAACACTGGTCGACTCTCCTTACCCGTACATCATCAACATCTGACTTCATGCATGTATCAAAGGCATTTGCTGACTCTATCAATATTAGCAGACTTCCTATTCCCGAGCCATCTGTGTTTAGCGGTGACCCTCTCACATACCCTTCATGGAAGGCATCATTTTCTGTATTGATCGACGCCAGAAGCATAGCACCTATTGACAGGATACACTTTATCAAAAGGTACCTGGCAGGTAAAGCCAAACAAGCTGTCGAAGACACAATAAAGCACACAGACAAGCCAAAGAGCTCTTAGACAAGATGTACGGCAATGAATTTCTTGTGTCAGAAGCCTTTAGATATAGACTCTTAGAATGGCCGAAGGTTTCCGGGAGAGACAGTAAAGGATCGAGGATGTTTTCAGACTTTATACAACAGTGTGTGATGGCTATGAGCCAATTCAAGGGCCTGGACATACTAAATGACTGTCGAGAAACTAGAAAATTACTACTAAAGTTACCTGACTGGTTGGTCTAGCGATGGAGCAGGGCTGCGGTGTATTTCACTACAAAAGGAAGTGAATGTATTCCAGTGATGCAAATATGACCGGCTTGTGGAAGGACAAAGGGATTTGTGAAGGAGGCTGTTTATGGTATTTTTTATTTCAGGTAAGAGGTGTGGTAGAATAGGGGCTGCCTCCCATAACGACATAAGGGACCTGGTTGTACCTGCAGGCCAGAAATAGCATCACTTAACACATTATATTCCTAGTAGATGTAGAGTATGGAGTTTGCGGTAGGAGAGTAGGTTATGAGGGCCGTTGGAATGTTTCAAACATTTTAGCCAGATGGTCCCAAATCACTTCATGTACGAAGCGATTTGGGTTGATAATGCATATGGATAAATCATATGTGGCAGGGCCTATAGTTTTGTGTGAGGCCAGAGAAACACCAATGAGGTTGCATAGTTTTACAAGATATTTAGCAGCTGTTGGCATTGTTGTTAAGTGGGGGCTACAATCAACTAGTACTTTGACAATATTAAGATCCAACATTGGCGGAAGAAAAGGTTTCAAAGATTTGGCAAGAGGAAGAGCATCCTTGAGGTAGACATTTATCGTAGTAATGGCCGTGCCAAAAGAAGCCTGTGGGGTTGTATTGTAAAGGGTTGATGGGGATAAAGTCGGTAGGCATCCGATATGTCGATCTTTGCCATGTATGCATGGGGGTAGCATTTTTGTATAAGAAGTATGGCATCGGAGGGGAGACGTATTTAACTAGGAAGCTCAACTTGGTATGTTGTGATTTACAGAGTTGTTGTCAACGGATGAGATAGGTTGTGTAGTAGCCGATATTTATCTGATTGAGTTCCAAAGAAGAGCATAAAAGTTGGGGAAGAGGGGGTTGGGGCATTTGAATGGGCCATGGATTGTTTTGAGAAAGCTCAAGGTTTATTTTTGGGGATACAATAGTAGGGTTGTATTGTTGGAAGAGAAAGGTTTTTGAGAACCATAAAATTGTAGGGAAAATGCTTTGGAAAAACCTGATAGAAATAAAGAGGGCAGCGAGGGGTTTTATTTATTTTTGGAATGTTGGGAGTGTAGTGCAAGTTGTTCTTGTTGGGACGGGTGGTGGGGGCAGGAAGCGGTTGGCTGTGTTCTTTTGAGCGTTTATACTGAGAGGGGTTGAAGTGGATGTCTTACGGATGAGAGGGTGTTGGTAGGGGACGGCCGTGGCGTGGGAGGAAGCTTGGATGATTTCTGTTGCACAGGTGACAGGCATGTTTGTAAATACATGGGGAAGGGGTGAATCTCTGGGTTGCAGAATGGTATGCAAAACAGTGCCCAAAGGGTGCTTTTGCTGTGGTGTTTGGGGTGTAGGGACGAGAAGAATGCGGACGGGTTGGTTGTGTATGGTTGATGTTAATGGCGGCAGCTAGTTGCAGGTCAATGCGAACGGCTGCCCAGGGGCACAATGAGTATTCTCGATCTTTGCGGAATTTATGGTCATACTGCAGCGAGTTTTGACCCTTCTGCATCATGGTCTTGATGCTTTTCCAATACGTCAAAATGTCCCCTAGCTGCTCTGAGAATTTTATCACATACACCTCAAGGAAGTAGTCTTAGGCGGTGCACCATTCAGTATAAGACAATGGCTTTTGGTTTTTTTGGCAGAAAATTTAGAGAAGGGGGGTTACCTGGTCCTGAGAGGGACATGATGTAGCCGGGCCAAGCGTCGTGGGGCCAGAATGGTTCGAACATCTACATATTTATGAGTCCATATATAGCCTCTAAAAAGAATTTTCCATAAAAGTCATTATTTCCTTTAAGCTTTAATCAGCTAGTTCATCCAACCAATATTAGCCCAAGCATTATCTTATACTTAATTTTTCTTGCTTATGCGCGGTTGGAAACGTTGCTGCCCGTAGTTGCTTGAGTGGGGACTAGCTAGAGAAATAACACGAGTCCAGTAGTAAAGTTCTTGTTGTTAATTCAATTTTAGCTTATAGCTTTTCTGGAATTTTGATCAGAATCTTAGTCAGATATTTTTGTCTCTTCGCTCGGTAGCTAGCCTGATAACCAGCGTGTGTAGCCCTTATATCCACTCGATCAGCTGACACCCCATTGGTTCAGGTAAAGCCGGCCTGCTCCGTACAGCCTCTGACCCAACGGTCCACATGGAGCGTGGACTCGAAAGGTCATTGGCCGATAGGAATGGTGCTAGTCTGCGTCCCAGACTCCAGGGGTTCCGCTACGCTTCTCGCCCTAGAGTCAATGACAAGACAAGGTCTAAAATTGATGCGTCCGAATATTCATTAAACACGTTCGTTAGTCTTCGTGACCCATCAACGCAAAGGTTGTGACCCGGATTGACCTTAGTTGCGCGCGTCTGGCTCATGAAACTGGCTTGTGATACGCAGCCTCGGTTTTATGTGACGTCATGTACATTGTTGTGGTCTGCGTCCAATGAGAACACACTGAATGTCTTCTGGAATTGTGGGGCGTCTTCTTATAACTATATTTCTGCTTAAAGCTATATCTCTTGTTTATACGAAGGAGTTATATAACCTAAGAAGGAGTCGCAACGCCCTTTGAAGTCGCCGCCGAGGCGCTCGCGTGCGTGCCTCGGCAGCGAGTGTTTTCACAAGCTCGCGGTTGGCGGCGCTAGGTGTACTTGGTATTGCGACATCAAGCGAGCCAGCGAGGAAACCGGAGGCCTTGACCCGAAGTCAAGTTCGCGGGGACATAGGCGAAATGGCATGGATGCATTTGCAAGTGTCAATAGACAAGTTAACAACAGCAGGCGGTGTACTCGATTACACAATGTCATTAACTATGTCCTGTACGTGCCTTGCCATCACATTGTCCGAGTCTGAGGTAAAATAACAGTACTTGCGCGAGAATTGGCTGACACAACTTCCAAAGACGCGGCACCACGAAACGCGTTGCCATGCTAGGAGTTTCGGTGACGCGCGACGCAAATCTGACGCGCGACTTCAGTTCATTTTGATTTACTCGGAGCACATCTGGTCCGCTAGACAGTGGATATAAGGACGAATCGTTATAATTTGTGGAGACATTTTCACTGAAGCATCTGCCAAGCCAGCCTGGTTGTGATAGAATGGCTCGCAGTTACCAACTCATAATATTTATCCATTAATCATTCAACCAAATTAATTTCATGATACACATGAGTCTACAAGAGCACTAGACACAAAGTACAAATTTGCTGGGACAAGACTCATATTCCAAGATATAGTTAGTTATATATAAGTATTCTGACATTGCATTAGTATACCACCGGTAAGTAATAACACCAAATTATCGCCCACTGTCAGCCATATTGGACTGTCAAATATACATCGCATCCAAATAAAAAGTACACATTTAACAACTTAATAATCGTGACCATTCGATTTGTCTTTGTTCAGTCAACGAATACCAAGAATATTTTTACGGGAATATTTCACAAATATCAAGAGATAGAAAAATATATGTCGAAGTTCCAAGCCGAAAATATGGCGTCTCGATGCGGAATAAACACTTGCAAACTTTAATCGAATAAAACATTTTGATTACCCGAAAAAGGAAACTAAGATAATCAGCGTGTTTATTGAAATATAATTAATTACCTCGTCGGGCAAATCCATCAGGTTTGGTGATACTGGTGAAAGTTTTCGAAAAAGAAAATGAAGTTTCTCGCACAGCAGCTAACGCCTCAACTTGCCGAACTGAAATGTGAGCGAGACACAGATCTCGTGGCGATCTCGCCGAGGCAGGCACTGCGCGCGAGATCTCTTTGATCTCGGCGTCGTATCTGCTCCTGCTATTGGTTATAACTCCTTGTTTATATTTATATTCTGCGCACTCCTTCGTATATAGGAATATTATTGCTGCTTGTAGTTGCTGGAGTGGGGACACTAGCCAGAGAAAACACACGAGTCCAGGAGTTGAGTTGTTGTTGGTTTATTTGACTTTTAGCATATCAGCTTCTCTGGAATTTCACTCGGAATCTTGTCCAGATACTTCCTCTCTTTGCTAGGTAGCTCTCCTTTTGAATTTCCGTTGAGGCCTGCTATTTATTAGGGTTCCAGACATTGGGTTACGCCCAGGACCCCACCAACAGCTGTTCCCCATTGGGTCAGATAAGGCCGGCCTACTTTCCCAAAAGCCTAGGCCAGACGAATCCACATGGGGCGTGGACTCGTAAGGTGGCCGATGGAAACGAAACCAGCCGAAACTACTTACACCCCCGTCTTAAGGGCGGAGGTTGACCCCCGGGCTAGTGTACATATGTCGTACTGTAGTAGAAAAAGGAGGGAGGGCTTTAAAAGTCAGAAGAGCCAGATTTATATCATAACACGTCTCAAAAGTTCAAATTGACACCACAACAAGCGCTTTAACTGTTTAGCTGCGGCTCATAAAAATCACTTGTCTGGTCGGACAAGTTGACTTGGCAAGTCACTTGTCGGACAAGTGGACAACCATTAGTGTCGAACCCTGACCCATTCCAAGTATTGCATCGAGAGCAGTAGCTTACAACGTGTAGCAAGATGTTCCAGCCGCCACATTCACAAAACAGTCACGACCCATCAAGCAGCCGAGCGAACAAATCTTTCAAACCGAGCATACCAAAACAAATATGGCGCCGAATCCTCGGCCAATGTGACACTGACCAATGAGAGACAATGACTCAAAGGTACCCGAGAGTGACCGAGAGACCCGGCTTCTGATTGGAGCATCCCAAATCTCGAATGCCGCTTCAGTTCAAGACCGCACCCCAGTTTAGACCGTTGGCGAGACTATTGAATATAAACATGTAAACACTGGTAAACAGGGCCTGCAGCCAAGGGGCTAGGGGACCATGACTAGGTACCAGCCAAGACTACTTATCAGGGCCACACCCCATCATATGGGCGGAGTGTGACCATGGCTATTGTAGACATGTCGTGCTGATAATTGAAAAGGGGGAAGGCTTTAAAAGTCAGATGAGCTAGATTAATACCATAACAATTAACCTATATACAAAAAGGTTTGTTTCTAACACTTGCCTCGCAGCAAGGACAAAGAAACACAGCAGGTATTTCATGGAGGAGTGACTGTCAAATCCTTGGCCACCTTCACATTTCCCAGATTTGGCTGTCTGTTAATTGTAGCCTTCTTTCCTGCACACTGGTATACCTTGCTGGGCAAACCCGTTCAATACAATTTGGCAAGGACATTGACCAAGTACTAATAATGCCACATGGATTATTTGGTTGCAGTTTTAGGTGATTGCCAGTTATTGCCATACCCGTCTCATATTATCATCTTAACCCAAGTGAATTTAGATGAATTGCACTGTTCAAACTAATCAATACACACAGGGAACGCTTATATTTCCTAGAGGTTTTCTCGCAATCTCAACCGTCCTGATATGTAGATACTTCATACAGCACTGTCACATGTATGAGTTATGGATGCTTGGTAACATGCTCAACACCATGTAAAGTTAACACTCACTTGTAAAAAAAGAAATCTTAGTTATACATCCAATTATATATAAATATCACCATTTTTAAGATAAAGAAATGATTTTCTGGGTTTAAAGTTATGAGAGAAAAAACAACCTATCAATGACTACGAAAAACAATCAGCCATGAACATTAATCACTTATCTGTTCGTGTAGACACAAACAGTAGTTGAAATGAAATATTGTTTACATAATGCCATTTATGAGAAGGCTTCGGCTATGGCTTCATCCCATTTTTATGAGTCATTACTCTTGCCGCCTCCAAGATCAGTACCCAAGTCTCATGCTAGGGGTACACACTTTGTCCAATGAGAGGCACGCTCTTGGTATACGCGTCTTATAACTATCTTTCTTCTTATAGCTATATTTCTTCTTATACTTATATTTCTTGGTTATTTATTCTTATGCGCACTCCTTCGTATATAGGAATATTGTAGCTGCTTGTAGTTGCTTGAGTGGGGAGACCAGAGAAAACTAACGAGTCCATGAGTTGAGTTCTTGTTGGTTAATTCTAGTTTTATTCTTATTAGCTTTTCTGGGATCTCGTTTGGAATCTTGTTCAGATACTTCGTCTCTTTGCTAGGTAACTCTCCCTGAATTTCCGGCGAGGCCAGCTATTTATTTGGGTTCCAGGCATTGGGTTACGCCCGGGACCCCACCAACAGCTGACTTCCCATTGGGTCAGATAAGGCCGGCCTCCTTTCCCAAAAGCCTAGGCCAGACGAATTCACATGGGGCGTGGATTCTTAAGGTGGCCGATGGAAACGAAACCAACCAAGTACGCACCACTGGATCGTTTGGCAGTAGATGGCAAACAGTCTGTGCCATTGCATGCAAGCCAATCATGTTTCTTGAACAAAATACCATTTCAAGATCGAAGACAATATCCAACTTTCAAAGATAAGTTAGATACATATTAATAGAAAGTTATCATATATTATAAAATGCATGGTGATCAGGATAGCAAAATAAAGAGTGGGTAATAGTCTAAGCTTTGCCTAGACGATGGCCACAGTGGTCCTTCAAATAAGCAAATGAGTAGTAAAAGCGTCTTTCAAGGAGATACATACTAAAGTTGGGGTCATGCAGTGTTTTTTTTTATCCGACTGGGGCTTCCGATCTGTACATTCAAATGACCATGTATTTGTTATGTATGAATGACTGATTGAAATTTATTGCAGAACAATACAACAGGGAATCTATATGTTAGGTCAACAATTAGAGTGCTGATCTGTAAAGCATTGAAAAGATTTGATTTGATACATGAAATAATTTATACACAGAAAAGCACATGTATGGTAGTGTAACTTATCTAATTATAACAATTATCTTACTTAGTCCAAGTAAAAGTTTGTTCAAAGAGAGACAAACAAAATAATTCTTATTTAATACGTTCAGCTACCAATTACTTCATTCCATTTTATTACCTGAACTGACTTCATAAGCAAAGTTTCCCCGACTTTCACTTGGGCGGTGCACCTCACTTTCTTGGTGTTTTGAACATGACGTCTAGTTGGCTATGTAAACAAATATTATAAAAGATTAATGCAAAGACATAAATGCATGTAACAATTTCAATTATGACAAAGGATGTCATCTCGGTAATCCCCAAACACACATAATTTTAACATGATGACTGTATAGATACTACTGCAGAGGAAAACCATTTGTACATCTAAGGACAAAGTGGGAGAGCATGTGGCAAAATGGGGAAATACAAAATGGCAAAGATGCAAACAGAATAAGCAACATTTGTTGTCAACACTGAAATTTCAATAAATTATGAAAATACTAAGTTACAAGATTCGGGAAGACTATCTAAGAGTAGGACCAAGTGAAATGTTCCCAAAGAAGTTCTAGTAAAGTGTTCCACTTTAGCCATTCACTGACATGACTAATGAACTTAAGACATACCTATAGAGAAAGATTGAAAGCATATATTCATCAGTGTCAACCAAGCATTCACTTGCTGTTCTATATGTAATGTCTTTTAATGTGTTTTTCTTGCCGCTTTTCTTTACCTCTTCGATGCCTGTCAAGGCCTTGATGGCAATCGAAAATTTGTCTTCAAACAACATAGAAAGGAGATGAAGCTTTAATTTCAGAAACTATGTACATAAACAAAGACAGAATATAAGGTTTGAAGGTCATGGTAATAATGTGATGCTAAAACTGATAGAGATGAACACATATGCACCATGACTGCAGGCTGGGTGATACAGCCAAACAATGGTCCCATTTCTATATCTCTTCCTACCATTTGCCCCACCCCTTAAGCTACAGCTTTACACCAGCTTATTCACACCAAGCCCTGGTGTCTATTACCCCTCTACAACAGGCCGCCTTCCAATAACCCTTCTTCATTAATCCCCCATTCCTTTCATCTACAATGATCCCAAATCTAAGTTCTTAAAAAATAACTGTTCAACCCCATATAAGGCAATCAGGGATCATCTCGTTATTACATTACTACGATTAACGCAGACGTAAGTAATAGCATCTTCTAATTTGTGCCGCAAAGTTTACATAATGGAAATTATGTTGATAACTTTTTAACATTATCATTTGACTGGAACTATTCGTGATCTACTGTGGAAATCTGTTTTATTCAGTTATGTCGTTCCATCGTTTCTGTTGTCTGGAAATTGCTGAGATCGAAATGTATGAGAGCGTCAGGCCGTTTCGCTGTCACGGCACGGGGTCCACTATAGTGTGCTACTTAAAGAGACTGTTCAGCCACATATAAGGCAATCAGGGATCATTTCGTTATTACATTACTACGATTAACGCAGAAGTAAGTAATGACATCTTCTAATTTGTGCCGCCGAGTTTACATGATGGAATTTATGTTGATAAGTTTTTAACGTTATTATTTGACTGGAAATGTTCATGATATACTGTGGAGATCTGTTTTATTCAGTTATGTCGTTCCATCGATAACGGTGCCTCCCTAAAACCATGAACTACACGAATGTTAGCTGTAAATCATAACGCGCTCTGAATTTACCTCGCTAACGATGTGTATTCTTCCGCTTTAGTTACATAATGTAGATTTCATAAAATCTTCACTCATTCAAGTTGTGGGCATAATTGTGCACACATTAGACCGACAAGCAGGAAGGATAATGTCCGACAACATAAATGGCGACTGTCGAAGCATGGATCTTTTTTCTGAGACCACAGCGCCGCGTAGCGACTGAAAGTCTGAAAATGTAACATTTTTGGTTTCCAAGGTGATGTTACCAAGCAGCTTGCTAGGCAACCACTTTCCTTATATGGGGCTGAACAGTCTCTTTAAGATGATCTAAATACAAAAGGCAATTTGGTACACTCAAAATGCGCTTGTCACAAGAAAAAGATAACGTATCCAAAACTAGTTCTCGGCTCTTGAAATTCACCTCCATGCATTTACATTTACCGTTTTTAAGAGTACATAATACACACGAAACAACAGGCCTATCATGAATTGAGGAGGGAGCATATGCTATTCAATGTTAAACAGTTAAATTTTTAAGGAATATTCAACGAGGTGTTAGAGAAAACAAGAAAGTTTATTGAACTTGTGTGTAAATGGCAGAAACAGATGTTGTCTGATATGACAGTCTCGCTACACCAAACAATCTAAGAAACGTGTGCACCACATCGCCGAGGAGAGAGACACGTCTGACTCCGAATACGAGGACATACAGTATGACTCGTTAACGATTCGAAACGTCAACCAGAAAGGAGGTGATCGCAAACATACGGCTGGAGAACTGTCCAGGCACCATCGGCATGGCCGATGACATTGCTGTGTTTGGAAAGACGGAGGAAGAACACGATCGAAACCTACTTACCTTGATCAATGATGGAAGAAGCGAAGAAAAACTTGTGTTCAACAGCGAGAAATGCGCCATCAAGCAAACACAAACCGATCACTTCGGCATGGTATTCAGTACCAATGGGATGAAACCAGACAACAAGAAGATAGCTGATCTCCAAGCAATACCGACCCCAACCTCAAAAACGGAGCTACAAGAGTTCCTTGGCTTGGTAACATTTCTATCACCATTCATCGAGAATCTTTCCGCTCATGCAACATGTGTTCGAGCACATCAAAACGCTCGTCAGCAACGACACAAGCCTGAAATACTGCGACACAGAAGCACCAACCTACAGTCAGCCACCAGAGCAGATTCCGTCCTGAATGAGCTGCGCGACATCATCTTCACAGGATGGCCCGACGAACAACGGGAGCTACCAACCAGCTTACGATCCTTCTGGTCCTACCGAGATGAACTGACGATCGATGATGGACTGATCATGAAAGAAGATCCTGTGTTCATACCTGAACCACAGCGCAAGAGCGTCCTACAAAATCTCCACACCTGGCACATGTGAATCGTGAAGACCCAGCTACGTGCAAAGCGGGATGTCTACTGACCTCGCATCAATGAAGACATCGAGAGGATGTGCAAAGAGTGTGGTGTATGCGAGGAGTCACGAAGGGCCCAGACGTCAGAAACGATGATACCGACTGATACACCCGGTCGCCCATGGAGCGTTATCGGGACAGACATATTCCAGATTGGCGAAGATCACTACCTTATAGTGACTGATTATTACACCAAGTTCCCTCTCGTGGACAAACTGCCGAAGCACTCAACATCTGAAGCAGTTGCTAACATCATGCGCAAGTACTGTGGCATATTTGGCATACCCGACATCGTCTGATCTAACAACGGGCCCCAGTATGTGGGGAAAGCATTTTTCAAACTGGCAGAAGAATATGGTTTCCGCCACACCACATCATCACCCAGATACCCACAGTCAAACGGCTTCATCGAACGGGAGATTGGGACAGTAAAGCCTATGATAAAGAAAGCCATGAAGACAGGAGAGGACTGGAACCTAGCGCTATTGAGGCTACGTACAACACCGCTGACCAATAAACTGGACAGTCCAGCAGAGCTCATGTTCCAGCGACGAATCAGAGACTCTCTACCTACTAAGATCCGGGACACCAACCCTGATCGCGATGACGTCCGTTTCCAACAACGGCGTCGACAGGAGGTCCAAAAGCACTATCACGACCGTAGCGCTAACGATCTACCACCACTTATCCCAGGGCAACAAGCAGTGTTCCGAGACACGCAAGCTCATAAATGGTTGCCGGCCGTTGTGAAAGCCAAAGAGTCCAGGAGCTACATCATCGTGACACCCACTGGGCAATCGCTACGACGAAATCGTGTCCACATAAAGGAGAGTTGTGCATCACGCACGGATGATGACAGCAGTTCCGAGAGCAACGCACAACACCGAGAAGTGAGCGCAGGCGTTACTCCGACATTACCACCATGTGTTACACGTCCGCCACCTGAGACACCCCCACAGCGTGCTGGAAAGGAGCACACTAGCAGCGATGTGAAAACTCACACATCAAGAAGCGGTCGCGAGATACGCATCCCGATCCGCTACAAGAATTAGAAACACCAGAATCTCCAGCTCTTAAGTTTATGATTGTAATACATGTTTTTCATAGAAAAGGGGGGTGTGATATAATGCATATATCTAGCTCTATATCATGCATGATGTACGACATCTAGCGGATAATAAATAGTACTACTTTCGGTTTGGCTGGCCATGTGAGTCTGTCATTTGTTAGGGAGCATATGCTATTCAACGTTAAACAGTTAACTATCGAATATGGACACACGTCTGACGTGAAACCGTATCTGCGTAACCGTCGTAGTGCCGGGGGGGGGGGGGGGGTCTCCTTGAGTGAGCCGCCATGGGAAACAAAAAACGGACCATATCTATACCAAGCCAAAGTGAGAAAAGGGAACCATTTACATACCAATTCTCTGAAAAAAGACCCATTCATATACAAAATTTTTAAAAGGGTCACCAATACATATACCAAAATTAATGATCCCAAATCATATCTAGACCACCTGGAGGAGCTACAGGGGACCCATCCATATACCAAACTGACGATTCAGAATGAAAAAGTATTTTTTTTAAGTTTCGCAACTGCAAAAATAAAGTCAAAACTTAGCTAACACTGTGGTCAGTCCCAACGATGCTCTGGTGAACGGCAAGGCAGTTAATTAAATAGCGGCCACTATATAAACAGATGTGTGACTCGGGCCCGCAGGCTATCAAAGAACACCCCAAGAGGTCAGTGGAAGGAGAATGTACGGACGTGACCTTTCTCTTTGCTTATCATACCATAAAACTTGTCTTTGAAACAACGCAACCACGTTGACTGACAGGACTGGCCACCATTGACCCAGTGGACTTCGAACGAACCACCCACTTTGCCCAGGGAGGTCCGTCATACTCTAGCGCATAGATATATCGTGTGTCGATGGTGCCTTTAATTATGGTCTTATAGCCGCATCAGTATGAGCCAGGAGAAAGGTCCACAATTGAGGGGAAAAGAACCCCCCCCCCAAAAAAAAAAATTCTGGCTACGGGCCTGAACATACCCCGCGGTACAAAACGAAGTTCCCAAAAAAACCCGTCGTACGTACAAGTCGAGAGGCCGAAAAAACATACCCCGTTGCGCGGCACGTGTATACTACCTTTGTACACTGAGGTGCCCCCCCCACCCCCTTTCCGGGCACATCCCCTCTCACCTCCACATAATGAGAACCCCCCCCCCGGGCTTAGTGCCTATGAATCGATTATGAGAGAGAGAGAGAACAACAAGGTCTTTGAGAGAACTGTGGATGCTTGAAAGGAGATAGGGAGTGGTGGGGGCACTTATTAACTCTGGTCTCTCATCGTATATATTTCGATGACTGGTCTTGTGAGTGTTGAAAAAAAAAGATGATGACGTGAAGTTTAACCGATAATTCGATGTAATTCTAGGGTGTTTGTCTACACCATCAAGGCTCTTTTTGACATTCAACTGCATGGCTCCATCGTATCCTTGGTAACCATTATCATACCATGTAATATTGGGATATGGTTTTCAAGAATCGGCTATGGCGGTGGCCGTAGGTAAGTACCATGAGATGATCAGGTTCCATATCACTCAATGGTTGTTACAATCCCAAAGTTCCTAACTAGCTTTACACCCAGCCTCTCCCTTCCCACGAGTTCCACAAAGTAACCCCTCCGACAACCGAAACCGAAACTCGCGTATATTTCCAAAGAACCGATTTGAGGATGAGCGGTTAAACTTGGGTACTTCTTTTGATGATATGTTACACGCGCAACAGCTACCACTATTGGCTAGTTGGAGATTAGCGTCGTCCCAGCGTTAACAGTCCACTTTAAGAAATACAGGTCAACTTGTTTAGTGGTGAGTGAGCACTAGAGACCACACATCGAAGTGAACAGCGCTGACTAACGCCGACAGGTTTCTGGTTGCAATTGATTAGTATTATCTACCTGGGACTATCTACAACATAGATACAAAATTGTATTTTGTAATAAGCTCCATATTAAGAATTTCATATTGTTGATATTTATATGACCTTTTCCATTGAAGCATATATATTACATGCTCCTGTTTATTTACCAATACCAGATGGTGTGTTCATGCATGTTATACTTGCAACTTGTATTTTGTACTTCCTGGTTTGTATTTATTATAAATTGTATGTTAGTTTGGGATTCTTTGTTTCAGATAGCTAGTATGGATTAGGGTGTATGAGTCAGTATAGTGTCTCAAATGGATTCAGAACATACAGAACCAAGTCAAATTGCCAGCAAATCAACCAAAAAGGGGTCAGAGATCTTAGGAGCAGCTGATTTGGTATCTTTGTTCCAGTTTTTATGAATAATAGTGTATTTCTCATATTATATTTGTACTCATGTAGTGTGACTTCCAAATTAATTTGTTTATTGCAGGGCGAAACAAATGTCACAAATGGTGCAAAGCCAAAATCAAAGCGGAAAAAGGTCATGAATACAAGGTGATCTTTCCAGAAATGATTGTAGTCATGAGTCTATGTCGCATAATGATTTTTTCCTTCTTGATTTCATTTCTTTTCACCAGGTCTGCCAGCAACAGTGAAACTGTTGAGGTAGTTTTCTCTGTTGCCCTCTCACAATCCGACTTCTACTTTGAACAAAATGCTGATGAAGTTCATGTTCGTTTTGAACCGAAGGAACTGGGAGGGTTCAATCCAAAAGAACAAAAATGGCATTTAGAATTGTGCAGGTATGATTGATTTTGACTATAAATTAATGAGGAAATTATTTATTGATAAATCAGGATTTATATTATGCCCCTAGAATTCAAAACATTGGACAAATAAACCTTCAGTTACAAACAATAGACAAAGAGAAATTATCTTGTCAAAGCAAGCAAAGAATATCCAAAAGCATTTCAATGCACCATATCTTACATTACTGTTTGAATGAATGTACAAAATTTGTTGGTTCACTGTCATAGGGTGGATGGAGACATGTTGCTATTTATAATCCGTGTACCCATCCCAAAGCATATCTCTGGAGGTTTGTCCTACAAGTATCTTGTGAAAAAAGCAAAAGGAGAAGAAAAGGTCATTTGGGAATACCGACCAACAGATTCATTCAACAGAAGACTTGACAAACTTGGTGAAAAGAGAGGTGATTGATTTGACAATCCATTTTCTTATTTGTTTTCATTGACCAGTTGTGTTGAAAGGTAAGTGTATTTGTGTTTTGTGCGTTTTATAGGAGTCTGGTATCAGTACGATGGAGCCATGCATGTCAAACCAAAGCACTCTGCCCAGAGGAAAGTAAAAAACTTCTTTTTCGGTGATGATGGAAAGAAAAACTTGTCCAGGACCAAATCAGCAGTGGGCATGATGCTGCCATCATTGGTTGATTTCTGTAGGGAAGACAAGGTGACAGAGAGAGCGGAAGATCTTTTAGATTTGATAGAGCAAGTCTGTGACTGTGTCAGACCACTATTTTATGAAAGAAAGACAGACCTAAATGAGGTAAAGATGTCCAGCTTTATTATTTATATAATAAGTTGCAGATAGAAACTAAAATGACTAGGTGTCAGTGTAATATGCCTCATATTAACGTGTTATATTTCAATTTTTGTCGACCAGGTTGTTGAGTCCTACATAGAAGAGTCGATGAAAGGTTTGGAAGATTCATTGAGAATACCAGAGGACCAGCCAACGGCGTCATTTGCAAGCCTAGAATGTCGGAGTCGGCGCATGGCAGCAGCCCTCATCATGTCGTGCCTCATAATACATTATGATTGCAAAATGAAGAAATCCATCTCTTTGTCCCTCTGTAATGCCTTGTTACCACAAGTGGAGACAACAACTCGCTACTGTCCAGATGTAGAAATGCTTCTTGAAACTCATTTCCCTGGGGAAGAATTACGAAAGTAAGTTATTTCTTAGTTGAATGGCATATGGAACACCTGGGCTTTCTCAATTGGCAGATGAGTGGACTGTAACCTGATTTTATCAATGTGAAGGATAATGAACCCTTGTGTGGTTGAGCATATGTTAGGGTGCATCTACAGAGTTCAGGAAAGACGGTCGGACCACAGACATGTCCAGTATTTTTTTCTTTGGTCCGGCAAATAAAGCCATTTCCATCGGTCATTGTGTCCGACAGTTTATTTCGTCAATTATATTGCAAACATTGAGAAATATTGACTGTAAAGCCATCGTTCGAAACCAGTGTCGCCGTTTTCTTTTCGCCAAACATATCCGAAGAATAATAATTACGTGAAATCTATAGTAAGGACCCACTTATTAGATATGCATTACATATCATACAACTTAAATGGCACTACAGGCTGTGTTGTTTTAAATTTAAATGAACAATGTTTTTTCTGTATTGCAGGAGGTTATCGCAGGGACTAATTGGTGTGTTGCGGCACCAAACAGATGTAAAAAATGGTGCAAAGCCGAAATCGAAGCGGGAAAAGGTCATGAATACAAGGTGATCTTTCCAGAAATGATTGTAGTCATTAGTGTATGTCACATATTGTTTTTTCTCCTTGATTTCATTTCTTTTCATCAGGTCTGCCAGCAACAGTGAAACTATTGAGGTAGTTTTCACTGTTGCCCTCTCAAAATCCGACTTCAACTTTGAACAAAATGCTGATGAAGTTCATGTTCGTTTTGAACCGAAGGAACTGGGAGGGTTCAATCCAAAAGAACAAAATTGGCATTTAGAATTGTGCAGGTATGATTGATTTTGACTATAAATTAATGAGGAAATTATTTATTGATATATCAGGATAATATTATACCCCTAGAATTCAAAGCATTGGACAAATAAACCTTCAGTTGCAAACAATAGACAAAGAGGAATTATCTTGTAGAAGCAAGCAAAGAATATCCAAAAGCATTTCACTGCACACATATCTTATATTACTGTTTGAATGAATGTACAAAGTTTTATGGTGTACTGTCATAGGGTGGATGGAGACATGTTGCTATTTACAATCCGTGTACCCATCACAAAGCGTATCTCTGGAGATTTGTCCTACAAGTATCTTGTGAAAAAAGCAAAAGGAGAAGAAAAGGTCATTTGGGAATACCCGACCAACAGATTCATTCAACAGAAGACTTAAACAAAATTGGTGAAAAGAGAGGTGATTGATTTGACAATCCATTTTCTTATTTGTTTTCATTGACCAGTTGTGTTGAAAGGTAAGTGTATTTGTGTTTTGTGCGTTATTATAGGAGTCTGGTATCAGTACGATGGAGCCATGCATGTCAAACCAAAGCACTCTGCCCAGAGGAAAGTTAAAAAAATTCTATTTGGGTGATGATGGCAAGAAAAACTTGTCCAGGACCAAATCAGCAGTGGGCATGATGCTACCATCAGTGGTTGATTTCTGTAGGGGAGACACGGTGACAGAGAGAGGGCAAGATCTTTTAGAGTTGATAGAGCAAGTCTGTAACTGTGTCAGACCACTATTTTATGAAAGCAAGACAGATCTAAATGAGGTAAAGATGTCCAGCTTAATTATATATATAATAAGTTGCAGATAGAAACTAAAATGACTAGGTGTCAGTGTAATATGCCTCATATTAACGTGTAATATTTCACTGTTTGTCGACCAGGTTGTTGAGTCCTACATAGAAGAGTCGATGAAGGGTTTGGAAGATTCATTGAGAACATCAGAGGACCAGCCAACGGCGTCATTTGCAAGCCTGGAGTGTCGGAGTCGGCGCATGGCAGCAGCCCTCATCATGTCCTACCTCATGATACATTATGATTGCAAAATGAAGAAATCCATCTCTTTGCCCCTCTGTAATGCCTTGTTACCACAAGTGGAGACAACAACTCGCTCCTGTCCAGATGTAGAAATGCTTCTTGAAACGCATTTCCCTGGGGAAGAATTACGAAAGTAAGTTATTTCTTAGTTGAATGGCATATGGAACACCTGGGCTTTCTCAGTTGGCAGATGAGTGGACTGTATCCTGATATTATCAATGTGAAGGATAATGAACCCTTGTGTGGTTGAGCATATGTTAGGGTGCATCTACAGAGTTCAGGAAAGACGGTCGGACCACAGACATGTCCAGTATTTTTTTCTTTGGTCCGGCAAATAAAGCCATTTCCATCGGTCATTGTGTCCGACAGTTTATTTCGTCAATTATATTGCAAACATTGAGAAATATTGACTGTAAAGCCATCGTTCGAAACCAGTGTCGCCGTTTTCTTTACGCCGAACATATCCGAAGAATAATAATTACGTGAAATCTATAGAAAGGACCCACTTATTAGATATGCATCACATATCATACAACTTAAATGGCACTACAGGCTGTGTTGTTTTAAATTTAAATGAACAATGTTTTTTTTTCTGTATTGCAGGAGGTTATCGCAGGGACTAATTGGTGTGTTGCGGCACCAAACAGATGTAAAAAATGGTGTGCAAAGCCGAAATCGAAGCGGGAAAGGTCATGAATACAAGGTGATCTTTCCAGAAATGATTGTAGTCATTAGTGTATGTCACATATTGTTTTTTTCTCCTTGATTTCATTTCTTTTCATCAGGTCTGCCAGCAACAGTGAAACTATTGAGGTAGTTTTCACTGTTGCCCTCTCAAAATCCGACTTCAACTTTGAACAAAATGCTGATGAAGTTCATGTTCGTTTTGAACCGAAGGAACTGGGAGGGTTCAATCCAAAAGAACAAAATTGGCATTTAGAATTGTGCAGGTATGATTGATTTTGACTATAAATTAATGAGGAAATTATTTATTGATATATCAGGATAATATTATACCCCTAGAATTCAAAGCATTGGACAAATAAACCTTCAGTTGCAAACAATAGACAAAGAGGAATTATCTTGTAGAAGCAAGCAAAGAATATCCAAAAGCATTTCACTGCACTATATCTTATATTACTGTTTGAATGAATGTACAAAGTTTTATGGTGTACTGTCATAGGGTGGATGGAGACATGTTGCTATTTACAATCCGTGTACCCATCACAAAGCGTATCTCTGGAGATTTGTCCTACAAGTATCTTGTGAAAAAAGCAAAAGGAGAAGAAAAGGTCATTTGGGAATACCGACCAACAGATTCATTCAACAGAAGACTTAACAAAATTGGTGAAAAGAGAGGTGATTGATTTGACAATCCATTTTCTTATTTGTTTTCATTGACCAGTTGTGTTGAAAGGTAAGTGTATTTGTGTTTTGTGTGTATTATAGGAGTCTGGTATCAGTACGATGGAGCCATGCATGTCAAACCAAAGCACTCTGCCCAGAGGAAAGTTAAAAAATTCTATTTGGGTGATGATGGCAAGAAAAACTTGTCCAGGACCAAATCAGCAGTGGGCATGATGCTGCCATCACTGGTTGATTTCTGTAGGGGAGACAAGGTGACAGGGCGAGGGGAAGATCTTTTAGAGTTGATAGAGCAAGTCTGTAACTGTGTCAGACCACTATTTTATGAAAGCAAGACAGACCTAAATGAGGTAAAGATGTCCAGCTTTATTATTTATATAATAAGTTGCAGATAGAAACTAAAATGACTAGGTGTCAGTGTAATATGCCTCATATTAACGTGTAATATTTCACTGTTTGTCGACCAGGTTGTTGAGTCCTACATAGAAGAGTCGATGAAGGGTTTGGAAGATTCATTGAGAACATCAGAGGACCAGCCAACGGCGTCATTTGCAAGCCTGGAGTGTCGGAGTCGGCGCATGGCAGCAGCCCTCATCATGTCCTACCTCATGATACATTATGATTGCAAAATGAAGAAATCCATCTCTTTGCCCCTCTGTAATGCCTTGTTACCACAAGTGGAGACAACAACTCGCTCCTGTCCAGATGTAGAAATGCTTCTTGAAACGCATTTCCCTGGGGAAGAATTACGAAAGTAAGTTATTTCTTAGTTGAATGGCATATGGAACACCTGGGCTTTATCAGTTGGCAGATGAGTGGATGGTATCCTGATTTTATCAACGTGAGAGATAAAAACTGCTGTGTTACTCTATGAATGATGAACCCTGACATGGTTGAGCATATGTTAGGGTGCATCCATTGTGAGGAATAGATCAACTGCTTTTGTATACAGAAAACATATTATGCTCGGGTCCTGCTGCATACCTTATTGTTAGCCAGCTCTTAAAGTGGGTGAATGCAAATAATTTCTGTAAAATTGTTTACGCCCACAAAAGAAAGGAACACTGTGCCACCCTCTTAAGGAGGTGACTGCAGCTTGTTGCTGAAAACCTTAGTTGTATAATTTTAACACTGTGTTGCCATATATGGTCATTCCCTAGTCCATCCAGGGAATGACGTTGTATTGAATTACATTAAACAACATACAAACATGCCTAGGTAAATTGAACAGGGAATGACACTCATAGTATGTATTGCCATATATGGTCATTTCTTTATAAGGGATAACTATTTGATTAACAAGTTGTTTATAATATGGAAATACAATATGAACACATACAATTATTTACATAAAAAACATAGCCAAATACCTAATTTAATGATTCGATAACCAAAGATATAGTAGATGCAATTAGTGTTGAATAAGGTTGGCAGCAAGGTGGGGCCAAAACCTGACAGAAAGGCTAACAAGGCTTCCAAAAAGTCTGAATCAATGCCACAATATTATTGAGGGTTTCATATTGAACAGCCGCAATATTCTGATCGATGAAATCATTGACTGATGATTTTTTTTGGGTCGAAAGGTCGTGAATAAGTCGGAACTTGTCACGTTCTTTTTGGGGGAATTACACCTAGATGAGAAACTATCAAACTTTTCATGGGCAATGACTGAAATGGTCCAGCAATGCGACCCAGTTGAAATTCTTTGTGTAGCATGTCACGGACAACATGAGGATGCACTTCAACACTTAGGTGATTTTTTGCTGTGCTAATTGCCCCTCAAATTCTATTCTGAAACCAGAAGTAAAACCCTTCAACAAGTTATTGGTCAAGGGATATGGATAGCCGGAAAGAAATGTGGCCAATTTATTTGACTGGAGTGACCACCTCGGAAATTAGGTGAATTTTTTGTTGAACTGATTGTCGCGGGAGGCTTCTGTTTTGTGCAATCCCTGGCATTTGTAACATGCATATGTGGTCGGGTATTTGCAAGACAGGTTGTTGCACCGACCATAGCGCTGGAATGTCCAGCATTTATTGTGCCGAAAGGGCTGGTTATTGTAAGGACGATAATTGGTGGTGTTTCTTACTGGAGTTGCTAGTATGACTTGGTGTGTAGCATCTGTATACAAATCAAGGTCAACTTGCCCCCATTGCATACGGGGGTCGAATTGCAAAGCCCACCGAAAGTTTTCATCGTAGGAACGCCAAGCTGGTGACCATATGTTTTGGCTATCTTCTCCACCGTAGCCATGTGTTTTAGCATCCCGGAGGCTACATCCGGCCGTTGCTCACAAGCAGTGGCTGCCAGAATTTGAAAACCCGTTGTCCAATCATTGATGGACATGGAAGTTGGTGCCGATTTATTGTTTGGGGGCAGGTCCTGGTTTTTGTTAATGGGATTCAAGAGGTCCCATAGGTTGACATATTTATCTTGCTAAATTAGAGTTTTTGTTTTGACTGGGACATGTGCACCCAAAGGGGCAGATATTCTAGAACAATTAGAAGGTGGTGGTAGCACAGTCACGGGTGACTCACCTGGATTGACCATGTTAGCCAATGATTGGTTGACCAAGTGCAGCTGGGCTTCATTTGGTGACAGTTCCTGGGAAGTCCCTGGGGTGGGCAGCAGCACTGTTGATGAAGCCAGGATAGCTATTTCAGTTGCAGTTTTTGGTGATGTCGGGCTGTTGAGAGGCCACTTGATGCGTTATAGGCAAGAGGCCATCTTATTTTATACGTTCATAAATGCCATCTATAATATTTTTGGTATCCAACTGGAAGGGTGGTGGAGAATTTACAGGTAAACTGGGAAAGGAGAAGGCAGCAGGGGCATCATCTGTGGTTGGTTGAGTCTGAGGTTCAGCAGCGGCACAGCCTCTTGTGGAACGTCTAACAGGTGGCATGCTGTAGACAAATTGAACTAAAGCAGCAATATTGTGGTAGTTAGTTGCAATAAATCATTTCAGATTGCAACAAATAGTTCTTGGCCGTACAGATATAACCACGAAAATGTTGTTGATTTAAGTGAAATCTTATTCCTTTTAACATACATTACAATTATAACAAAATAGTACATTTGCAACTGCGTAAAAAATTATGAGCATTTTTGCTGCGAGTATTAGAATTTGCACATAAGTATGATGCATTCTCTCTAACGGAATAATTAATTTTGTGTGCATTCTCACTGCGACCAGTGTAATGCAGAGTACTGAGGTACCTATAAGTGACTTAATAATAATTTGTGTGCATTCTAACTGTGACCAGTGTAATGCAGGGTACTGAGGTACCCATAAGTGATTTTTTGATAATTTGTGTGCATTCTCACAGCGACCAGTGTAATGCAGAGTACCGAGGTATCCATCAATGATGCAGAGCATTCTTGCCAGTAACCCTAAAAATAATTTTTGGTGCATTCTCACTGCGACCATTGTAACGAATGGTACTGAGGTACCCATATGTGATGCAGAGCATTCGCCCTAGTTATTCTAAAATAATTTTGTGTGCATTCTCACTGTGACCAGTGTAATGCAGAGTACCGGGGTACCCATAAGTGCGAGGCATTCTCTCTCAAAACGGATGAGTGTAATGCAGAATAAGCTGAGGAGTTACCCTTCAACTAAACTATTGCTCACCATCAAGTGTAACACAGCATTATGAAAAATAATGAAAGAAAAAATTGGACCGAAAGGTGGGGGGGGGGTGCAAACCAGTGTAAGCGTCCATAAAACAAATATATGTGAGCACATCAGCGTGCAACCCTTATGTCAACTAGCCATCAGGCTACTGATTGACCACCTTAGTATGCCCCCCCCCCCCCGAACGCCATTGAAATATTTTTTGTTGCCGAAAGTGTTAAAATGCACTCCATCTTTTGAGAAATGAGCCAAGCCCCTAATGGAGGCAAATTGGATAGAGGTTCCAGCATGGTAGGCAATAAGGAAACGAATGTGCTTTTTGGTCTCCAAAACTCGGTCGTTGTACTAGGAGTCCGCTGCTATGCGATAAATGTGAGACCAATCACCACTTTTGAGTAACATAGGGAAATGTACTTTGCTATTGACATAATGTCTTGGGCTAAAACCTGTGGAGCATAATTGGCCGAGCAAATGTCGTTGCTACCAATTTGGAGATAAACAACTTTTAACAGTCCTGGGCGCAACCATTGATCAAGATGGGGCACTGTCGACTTTTTTCCTTTAACGCAAGCGCCACCCAATCCATGGAAAACTACTTTTTCATGTGACAGTCGTAGTAAACTAGATTCGGCAGGCACGCCATCGGCAAGTCTTCCAATGGCAAGCAATCGGGTCTGTGATTGCGCCTTGTTAAGAAACCCTATGCGCAGCACACGTTTACGATAGATGTCAGCAAGGGGAGTTGGTAACGCGCACTATTTTTCGATAGATATCACAAGCTGCAGCCCCTTAGATGTTTTGATATGACCCCTTAGCAGATGTTTTGAGATGACCCCTTAACCAAGTCAATACAAAGCCGAGGGAATGGCACTAAGCCGGTCTCAGTGGCTTGGTGGTTTACTGTTTTGCCTTT
>CM067346.1:27087776-27172776 GCA_034190875.2 Urechis unicinctus
TACCAACTCACCAGTCACCCACTCACTCACTCACTCACTCACTCACTCACTCACTCACTCACTCACTCACTCACTCACTCACTCACTCACTCAATCAATCAATCAATCAATCAATCACTAATTAACTCACTCACACCCACTCATCCACTCAATTACTCACTCACTCACTGCGACATGGATGCCACGATATGGTCCTATCATGATGCAAGTGTACTTTGTGGTAACTTTGCATAAAAACGCACGAATGTAAGACATCGTTAGGTGCGTTTTAGAGATAACACCGACCTATTCATGCTTCAACTGAGTTTGTGACATGTTATCGGTTGACTACATAACCAACACGGTGATGGAAACTGCACGCATTTGGCATTGCAAGTAGAAAAGTATACGATCGTGGCACATGCAGAATATTGAACAAAGCAAAATACAATTGTTTCATTCCGAAAGTAAAACAAAAGTAATTTGGCGAGTCGATGTAAACTAAATGGAAATGAGGTGTAGTATATCAGGGCCCTTGGGGATCTGAGCTACAGGGTAAGCCCCCTGTGAATTCGCCGGTGTATGCGCAGTCAAATAATTCACCGCTGCATCTTTACTTATCACATTTGTGATTCCTGAGATATTACCCTCGAGTCAAGACAGAAGTGCTAAGGAGTCAGTGAAGACTGTTAGACTTTGTAGCCAAAGAGAACGATGGACTCAGCGCCTTGAAGCTTGACAATGGGAAGCGAGCGCCTGTAATAGTAAATATACATGATCGATCTCCTGCGAGACGAACACATGTATTCCATAAGGTATATAAAGAGCATAATAATGATATAATTGACTAATGATACTCATCACGATCGATAAAAATGTTGCTATCAATTGTTGTGGAACAGTTTGCATGGGGTTGTTTTGCGACAACATTACTGAAAGGAAGAATTCATATGAAGTGAGTATCAAAGCAGATTATCCTTTAACTAAATCACATTTCATAAAATGCAGCTAAGAGCATGAATATTGACTGTCAGTTGATCATCATTTCTTTATGATGACAGAGATAGCTGTACAAATACATTGTTCATACAATGGACAAAAATCGAAAACGCCGCAATCTGGGCAAATATGCGCAACAGCAAAAAGATCGACACTCGTAGGCAGACTGTGGTGCTAACAAGATTTGGAAAGGTTCCGATTAGAGATGTAGGAGCCAAGTGGCTGTGGATGTGTTGTAAAATGGGATTTAATTGACATTATTATTCAATATACCGTTCTCGCTCGAAACGAATTATCCTACAAGCTAATTCGTTGTGGTAGATTTGTGTTATAAATCTTCCATACGCGGACAAATTTTAAACTGGGCATAAATTATGTGATAGCTTTTGTTGTTGCGTTGTGCGCCTTTATTGCCCTCACCTCCTCTACCGCAACTGAGTCTCGTTATCGGTGGCGCGCGTTCAGGCGAGAAGTATGAGTTATCCGATACTAAGTAAACTTTTCACAGGTCCAATGAATCACTATGGGTATGAAGTCGTTGCCTTTAATGAACTGGGTCATTGTACAACTTAACGCTGTCAAGTAGCGGTCTATGGCAATAAAGCCAATGGTGTTATAAACATGGTGTTTTTGATATACTAAAGATCTGACGAACATTTCACATGAGTATATGCTAGCGGATGACGTTAGTGCACCGCACGCAAGTTACGTCATGCGATGATAGCTCCCAATAAATGGATTAATTTGTCACATATTTGCACTATGAGCACTAAAGAGTCGAAGAAAGAGCGATCTTGCTAAATACATAAACTTTTAGCTACGTATTGTAGAGCTAATACACATTCCACTATGTGCTATGTGCGTACCATGCAATTTATGATCTACATTTATCTGAGTTATTGATATAACTATAAATACTTTTATGAATCTCGACTGTAAAGGTCGGAAAAGGCCAGATAAATGGGTTTTGAGTGTTTGTGAGATATAATATATCGCTGTGTGCTGATGAACAGTTTCATACCGAATGACATTAAACTCATCAGGGAACTTTATGAGGAATTGTGTCAATTTGGACAGATGCAAACAGTACTCCAAACTCCAGTATCATCATTCCCATCATGCCATCGTCAACAACTTGTTTAACTCTATTTAGCGGCACTAAACACACTCCTATGAGACCACTGTGTGCATCTTAGGAGTATGCCACGTAATATTTCTCAGACCCCAAGCGATTGAACGTGCACATGCGATCAAGAAAGGGAACTAATGTTGGTAACTGCAATTAAGGTTTTCTTGTGTTTATGTGTTAACCCTTTATCTACCGCCCATAATTGCTTATAAGTTGGGAGATAACCTCTGAAAGATAAAATGATTTGCTATTCGCACCTTTATTGCCCTTAATTGATTAAGATTGTCTAATTACCAGTGGTTCCTGATAACTACGCTTTCCCAAAATCTAGTTCTGTTTTTTATTTAGAATCTTTTATAAATTGATTGATCGATTTTTACACCACGGATTTTTGGCTCTCTTTAGACAATATCAATTATGGTAGCCCGTGTCGAAGTTCGTCTCCCCATTGTGACGATGACAGATGAGAATGGCCATGAAACAGGTTAATGGGTTTCTATTTAGCGCTTATGTTGGTGCTGCCAAAGCACCGACGCTTCGTTTCTCATTCATCGAGCACACAATTGGAACAATGCAAAATCACAAGCAATAGCTTAACACGAAGTGAATTTAACCCCCCTCCTGATATATGGTTACATGCGCGCATGCAGATGTATGCTATATCGATGTATCTATATATACCTTTAATACATATATAACTAGACGGCCATGATCGATGACGATTTATTATTGTCTTTGTCTTTTCATTTAAGCATGCCCATGAAAGCATAAATGTATGCGAATGGCAGCAGTCACAATCATGTTTATGACCTTGTTAGTGTGTTATATGACGTGCAGCAACTGGAAAAGGGGTTTTGTAATGGCTGATGCGACGGGATGATGACAAACAATCGCCACTCTATCATGCCTGGATGTCATCTTTTTTGTTGAATCATTCATCGCAGTGTTGTATCAAGCATATTCATTCAAAAGAATAGTAAAATGATGAATAATTACACTTTACACGTAGCTATTTTCGAACAAATTAAGCTACTCATAGGGGTTGTATTAAGAGTTAATGACAAAATTAAGTGCGATGAAGTTGGAGTGATTTGGAGTATGACAGTCTAAGAGATGCAGTGCGGTTGAGGCTAAGAGACTAGTTTTGGTGTTGTTATTAAATTCATATTGTAGAAGCTAGTTGTTATTTTACATGTGTTGAAGCTGCTGCCTAATGAGCCATACTATACCAGGGATTTATTTGAAAATGGCATGACGCTCAGCCAAGAAAATACACTTGTGAAATATTTGTAACAAGGGAATATCTATTATTGATAGTGAAGAACAAGCAAAGCTATCGAATGCATTGATATTATGCACACTTGAAATATAGCAACATGCATCATGTACCATTCTTTTGTCATAGTCTTTTGCTGCCAGGGGATTACATGTTTTTTCAATGTTCAATATGGGAATTACGAAATCACCTGGCCTTTTTATTATTGTGTACATACTTACCTTGGCAAGACAATTATGGCATATCCACTCTTCTTGAAAGCAATGAGTACAGCCTTCGTCTACTGCATTCCAATTAACATAACAAATATTACCGGGACATGAGGGCTGTAATGAGTTTTGCATGGACTATCTTTGACTTTGGATGTGCTGTTAAACCAAAGTTGCACATACACCAATGACGAGGTGGAACAAAATGAGCTCATTCACCCTGGGCATAGACTACTAAAGTGAGCCTTGATGATTGTGTGACTAGCCGGCAGGCTTCGACGCTGGGTTTAGACATACTTACGCACACACAAAAACAGACAAATATATATGTACACACACTGACACACACACGCAAATATATACACAAAAAATATATATATGTATATATATATATATATACTTATATATTCTTGATAAAAGTTGTTAATTTAATCTTATATATATAAATTTATATATATATATATATTTATATTTATATATATATATATATATATATATATATATATATATATATATGTATATATGTTTATATATATATATATATTCTCTGTATAAATATATATATATATTATATATATATATATATATATATATATATATATATATATATATATATATATACATATCAATATCTTCTTTCATGCATTTTGCGATAAATATGGTGCAACGCGTACACTATACTTTTCACTGGTCATGCTTACATTACTAACCATAAGATTAAAACTAAAATTCATTGCTAGCAATATGTGGGCCCATTCGTGTTTTTGCGTTCGTCCTGACTTAAGTCGGTCGCACTCTTCCAAAAAGCGTCATCATTATTTTTAGCAAGCATTACCTTGTTCAGCAGTATTTGCCTCATTAATCGTAGCAGGCATTACTAAGGGCCATCAATACTTGCCTCATTACACATAACAGGCCAGCAGTATTTGCCATGGCATATATAATGCAGATGGTATAGCAATAAATACATCCGTTGAAGATGCTTGTATAATTGTTTATTGGTACCTGCAAATATACACTAACATCGAGCTCAATTATCTTCCAGCAGCAAAGGAATACCCTATGCAAATTTAATGAGTTGTTAATTATTCTGCCTGACTGGAAGCACTGTTCTCATTCTCGACACACCGGAGGTAGTTGAGGTGTACTTATTCCATCCAATGGCGACAAATTGTGCCAAATATTTCTCTGTGGCGGTTTGTAATATTGTTGTTGTCATATCCAGTCAGAGATAGAAAGCACTATTTAGCATGAAACAAAATATTTTTCACAAACTTCCACAGTCCTTGATTTGCGCGAGACACTTATAGCAAACAGTATTCAGCACATGCTGTTTGGAATCTGCGAATTGTCTCTGCAGAAGGGGGTAGTGGGAGGATGAATTACTGAGAAGGTGAAGTGAATTTTAAATTGGAGTGATGAAGAAGTAGGGTGAAGTGGTGAGGAAGATATTCGATTTATATGAGATTGATGAGCTAGTGTGTGATGTGTTAAACAAATCGAAGCATATACATGGATTAAAGTACACTGCAAACTTATTTACTATGGAAACGTATTATGTCAATACAACTAATATGACACTCGAGTAAATGCAATAACACGATTAACATTTTATTGTGATATCATCTGTGTATATTGTTTATCGTGGTATCGCCAACTAAAGCTAATCCTACTCACTGTGAGAAATACGACGCCAGTTGATCAGGCTCATACAGCTTCAACATATTCATGAACGTCTGCATTTATCTATTTATTATGTTATTTACTGTCAGGCAGGTAATATCTGTTCACAGACTGTGACGTTATCAAGGTCAGAAGACATTTTTGTGTCTGCTTGCACAATATATGCGTAATTATAGTCATCCAATTATCTCTGCGAAGTGCCGATCGATCATTTTACAGACAAGAAATAGGTTCCAGGTCTGGAAAGGATGACCGATGCGAGACCACTTGCTCCGAAATGCATCGCACTTAAGTAGCCATGCCCGCAAATAAGCGGCTACAGATCTAAACAGGAAGCATAAAGGGAGGCTAACAAAATGATGTATGGAACGACGTTGTCTTTGAATTTCCGGTTAAAGACCCTTAGTCATTGCTTGAATTGAGTGTCTGAGAGGCTGCCTGATTCATACAGTTTCATATTTGTCCTCTCTCCAGGAATATAATATTGTATAAGGTGTGCTGAAACATTCGATCATCACAATGGGGATCAGTTGCTTGCAACATGACAACTGAAACATTCGATCATCACAATGAGGATCAGTTGCTTGTAACATGACATTAAATATGCAGTGTATAGTTTGCGTGTCACGTATAAACATATAAATCACGTTATAAGTGGTTGATGCTTATTTGTGTGGTTGATGCTGTTTGTATCCTTTATGCAATACTTACCTATTGTAAAGTGATTCTAAAAGATGTTTATGATAAGCCATTAAGACGGGGCTCTATCTAACGATCGGTCAGCCCCAGTGACAGACAGCAATAGCACACTGGCGGCTGTAATCGTTGTCCCGCATGCCAGGAACAAAATTCCTAAAACGACACCCCTGTATCGGTCTGTTAACATCGATAAAATAAAGATCTAAGATATCAACTGTGAGTTCGTCATGGTAGCAAATAAACCTCAAATCACAAATAACAAGAAAATGTAAGTAAATCTAAATAAAAATCGTATCATATCTAGTGTACCACTGTATGTGATCTTGTGTCGTATAGAGGCGTGATATTGGTGACCATTGCGGTGATGCATGAACTGTGTTGATACCAGCGAGGCGATACTTATATAGTCAATGCATCTCGAAGGTCCTCTCAAAGAAAACAAAACCAAATAAGAAACGCGTTAAGGGTATGATTCAACCAGGAATACATTTGTACTTGATGAGTCGAACAAGATCATACCCGTCAAGTAAGTGTAATTACACCACTCAGCATGAAGACCTGAGGCATCCTTCAAGTGCAAAATGGTTCACTGCAAAAACGACCTACTGTGAAGATATATTCAGATATATGCAGATACTGTGGGCAGCTGAAAATGGAACATTGTCTTAAGTCTTAACATAACGGCTACACCCTAGTCCGTTTAAACAATTACATTAGCTCGTCGAAAAGACGTGGAATTTTATTTTTAGGAGATTCTGATCATAGTGATACATTCGACGCACTGATTTATAATTTCAAAATAACTCACCAAAATATTGTCAATTAATACAAAATTTTAATAATGCAGCATCGCGAAAAAAAATGTGCATGGGTAGTGGTAGGTATATATAACAGGGGCATTATTTTTGGTCGATTCTATGTGTTAAATCCATGATATCCATCATTGAATGGGAAACGTAACAAATGTTAAGCTCAGACAGTCCGACAGTTTTGGCTTCCTTTTCCAGTATGATAAACACCTAGACCGCAGATATGGCATCTGAACTGAACAGGCTTTCTTTGTATTGCACCCAACAAGATATTTACAGTATCCATCATACAGACTGTGCGGGCGGTTTCATGCCGACCGTTACAGAACGTCTTGCAGATGCTTCGAGGCTAAGGTGAGTTCTCCTCACCTGGAGTGGCAACTGCACATCGTCAGAGTGTCGACGCGAAGACCAAGGACATAAACGAGGACTGCAGAACGATCTTATGAACAACGTACGAAACGTCCTCCCACACAATGAATAAATAATGATGTTACACGATGAATTGAAGACCACGAGAAAATCACTTAGTCTTGTGTAGTAGAAATGGAAGCGGCCACATGACCGACCCGAGCTGGCTAGCAGTGCCCAGAAAATCTGGTTGACAAGGGCTGGAGTTTGGCAAACAATGAAAACACACACTATTACAACAACAGAGAGTGTGATGTAGTCACCTGGGGGGCGCTGACTTGTCCGCCTGGCCTTTCTCCTCTTTAACGCTCTTAAAGCCTGGATGAGTTGCCTATTGAGATACGCCAGTACAGATAAAGGCACCACGTACATTACGATAAAATATATAACATTAGAGTAGAGTATCTGATACAACTGGCTTTCTCCTAAATTCACCATATGTATCGAATCGGATTCGTTATGACCTAAATTCCGAGATATAGGAAGAACCGGTAAGTGTTCAAATACTCTCGGAATGTTGTACAGAACGGCGAACAGTATAACAACCGTGACAGATTTGAGGATGTAGTGAGGATTTTGAGAGCGGTAGTCACAGATTGGTCGACACACAGCACAAAAACGATTAAAAGTGACCAGCAAAGTTAAATATATAGTTGCCGTATGTGCCATCATTGAGAGAGGCCACATGAAGAGTTTGGTGAATTCCATGTAGTCGGTGATGTTGGCCAGTAGTCCTAGGTACTGGTAGAGTGATGGTATAGTGTAGGTGATGAGGGTTGTGATGAGGAGGACCGTGTCAGTCAACGCTATGCATTGTAACAAGACAATGGATGCAGTCTCCGCTGTGTGCCGGAAGAGCACTATGAATGACGCACAATTACCCACAATGCCCAGAATGCACACCGAGCCAATAACGACGGCACTTACGACCAGGTCAAATAGCTCACAATTTGATTCCATAATCGTCAAGACATCAAATCCAGCATGCAAGGGTTAAGGACACCTATGCTGAGAAGATGAGACCTGGAAAATGACGGCTTCAGTTGATGAATAACAATATTGCTGTTTATATAGTTGGCAGTCACTGCATTGCGTTCAGTCCTTATAACTACTAGCCCGACCAAAATGTTTTCATTTCCTTAGTAGTCTGATATGGCTACTTACCTTATCTGCTTGCCGCTATATTTGCCAAATGCACTCTGACAAAAGCAGCTTTTAGCCTCATGTATCCTCAATCAACACCCATCCTGCTTCAAAGGGAGATGGTATCCTGTTTCACTTCAGACGACTTCTAACAACTGATATAATTAGGATATAATTATGGCGCCGCTAACATTGGAGGTCATGCAACGCGTATGTCTATTTTGGCGGCCGACAAATAAGGTTGTTTTTTCCCCTGATGTTTGCACGACGAGAAAGTCACGGCAATCACGCAATGGTTACTTCCAATATCGAGTAACTATCCTGCTACTCCGGACGTGCTTTATCTTCTGGGTGGCTGTTGTTGGGCTCATTTAAATTCCGTCTCGGTCAACGACAACAGCTTAATGTAGCTCTGTCAAGCCGATGCGGCGTATCACTGCATTTGATATATGGCCCTCAAAGGGTTGGGTATCAAATCGCCTGCCGCCCTACTGCGCGGTGCGGCGTCTTTACTCTCTGCTGCTATGCCGCCGTTAACTAAGGCGGAACCTGCTCAGCGCATGAGAGGTAAGTGTAGCCTGGGGCTGGGGATCGTGCCGCGCGTGCGATAAAATCTGAATCCTAACGACCCGCTGGATAATAATCTGGTGTTGCGCGAGATTATAGCTGATATCTCTCACGTCGCTGTGGTTAAAGTGGTTAGGGGATTTTTCATAAACCATTGCATATCGTTCAGTATTGCGAAATGTCCTTTTTTATCATAGTTCACATATTAACTGAAGCATCACGATGGCATTCATTGTGTTGCTTGGTACCCGGTTGTTTGCTCTAATTGCTATTTTGTGTGAATTAATAGTTTCATGGCTAACGACTCATCCTCAGCAGCATCACAATGCTATTGCTGTCTTAGTCATTTGATGAAAAAAAGATTCACTAGCTTACTGTCAATCAATAAGATTCCACACAACATCTACGACCTTTGAGTCGATAACTGTAGAATCACCACTAAATAAGCTAACCTGCGTTGTTTATGCCCTGGCGAGTGACTATATTATGGTCTATTGTCAGTAGAGGCTACAGATAGAATGCAATCAATACATGCGAATAAAGGACCGCAACAGTTTCTTATCTCTAGGAAAATGTCTGTCGTACGAGGCCTTGATAGGGCATAAATCGGCAGTCTGCGGACAATGACAAGTATGACGTGTTAATGAGGTATTGTTGGCGTGATTCAATCATAAAATGTGGTAAAGTTAGTGTATTTGTTCATTTTCACTGTGAATAATGCGTAAGATAAGGGGATGCTTATAGTCCCTTAAATTAACTACAACAGTGTACTTTCACCCCCAACAAACGCATACATGCACGTATGCACTTGCAAACACATACACACACCACCTCTCATCTTTCCACCCCCCCCCCCCCCCCCCCCCTCCCCGCAACACCCCAAAAGTTAAAGTTAGATTTACAACCTTTCGGCCACTCGAGACATGAACACTAAACCAATTTAGGCGAATGAAATTCATCCCTTTTTACTCGTACCAGATTAATTGTTGCCCAATTTACATAAACCTTTAGAATCCCTTTTAAGTTCCGTACGGGTCAGTTTCCAAATTATATAGTCCTTAACCAAACCCAATCCTTTGATGAAAACATCCAAGTCCCGTCAATTCCCTTAACAATTAATTTAGACCCGTTTGATCTCCAATTAAAGCTCCAAATGACCCCAAGCCCCGGATTAACCAATCACAGCTCACCACATCAAGCCACCCGCACCTTCACTATAAATACGACAGCATCAGACACACAAAATATATTATTATCAACAGATTTCTCAACTCGACATATTCATCCCACAACAAGAACCAGAAGTAGAACCCGAACGTGCCAGTCAGCCGCGACCAAATAAAGAAAATAGAAATTCGTACAAAGTCTCGGGTATTATCTAGCAGGACTCCAACCCTCAGCTACCATCAATATCGTCGGCGACCGACGAATAATCGTCTCTCTCATCAACATCCCGAACCAAACACCGGAGTCCAACTGGTCATAGTACCCATATGCGTAATATAATCACAGGCGAGATGATTATCGGTTAGGACAATGATAAGTACGACGTGTTAATGAGGTATTATTGGCGCGATTCAATTTTTAAAAAGTGAGAAAGTTAGTTTATTTGTTCATTGTCACCGGAAATAAAACGTTTGCCAAGGGGAAGTTTATTGTCCCTTAAATTGAGTACAGCAGTGTACCCATATACGGAATATAATTACATGCGAGATGATTATCTGTTGGGTAATTACCCAAAGCGGAGCTTAGTGAATATGTCATGAATAGCATGTAGCTTTGTATTTCGTTACCAATGCGGATCTCTTCAAAACCAACTGAATCCAAGGTATGAATGGAAGTGGTCGTCTGTGTCTTTGAAATATAATTTCTAACAATATCTTCGCCTGTCGTTATTCTAAGCGCTCTGTGAACTCGGTCCTCGGGGAAATGCAATTACATGACAGGACTCAGAAAGCAGCATTTACGCTGTATGGGGGTTGAAACCGCAAAACAACATCATCATATTTTACGTTGGGTCTAATTATCATTATCTGACTCATCTACACCGATGTTGTGCAAAAGATATATCTTCATAGTATTATATAATAGCACTTCCATATGTTAAGAGTTTATCGTGCATACAATGTTTGCAAATACATACAAACTGCTACAAGGCGTGCATTTCTCGAAACATATACGTCCTGTGGCAATGGAAGGCTCAGGTGTCATATACAACTGTGGTTGCTTTAGGTGTTGAGTATATCAAGATATATTTGTACTCCTTTACAACCAGCACGATATACTCCACCACCTCCACGTCACAAGGCGTTCTTCGTACTAAAATCACAGGAAAAACAAATACAGTTGGCGTTTAACTGTGAACAAAAGGTCGGCTGCTTTGCAAAATAACTCTCGGTGAGCTCCCTTCTTGTAACTTGTCGCTGATTGAGCCATCACAAGATTTCTTACCTCCACAACATCCTGGTGAATCTACACGATGTGGTTAAAAAGAAACCGAGAATGTAATACCGAGAATGATAGAGTAGAGAAGCTGAGGATCAATGGATTCAGATAATCAATCCTTATTCTCTTTGTATAAATGGAGCTCGAAAATTCGGCATCGACGGCAATATATCAACTTGAGTGCTTCAAAGTGACGCGCATGCCTGGCAACAGCTTCTTCTGTATTTCTAACTCAGATTGTCTGCACAAGGCTACCATATGAGGTGATGTTCGTCCCTTACCTTATTGCTCAGTATCGTACAATGCGTCGGATTTTAGTCGGTGATTCCACTTGTGTGTGTTGCCATGTGAACCGACTATCACATGCATTGGCGACGGCACCTGCTCAGTAATTGGTACTTCATTGGTCTGGCGCTGTTGCTGTTTTTGTCAGAGCAAATATTTCATTAGTGACCTAATCAGCAGTGAATTTATAACGGCGACGACGTGCATGCCCCATTTTATCCACCCCCTCCCCTCCCCACCATATACACACATTCTTTCTCAGGCTCATGGTACACTTTCTTGACTGTTCTTTCATTGTACTAGTGAGTCAATGGAACTTAAGTTTGGTTGCTTTATTCTATGGCTGCGAGTTGAACGTGTGATGAAGCAACCAAGAAATTGTGTCATTCTTAAACGTGGTCCTGTCTGTCGGAGCTATGTTTATGAAAAATTCTACAAGTACCCTCCGGCAACACCTGTATGGCGCTCCTCTGATAATCAGAGGAAAATTAGGTATAATCGGCTTCTATGAACCCGACATGTGCGCGTACAATACTGCGACTTAAATTCAGTAAGAGGTACAGTTTAATGCAAAAGAAAGATAAGGATTCACATGTCGAACAGCGATCCGAACTGTTGCTGCTCTGAGGAACTCATAGTTGTCAGATATAATTGATCTATGGTCTATTTCAAATCTCTGTTAAGCCTCACTCTTTTGTGTTCCACTCGTTAGACTGATAGCATCTTTGCTACAACCAGACTATGATGATGGACCACCGAACCGCTGCTGCGTTGCGGTCATTTGCAAGTATTGATGAGAATGCTCGCCTAATTACTTCATTTTGTTCTGTTCTGTTTATAACTATTTTGGTCATGTTGCTGTGGAGCAAATGTAACAAAATAGCGACTGCAGCTTATTCCTCTTAGTTTCGGTTTTGGTTTTCATCGCGAATATCCTTATCCGTTTCCATTGTGTGTTGATGAAATCTTGCTATCACGTGTGGGGGATTTGCTTGTCCGTTTTCCCCAGTTCGATGTATTGCGGCGATGTAGCTGTGAAGTTTGGCCTCTCCCCTCTCTTCTCCAGTAATTTCTCCGGTCGTGTTGATTTCAATGACAATCTTTTTTGGTTTAATTTGTATAAGAATTAGAGTGTAGAATTGAAATGTCTACATCCTTCCCAGAGAGTGTTTGTTTTAGCTATTCCTTTTCTGAAGGAGCTCGCTAAGGACTCCTTTCCACAACCCGAACTCGCTGTCGTAAATCAATTCGTCATTTCCAAGCCAGTCGATAGTAAGTGTGGCCTACAATGTTACCTACTTATTTTCGGAGGTGTTTGACTTCACATGCTTGGATATTAGTTCTGTGTTTTGGTACAAAATCTCTAATAGACGGATAAGCGTTGGAAAGCTCACATTAAAGCTCGTTGCATTTATTCTCAATTAATAATTCCAATCAGCTGGAGGATATATCGCGCAGCCAGTTCCGTCTTATTCAATCTGTGACAGCGCATATTTATTCAAGCATTGTCATCGCCAGATGAGCTTCATTTTGGGTGATTTACAGCCAGACACCGCGCTGTGCATCATTAAAGTGCCTATCGCACGAAAAATCATGTCATTTTTTTCGCCAGATAACGGAAATATATCCCAGAAGTACCTATTCTGTCTATGTGTCAATTGTCTAAGTGCGCGCTTTCTGATCGAAATTCGACTTTAAAGATGATTTCGGCGTATCGAGCCGACAAGCTCATGAATAATTCATCGCCTCCGCCTGACGTAAGGTCCGGGATTGTTTTTGTTGCGAGGCGTAATCTGCACTACGATTAGCGTCAGGAGAGCGACGAAGAGACATGGTATGACACAGGTCATTCGCAAACTATCGTTGCTTTTGCAGAGCAAGTGTTGCCTTACAGATTCGAACCAGAAATGAGCGTCTCCGATGGGGAAAAAACAGACATTGGCGATATAACTGCTGCGTCTGGGTCTCACGCGGGTCATGCTGCCCAGGACTTAGGGCGGCTACAGAACAGTTAATCGTATATGTGTTGGCGTGTAACGAAGTTAATCCATAAATTTCACCAACAAAGTATGTAATCTCTTTTCCTAATAGTATACAACAGAGCTTTGCAGCAAATAATTCTTCCATATCAGACAGCAGACATGAGATACCACAAAGTTTTTATCAAATCAAGTGGTTGCAAGGGTTCATGTTTACAAAGTTGTACCATGTAAATGTAAATGCTCCTCCACACGAATTGCAAACTAACTAATTTCGGACTGCTGTTAATAAATAGAGATCCTCTTTTATTTAAAGTAGGCCTTATCAAAGGCTGATTACAATATTTTTAAAAGTTGATGTAGATTGATTCTGAGGTAGAATATATAAAGAGGAGCTGTTTTCTCATAGGATTGTCAGTTAGCCCATAAATGAATGTATAACTGGACTTTAGGAGGTGAAGATTATGGTATTATATTAACATGGTGGTCAGTGTTACATCAGAGTTTCTATGAATGCAGAGGCTAAAACATATTTGCCATACAAAATGTCATCCTTTATTACATACATTAATATTCCCATCACTACATCATGTTACATGTGTTTGTGTGGCTACTGTGTAACCAATGGCAGAGGTGGAAGAATCTGTGTGCTGTGTGGAGATTCTTCGAGTCATGACCTCCATAGAGTACAGCCCCATTCCCATTGGTTGCATAACCCAGCTTCCTGGTTTCAGACCAATCTGTTTGAACCCTTGGGCCTTGCAAGTGGGATATTTCTCCTACAGACAACAACACGGGCACATGTCAGATAATGATGTACAAAGGTGACGGTTATTCTATTATTTACTCATAAATCTGTGCGAAGGCTAGCAGTCATTATTTACTATTTCATTATACTTACTGGTATGAAAAAAAAATTTGAGCATGGATAAATCAACAATGTCACATGGTTATTTTACAGGCGTTACAGGTATACTGCATACATACAGTTTGTTCGCTGCTGCTGGGGACGTCTTGGACAAATGATAAGAGTTCCGTTACCAGCCTGCGCTGTTACAACAATACAAGATAACTTCCCAGCACCAAATTATCAAGGATTCCTCTACCCTGTACTCACCTGGGACTTGTCTTGATACATGCAGAACCTACTCTGGTGTGCTTCAATGGCTTGTCGTGGATCTGGTCTCACCCCATCTGCACACATTGGAGGTGGTGATTCTGTCATGGGTAGGGTTGGCTCATAGCAAACCAGCAAGAACTCAGCCTCAGGCACTCGACATACTCTGAAACATAACAAGAATCAAGTCACAGTTTGTATACCAGAATGTTGCTTATAACCTTATATCCCCATGGTAATTGAATTTGTTGTCGTTAACATTTTATATATCAGTAAAAATATTCACCAAATGTTGCCTTTGTTGCTACTTTAGTGACAACATGCCTCTGCTTAAACTTGGGGTATCTTAGCTTGACGACTGGATCCCCAGCTTCGGTTGTCGCCTGTTCTCTGATATCTGTGATACAATGAACCAATTATACGTGACCTACATATAATTGGCATATCAGCACATGTAAACAAATTTAATAACAAGCAAATTTAAAAACAAACACTACCATGAAGGAGCACTGTGAAAAGCAACATATTATATCATAAGAATGAATCTTGCCTGGCGAACATACCGTCAACTTAACAAGATAACGGACTTTTTATTCAATACTAATACAACAAGAAAGTCATCGAGTCTCACCCTCTGCTTCTCTCTCTTTTGATAAAGGCAGGTCTACTTTTCTTTGGCTGGGGTGGGAGGGGTTCACTTGCCTCACTTGACAGCAGAGGCCCTCGCAAAAAGATTAGGCACAGCATCTTGCTTCAAAACCCGCTTACACCGTGGTATCCAACCAAGCTCTTCTATAAATTTTCAAATGAACCGAGCACAGAAACGATTACTTGCCCGGGCCCGGCTATTTGTCTCGCGATCGTAGTACCTGGCCAATCCATTGTTTTTTAAAATCGACCTTACGAGGAAACCTGAACAAGCTCACGCCGTCCCGACTGGTACGCGACCAGCCCCCAACACAACAACCATTAACCATCGCGTTCAGGCGGTCACAAGATGGCTAAAAACGATCCAAAATCCCCAAAACGAGAGACAAACTCTGACAAAGTAAATAAAGGGGAATTCCGTGCGTCTCTGAGAAGGGCCTCCCTTACCTGACGTCACACGCATGGTTGACCTAGATAATGGCCGCCACAACGTTTTGTCGAGCGCGCTAATTTGAACTGACGTTTTATCAAATTTTGGCCTTAACTGATCAGATGCGACGGTTATTGGACCGGTTTGAGTTTATTGATCACATTATGAATTGATTTCAGCAAAGTACCTATAACCGTGCGATAGGCCCTTTTATGTCGGTGACAAAAAGAGTTTCACTTCAGTCAAGGCGTAGATTGGTAAGGTCATACTGACACACTTACTCATTTGCTTCCCCACCTGATGTCATATGAGAATGTGAGTAGCAGAATGAATGTAGCATTCTAATGCCCGCGAATCACTGACCGGGGACCCTTTTTAAAGGCCACCCATGAGTCAGTCAAGGAAACGAAAAAGAGAGATTCTTCTAGTAAGAGACGAGATTCAGACCGAGAACCCAGGGAGGTTTCGTTGTTGAAACCTTAATAAAATCAATGAGAACTCTACTCCTGAACTCCTCTGGCTAGTCCCCACTCCAGCAACCATAAGCAGCGAGTAAGATTACAGCAACGGAGGAGCATCATTGCTAGAAATTTAAGTATATGGTAGTTGTTTGCTGTGTATGCATGAAATGTACAGTTGGCTGATCTGATATCTACATCGATGTAATTGTAATAGCCCAGCTGGTATAGGAACGTAGGAACATCAACTATGTATAACAGATTAATTTAAAGATGATACAACTCGACATAATATCAGGTGCAAAATCTGTCACACAACCAAAGACATCGCAGTATGTATGCGCTGTATATAAAACATAGGACCCGTGATCGACGGGCCACTCCGGTGTTTCCTTGCCTAGAGAGCACAGGGCAGTTCCAGTTAACTCCTCTCTCTGGGCGTGTGTTACATAGATTTATGACGTATTTTTTAAGAACAGCATTTGTTCGCAGACTCTCCTTTTGCGAGGGATTGGACTAGATCTCTGGAAGTGTAACATTTTGGTAAAAGAGTCGAGAATATTTTCTGGTCATTTGAGCTTCGCGTCACATGTTAATTATCTGTTTAGCTACACCCTGTTGCAGGCAATTTATCCCTCTATTGAAGGATAACCGCCGACCATGCATTTCATTATAAACCTTCTCATTCACATTAACACCGTTACATGTACAACTATATATGTATACGCATATATTTACATATACATATTTATATATATATATATATGTATGTAAATATATGTATATATATATATATATATATATATATATATATATATATATATATATATATATATATACATATATATATATGCTTATATATATTCATATATATATATGGAGCATGGATACTGATGGAGTGCATGTTGCTCACATAGAGCATCGATTTCACAAATGCATCATCTGATTGCATCGTTTGGAAGTCTATCGCGAGCGAATGAATGTCGAAGGCCATCTGTCCCGAAGATGGCTCAGCATCCCCTAGTTCAAATTTCCTTTGTGGTCATAATGTTTTAATCAAATTATTAAAACTCGTTAAAGAAATAAAAAAACTGCAATATTGTCTGCAGCAGCAATTATATTGCTTATATATAAACTGCAACAAGTAAACCACACGTGCGTAACTCTAGTAACGATCTACGTTTATCAGAAAGCATTACAAAAACTAGCAGCTTATTCGCTTACCCCTTTATCTCTTGGCCCAGTGATGATCTGTTTCGCCTTTCGGTCCACAGGCATTATGATCTTAAACGGTGGTCCCATCTCTGAAAGGGGATGCACCCGACCCTGTAGCTTAATAGTACCGTGCTGGGCCTTCCTCGAAACAGCGTGGATTCGCAGCCCGGTCTGGGCAACGGGTATTTGCCAAGTGGGCGGAGTCACTTAAGGGGAGCTGGCCAATCATCACAATCATCCTCATCCATCACCGTCGCGATATCACCTCGTTGTTGAAAAAGGCGTTAAACACCAATATAACCATTGCTTTTTGTTTTCTGTACAAAATGCGCCTGTAACCGCAAGCTTCTTGACAAATGTCTGTCCATTACGTAGCAAACTTATAATTCATGAGACAACATAATACGAATTAAGATTGTTGATGAACAGACTACTTACAGGTTGACAGATGACGATGTTTTCCTCGTCTCATATTCTGTTATTTGTCTGGCTTCAGAAGTTCATCTTAGCTCGCCATTGTTATCTTGAGTAGCAAATGGTGATAGATTGCAAATTCTTGCAAACAGCTTAACTATGTTTTGTTCAGACGTTTGCGGCTGAAGCGCAGACGTTGGATAGCAAGGAATTCCGTTGTTTATGATGCTATTTAATTCTCCCCGCTGATTGTAGTGATGAAACCAACATCCTTATATCATTTGTTTGTTCAGCAGTAAAGCCCACTGAATAACATTTATTTTTTGACTAAGCATTTCGATCTTTGCTGAGACACTCTAATGCATATTGCCAATTAGACATTAAAAGACTGCCACATTATCTCACGTGTCCTGATATCATGACCATCGGTACCACTGGCCATTATCCGCCATAGTGACCGCAGGTTCAGGTAAGTCAGGTGGTCCTTTGTAGCATTCATGCTTCGAAATCCTAACACACTGGTCCCGTTTGGTGCTTAGCGTCACAGTTTACATGAACACTTGCTGAGATATAATGATTTGTTTAAAGATGCATTTTTTCAAAAAAATGACATGCGGTATTTTGCTCCATTTAGTAGAACAACTCTTTTGGAACCCATATAAACCATTTTGCGGACTAGTTCAACGCTATATCGTCGATTACACCGTATCGAAATCTGTCGGCCACACCCATGTTTACAAACATGAGCACATGTCGATGGGAAAATGACGCATGCGTATTGAAGGGTCATTTGTTGACAACACATAGTCGTGACGTCACGCGCAGCGCAGATTCGATAGAAGGTGGAAACGCATGCAACCGAAATGGTGAGTGTTTTGATTCCTACATTTCTCTTCTTTCTTCTTCTTTGATTGGAGTTTTCGAATATTATATATAAAAAAGAACCCGCCTCAATAAAGTGAACGCTATCGGTACAATAGATTACCGTAAATTTAACAACAGATAGCCTGCGAACGAACCCTGAGGTAGCCCTTAGACTTAGTATATTTATACTGAGGCTGCGCATGTTCAAGCGTAATAAAAACGATATTCTTGACTAGTCTTTCACGTTTTGGAGTGTAAAGCCATGACACTTGTTCGAAGTTTGATTATTTCTTATGCAATTATCGGTGCTTTTTCATAGCAAACTATTGGAGTATTCCTGAATGAACTCATAAATTGTATTATAAATCAAGGGACTGGGGTCTCCCTCATGACGTCTACTTTATCTGGTTATAGTGAACTGAAACAGGGATTTGAATTGGCTGGCGGGTCGCTATCTTCTATGCATACATAAACCCTACAGAGAAGATAGCGGCCAGCCAATGCAAATCCCTGTGTACTGAAACGTCCACGCTAGGAGTTTGGGGTGGTATGTATCATCGTATGGGTTTGGCTGACTTTTGCAGGCTTTTGGCTCAAACACTGTAACATATTGATTGAATTATTCTTGTCATGTTCATTCATTGATTAAATTGAACCAACCCACTTTCAAATTTAAAGGAAATCAAAACGCCAAGGAGGGGATCACATACAAGAAGAGGCAGTGGAAGGGGTCATGGTACAGATTCTGACAACATGTGTGGAATTGAGGTTGGTTCCTTTTTTATTTGATTCTTATCAAGGGTATTATATTGAACTCAATACACCCATTATGACTGGGAAGGATGTGTTTAATGGTTTGAAATTGTTCACCATGACACAGGTGTCCAAGTTGGTGGAGGTTGCAGACAAGCCTGAAGAGGTGGCAGAGGAGCCCCACCTTCTTCAAACAAGGTACTTTTGGGCTTGCCTTACCTAATTGAATCACTTTGTCAGTAAATAGGTCCAATGTTGAACTATCGAACCATAAATTTCCATTGGTTCTCATTTGTTTGTAGACCTCGACAGGCCGAAAGCGAGTCAATCTTGTTTGCAGAGGCTACCTTTGCAACACACCAATAACTAACCAGACCCTACAGCAGAGTAGAGTGACTGCTAAATCTTTAGAGCTGTCACAGAAGGAGAAAATGAAGGTATTGTACAGCTCAGCATTTAGCACTCTTCAGCTGCTCCAAAAACCTTCTTGCAATTTTGGTCACAAAGAGAGATTTGTATTGGAGATATTCAATCCATCAAAAAGAAGACTTTTGATTACTCATATTTTCAGAATTTAGTGCGGTGGCTGGATTTGGATAGGGTGGGTCAGTTGCTGGTTAGAAAGACAGCCACAGTTTGCGCTTACAATCACCCGACAACCCACACCGCCGAAAGAAGGATTCCACCCTCCATCAACTACCACTTCCCCAGACTGTTGCATCTGCCTTCAATGTAGGGAAATGCCTCCCCCTGTGGAGCGGCAATGGTGCACTAACAGCCCAGACTTTTGCACATATGCACTACCTCAGATGGAAGGAGTTGTGCTTGACCCGATGGTCATTGAGGTTATTAACAGGTACCGGGTGGACTTGCTATGGGATGCGGTTGTCGAGGACAAAAAAAAAGATGCTTAGACACGGCGCCTATCAGCAATTGGTTCAGTGGATTCATGTATTTTTTGGAGGAGTGCAACAGGAGGGTAACTCCGGTTGTGTAAGGAAGATCAGAGACCTCTTCCTTAACAAGTATTGACAGTATACAGGCTTAATACAAAATAGGTTTTGGTAATATACTAAGCCTAAATGTTTTAATTTTTAATTTTAATCCGGAAATATCACATTGTTCTGATTGGTATTTTTGTGTGGATTATAAATTGCTTAGTCTTACAAAACATGTGGTATTATTTGTTCTGAACATTTTTGCTTCAACAATCTGATAACTAATTGTCTATATGTTTTATGGAATGAGCATTCCATCCATCCATCCATATCCATATTAGTATTTAGGGTGCTGCCCTTGTCCCATTCAATGGGGTTGGCAACACCAGACAACGTCGCACGCCAGCTTTCCATGCGCTTCTGTCTTGCGGATCAAAGCCAGACAGGCCACATTCACTAACATCTTTCTTTACACATTCATATATTAGTAAATTTTTCGTCTCTCAACACAGAAGAAAAGAATTATGCACACATTATTTTGTCAATTAGTCATGACACTTATCTTCACATTTGACTTTTTATGTTCATAATTCTAGCCCTGATAAAAAAAGAAGTGACATTAAAATGAGTTCATATATTATTTATTTGCCAATTACATGAGTTCTTCTATTACAGTTTGGATTTACAGACAAAAGAATGTGACTAATAAAATATTTGTACATTTCAACAAAAACAAATTTCCAAATCATATTTTTAATCAAAATGAGACTCCTGCAACTGTTTCTTGGGTAGATGGCCTGGCACAGGAGCAATGTTCAAACTGATTTTGCGGGGTCATCAGCAGAGCATTGTGGGTGTTGTTGTGATTGCTGTCGCATTGCTTGGGCCTAAAGATTTCTGTCATCATATCTGGTATATGGGCGCAAGTCTTGGCCTCTAAACCGATGACCAGGTCTTTGACTGCTTGTTGAAGTGATTGCTGTACCTGTAACACAACAAATGGCATTAGATGGCCAAATAGCTAGAACACATTACATGTGCAGCATCAGTATTTTGTTTTCTGATAGGACATTTAATCAGTGCGTAGTTGAGTGGTCATGAGAGACTTACATTGGCTGACCAACCCTACTTGAGTGCATATGCCTGTTGTGGTCCATTGTCACAACTTGACTGCAGGCAAGGTTAGACGAAAACTTGATCACCAGCCATTGAATTAGGGTCAAGAGGATGCAATAATTTCTCTACCTGAAATTTACAAATTAAGTAAGGTATGTTTGCAACAACAATCTACAAATCTAAATGGTGCAATGGACTCACAATAGGCCCTTTAGATTTTATTTAATCGGTGACATTTACACAAGTCGAATCAATACAGACCGATTCGATAGCAGGGTATTCATAATACAACGAGATTACTTACATGTCCAGCAAAACTTTGCAGCTTCTTCGTTGGTCACACTCCTCACTTCCCTGAATGCCTATCTTAAAGAGACCCTCGATTTAGACCGCAGCTGGTCTAGCTCCCGCTTCCTTCTCTTAGTTGTTGAATCTATTAACAGCTTCTTTCGCCCTCCACCTTTTCTTCGTTTCTTGGTTTGATCGTCCATTATCGCAATGAAAATAGCGCAAACTAAACACCCGCCGGCGGCAATCGGCACAGAGTGATGACGTTTCTGCGCTTCCGGAATTAATAATACATGAGCTTCCAAATATGGTCTATTCTTGGCTGGAAGTGAAAAATAAGGAATTGAAGGTTTATTCACGAACAACAAGAAATATATACGGCCATTCCAACTTTGGAATCCGGATATCAGCACCATTTAGGGTACTCTTGCAGTTAGCACTTATTTTTCGATTCGATTTTTTTGAAAAAATGCACCTTTAAAGTGCACCCTGGGTAAAAATCCCGTTACTCCTTTGCATGAGAAAGAATTGCAACATTGATACTAAAGTACCTTACTTTTCACAATTGTAATACTAGTTTCGCAAAACATCCGGGTATACCCAAAAGTATCGCAATCGAGAGTCAATAACAGTCCATAACATACTTACAAATTGAGCGTTATGACTCTTTGATGATGATTTGATGCCGAAGATTAAGGTTTGCCATAATGGTATGGAACAATGGCTCGAGATGGATGCGTTCAGGCGGGCCATTGCGTCATCGATCGACACATTGTGTGATAAATATTTGTACGAATAGTTTGACAAAATGTCATGGTGAATATGACACTCACACACCAGTTAATGCAAATGCCAGGTTAACAATTATGAATGCAGCAAGTGATGACATGCAGTATTATCACACGGTATGATAAACGTATTAGCTTTTTGTGTAAATGAAGGCAGCACGTCTGAATGCATATGAATAATGTAAGTGCCTGTCACTTCTGTCAGGTGAATGACGCAGGCGATTCCCTGGGAAGGTAATAAAGAGCTTATGTCATTCTTAACCTATCAAAATGAAGATCTATAGCAACGAAGTTTGTAAGTTCTTCTTTATAGTATTTAGCTGATGTTTTCGACGTTATATTGCTCGTGAACCTATAGATGATGTCACCTGACTGCCTTCAGCTTGATGCAATTGGCATTGAGATGAACGATGAGAGAAAGACGAATTAGTCACCAGAACAGCGTTATAGTTCCACATACATATTGCCATCAGTAAATTATGGGAAAATCACTCCAGAAATTTATATTCAAGTATAAATGAGTTGAACCAAATGCGCAGCGCAGCACTGGGTGCCCTCATTTGAATGGGATATAGCAGTGCTGTTGGGATATCAGGTTTCGCATTCGGCCAGGTCGAACGACTGTCTTACAGCGCCATCGTCACTGTTCACTGGCGAACGACTGACTAATAGCGCTATCATGACTGGTCACTGGCGAACGACTGTTTTTACACCGGTCCATAATGGGTATTGCTGCCTAATAAAGAACCATTCTCATTATGCTAAACGAATTATGAACTAACACATTAAGGAGAATTTATTTGCATCTTGAAATGATAATGATTTATGAAATCTTAACACTCGTTCTGCTTTACTTGAGATGCTTTTCAATTATTCAAATTGGAATATCACCATGAACCTAAAATGCATCGGCAATCTCTGAAACGCGATGATACACAGGTCTAATGCTTTTAAGCCCTTTCCTCAGTAATAACTGCCACAATCTGCTGCATTGATGACTGATTGTCTCAATCTACTCAACTGCAATCAGTCGATTGCAATTCAGTCGATTGCAATTCAGTTAATTGCAATTAAGTTGATTGCAATTAAGTTGATTGCAATTAAGTTTGATTGTAATCTACTTGATCGCAATTTAGTCAACTGCAATTTATTACACTGTTAAGTCGGGTAGTGTGATTCAAACGTTCATCGGCTGCATCAAGAAATACGCTTTTTTTCTGTTTTCGGTCAACATACACGTACGACACCTGCACTGTTCAATGACCAAACCACATTTGAAAATCAACTCCTCAATCAATCAGAACAAATTTGACGCGTAGCCATAAAATCGACCCTAGATTGAATTTGAATTCCGCATGAATCCTATTATTGCGTCTGAACCGTTGTTACTTCTTGACCTTAAGGGACGTGGTAATTAGTCAAGCCATATATTAATAACTTGGCTCTTAATCGAATAAATCACCACTTATGCTAGTTGCTATATTCCACAAGCATCATAATAATGTTTTAAATATACAGATAGAAATTTCTATTGAAGAATGTGGAATGGAAATTTTTTATACATACTGGTGAACCGAAAACACATAAAACACACGCTAGATTCACAAGGAAAGCGGTAAAAGCTTACAACAACATGCATAGGCACTCAGAGGCATTTGATTATTATTGAACAGATGGCTGGTGGTATACTACTTAAAAGCAGCTTACAATAACATGCAAAGGCACTCAGCGCCTAATATAATTTTATTATTCTGCATACCGTTTTTCGCCGCTCCGTAGGCATTTGATTACTAATGAACAGATGGCTGGTGATATACTACTTGAATCAAGGGTCACATTTGTATGAACAGTGTACATTCTTTTATAAGGGGGATGAAAGATACTACCCATAGCCCATGGTGAAGGAGAGGAACTCTAAAATGTCGCAACTATTGCCGTCAGATGTTACGACATGAATGTAAATGGCGGATGACTATTAATGATGACAAAGCTTGACAGCTGATTATATACAATAGGTAATTAGGATTGGTTGACGCATACGAATGATAAAGAATCACCATATGATGATAGGTAACAACACAGTATGGCAGATATGATAAGATAATGAAAGATGGGATATGCATTAGTTGGCCATCACTCATAGTAGTCACCTGTCACGTGTGAAAGGTAATTAGGTATTATGAGAGAGGATGATAGATAGCTATTACAGGTGATCATAATCATGGTTGAGGGTGATATATATATATATATATATAGATATATATATATATATATATATATATATATATATATATATATATATATATATATATATATATATATATATATATATATATATATATATATATATATATATATACATATATATATGTGTATTTATATATATTATATTGATATATATATATTCATATGAATAGATATAAATATATATATATATATTTATACCCACATATATATATATATATATATATATATATATATATATATATATATAGACATATATATGTATATGCATTCATGTATATATATATATGTATATATTAATATATAATTATATATTTATATATAAAAAATATATGTACATATATGTATATATTTATAAATATATATATTTATGTGAATAAAAATATATATATTTATACACCTTTTTATATGCAAGTATATATATATATATATATATGTATTTTTATATGCATATATATATATTATATATATAATCATATATATATTATTATATATATGTGTATATAAATTGACCAAGTACCAAGCATAACGCCACATATGATGACATAAGGTACCATGCAAAATAATTGCAGTGCAAATGGCATCGATTTGATCTGCACGCAAATAGCTTCAGTTGCAATTGAATATATCTTTCTCGAGGCAAACTGGAGATACTGGAGTACCATTACGCGCTCGATTGCATGTGTGACGTTATAAGATGCACCTGCGTAGTCAGGCGCATAAAGATGTATCTAGTAATGGTGCAATAATCTGGCCATATACGAACGTAAATGACGCCCAGTCAACTTGTACATTATTTGCTTGAATGCATGTGTGGTTTAACGGTATCCGTCATCACGCAATCGCTGCCTTGTATATTGCTACGCAGGCGTTGTCAATGAGAAACACGTGGCAATGATATATTCAAGTAGGCGTGAAGTAATGAGTCTCCTAAAGGAATGGAAATAAAGTCATGTCCTCATAGATTCCATTTATTCATCGACACTAAGAGAACCTACGGCAGAACGCATCATCGAGACATAACGCATCCACACATTCATCCAGAGAAAACGCCATTACTATAACTGTGGGCGTATGACCGGGATATGACCACACTGAAGCACAGGGATTTGCATTGGCCTGCCGGCCGCTATCTTTTATGTATACATAAACCCAAGGGGGACAACGATTTCGCCACCCGCTCACCAAAAATCTCGCTTGAACCATCTTAACTCCCGTTTACTGGCCTGTCGCGCCTCACATCCATTGAGAACATGTTTTTCTACCTAACAAAACCATCCGCCATGACATTTGCCACCCGAAAGGTTACTTTTTTCGAGTTCAAACGCTATTTTAGCCGTTCAGGCCAATTCCAGTAGCCGGAAATTCATCGATCATCTGGCCGTCGTCCGGGGAAAAGCAATCGCGAGCTCTGATTGGACAATCCAAATAAGGACGAAGCTGCCATGGAGGTTTGATATGTTTGAATTTTCGGAGACAAATTTATATTTGCTATGCGTTAGTGTAAGTCTCAACTGCGAGACAAATGAGTTATTAGTGTTTAGTAGACGTTAAAGTATTGAAGGCGAACAAAAATGGAAAGAAGTAATGCTTAATGTTACAGTAATCGCCCAATTCCAGTAAACAATTCTTATTAACGAACATTATGCGTTAAAAAAAATATCAGTGATTTTTTTATGTTGTTTACGATAGGTTTGATCATCTTGCCGAAAAATGTGTGAGCCTCCTGCTCGACCGATCAGAGCTCGCGATTGCTTTTCCCCGGACTTAGCCGAGACCGATATTACTAAATGATATGCTATATGATTATATTATGTCACAGTGCATACCCTGGCAGAGTATTACATTGTATCCAGTGCCCTGTATATTACAATCTCTTCCCAAGTCGAACTGAAAAAAAACAAATCTCGGTCATATCGATCGTGCGTAGATTTGCGTTGCACTATACTAGTGTGAAATGAGTGACAATAGCCATAGTAATCAATCAACTGCGACATAGGCTTTAATCCATCCCGCTCTTAATATTCACATAGTAATGGGTACATTTGTTATGCTTTTAGTGGTTATTTGACATCCAAGCATCATTCCCATATCAACAATTGCCTTGCGCAGGTCATTAGCTATTGACAATAAGGCAACTAGATCGCTGAAAAAAGTGACCCCGAACTCATCAAGGCATATGCCGGCTTAGGTGCATGCAAAAGGCAAATAAGCAAAGCGCCCCGGATTCAGAAAGGGGATTTAAATTAATATTATTGCAACCACTGCGGTTTTGTGATGTCATCATTTCATAAAATATGTAAAATACGTAAAATTTGTTGCACTAATATAAGTTGATAGAATAGGCTCATTGCACTTTGGTAATGTGTGCTAAAATATGCATCCATTTGTAGAGACAAACACATCGTCTCAGACCTAGAGCTAATCGATTTTTATTTGCAATGCAATGCACCATTATCACCTGTAGAACGGTGTCAAATGCAGGTGACGATAGTCGTAGAGCCAAACAATCAAACATTGCACAGTTGTCTAAATGTAGTCCCGTATGAATGTTTTATCAATGAGGTGTTTACTTGCATCAAAACTGGGACGTTTTCTTGTGATATCGCATTTTCAATAAATGTTGATGCCCACTCAAGACATCAGTGCCGAAACGACAATTGCAGACCAGTAGTGGTTCGACGTTCATGGCCACGCGAACGCTTGAAAGCATTTAACGCGACTACTAGCATTTTAGCGCTTTCTAATGTCGATTGGCTCGTAAAAACGTAACGCTTTGCAATATTATGCTTGCCTGCCATGCTATTTGATTAAGCCAAATGATACAGAGTAAAAACACCAAAAGGGAGATTTTGTTTTGCTGTTTGATTATCGGTGTTATGATTCGACACATTGAGTTCCACATACAGGAAGCAGAAAAAATAAAGTTCCATTGCATATGCAAATATTTCTACCCTATGTGCTGACATGTTCGAGACCAGCCCTTATATGTAACCCTCTTACCAGTGTAAATTGGTGTAAATAGCTTGAGCATATGAAGACATCGTTACATGATCCGTGGGGATGGAAGCATTGATTTACGAAAGGTATTGCAAGGTTAATACTACGTAGTTAAGCATACCTTCATGGCAGCCATATTATATGATGGTGGCCCATGCATGGAATGAAAACATGTGGTGCTGTTTTTGTGTGTGGTGACCCTGGCCTTATTACGAGACTGTTAAGGAGAACACAATGTGTTGGCAACCTGTTGGCTATCTGGATATGCTATATACATCTGAAAGTAGACGTTCACCACGGCTGGGCGTATCATTGATTGCTTTCAACTTTGCTTTGTTTTTGACTGACGCTCTTAAACTAAGCTTCAATGTAGCAATGGTTGTGTTATCATAAACTAGACGTTAGGAATGACAACAGTTCACTTAGCTTGACGTATCCTTCTTAATCACATCAATATTAACCGTTTTTCTTAAAATGATTGAGGGAACACCACTACTTTCATGTTTTCAGATTTCAGCGTAATGCGTTTATTGAATATTTTATGGGCTTACAGTGTGCGGATTGTATTCAAGTGCATTAAAGTATTTACATTCATATCCACAAGCAGCAATAGCAATGCCACATTATTATTATTCAGTACCACAATGTATCGCGTGTGTCGTTGACTCGTGTAGAATATTTGGTAGACCTCTCCCACTCATTCACCCCTGTGCAATTGCACGTGAAAGTGCTATTTTGAGGATTATATATTGCACCAGGCAAATAGCTAAACCTTTGAATTGAGCGTTTTGATCAATGTTATTAACCTCGCATCTACATAAAATAAGTATGGATTATACAAATTACGATCCACATTACGTTTTCGTAATTACAAATGTCTTTTGCAAAACAGGTAACTGGTTTTACGCCAACTCACTGACACATCGGATGTTATCCTCTGCTCAGTCGAGTATTCCAATTCAATTCCCATCAAGTTACAAGAGTGTAGATAGATAAGTTTGTGACAGGTATGGGATTTATTTTTGTTTAGTTTGCTCACGATTCGATCAAAAACATTTGCACTATGAGATGTGGTGTGTGTTGGATGGCATTTATTTAGAGGGCCAATATGTTAGTAGGCTGGGAGGGAACGTATAGCAAATTCTTCTTGATTCAATGTCATGTTTATAGATCATATTTGTTGTGGAGCAAATGTTTGATAGAAATCAGTAACAAATGCGCAATTGGCTGCGTTGGTCGCCTGTGGAAAGACATACCAGTTGACTGCACTAGCTTCATCATGCTGCATTCGTTATATACTAGATCGTAATAAAGAATGTGATGACGAGTGCCAATATTGCCTTCTTAATTGATGCTATCACTGGGCGTGCCCCTCGGTTACCCTGACAAATGTGATGCATTGTTTCTGTCATTGAGTGATGACAATGCTCCAATAATTACCTATGTGTGTTATCACATTATATCACAGATGTGAGAAATCACAATTGGCGACCTGCTATCCCTTAAAGGTTCCAATTAAACACATCCAATTAGTTCCCCGCTATCCGTTTATTATACAGGCATGTGCTTCCCGCTTCTGATGGGTTTCGTGATGACCCAAGCCTCAGCGGATTTATTGCCCATGACATTAGAGCCACTCGCTATCGCAGGCTTTTTTAAACGGCCGAGGATCGCCACTGAATTACCGCAAAAATATGAAAATTGCAGACACATTAGATTCTATTCTTCGCCGAAATACTGCCTTCTGAGTACTGCTCTGAAAACGTTATCCCCGAGATCCTATTATTTGTGAGAGCTTAGCACTTGAATAAAAGCACTCGAATCTTTTGTACCCTTCACATGGTACTTTTGATCTCCTTTTTTGTGTGTGATTCCTTTTGGTACTTTGTTGGAGCTTTCGGGCTAAAAAAAAACGTGAGTCTCCATGCTAAACGTCATCACCTTTTAGGATAGAGTTACAACAGTGCCCTATCGACTTATCATTTTTCGATAAGGGGCCGTTCAAGATATCGTAACACTAAGCGGGTTGGGATTTTGGTCAGCGAGCGTTACGGTTATTTTTGGGTGATGTTTATGTCAGTTTCATGGAGCGTTAAAAAAGAGTGTGGATGGGGGGGGGGGGGTGTATAACATGGTTTTTTGAACGACCCCTAACACTTCCTAGGTATTCGCCACAATCGCCTTTTTCTTAAAGGACTTTTATGCTCAAGTATTAGTAGACAGTGCTCTAAATGAAGTCAGTAGAATACATGGTGGCCATTATTCAGAGCTGAATCAACACAGTTATATAGCTTGAGGAGGGTTGCGCATCGGCTGGTGGCTGAAATAACTAGTCACTCATGAATTATCACGAATGCTTAGATGACACCCGGGCATTTATTTATGGTTCATCAATTATATTAGGGTCATTTATCATACTCAATATCCGAAGTTGACGCTGCTTCTCATTCACATTTCTCATGTGTCAAAGGTGTGTACTAATACCTGCCCCCAATTTGCAGCTATGTGTCTGATAATTAAGACATCACAATTATCTTTCGTTATCTTGCTAATTCATCAATTGCAGTTCAACAGAAATAAAAACTGCACATTTGTATGGTTCAATGTTAATTTATACGCACAATAAGCATCAAAAAGTGCATTTATAAATGGTTGACCTATCATTGTGATTGACACTCAGTGTTGTAAAGAATGGCTTGCGACAAAATATGTTCGAACCGAGACATCAATGGCCATCACCTTAATGCACATATAACGTTCCAAGGCTTTCTTTCATACTTCTCGTATATCTTCACCCATTATCCTGACTGTTTTCTATGCAACAGGGGCAAATAGATAAGACCCGTAGTCTAAGGTAATTGATTGGTAACGTAATATTGCCTCAAAATCTTGTCTCATAATTTGACCTGAAATGTTATGAAATGGCAGTCAACGACCGATGATCAAGGCTGCAAAAGGGCATAGATATTTAACTAATGATTGATGATATATTATGATGTTGGATTGACATATTACAAATAATGTTGCATATTGCTAACTAATGATAGATGATTTTCGAAACACTCCATACGAAACAGTATGTCAGATGCAGTTTGTTTATAGCAGCAGATGTCTCGTATGATTTGGCAATGATAGATGATGACTCAAAAACAGTTATCGAATGTTATAATAGACAATGGTGTGTAACACGCTATTGCCTTATATGAAGAGAATTGTAGACAAGGTTATAGGCAACATTTTATGCTGATTGAGTAATATAAATGGGGAAAAAATGAAAGATGTTTGTGCGATGTTCAGAAAATTCCTCTTGCGAAAATTCCAGACATGTCAAAAACTAATATTGCATGGCGCTATATTGTCAATTTAGAACTGACATCAAATGTCATAATAATATCAGAAACTTGTCTTAGACAATAAGCAACTTGCATGAAGTTAGGCCATCGCTATTTCATAAGATGCAATAAATGTCAATAAATGTCAATATGACTCGTTATGGGCGAAGCTTTCATTCAAAGAGGTCAACGCGTCTTTGATTCTCAATTCACGATTAATAGGTCTATGTATATGTCATTTGCACCAATCTGATGTGGTATTGTCCTTGTGTGAATCTGCTCTAGTTGTTGTCCACGATGCATTTCAGCTAAACCGGTAATACATGCAAGAACGATTGATCCATCATCTTCCTTGGGCATTATGTGAGAGGGAAGTCACCCCTTGTGATCCCATTAGCAAAAGGATCACACAGCTGTGCTGTTATTATTGGTAAATTGTTAACATACAGTCACTGAACGGAATATGGCACCAAAGATTCAATTCGGAAATCGGTTTATCCATCAGATGCATAGCACCATGGGATAAAAGGCCTATCCGTGTCACTATTAAAAATCTCTTTACAATGTCATTTTGCTCCACATTACTTACAAAAGATAATTGTTCGCTATCAATGGATGCGTTTAAAGAGGATGCTCGCTCATACAACCCTGACAATCTCCAAAGCCAACGAGAGTCACTTTATGTGTATGACTTTTATCTTATCCCATTGAATCTCAATGAAGCATTATATCGTAATGACCTTTATATCTCAGCCAGTCTTACGGAATGGAATAGACAAGCACATCAGAGTGAGATGCTAGGAGAAAGCCAACCATGTGGTCTCGGTTACGAAGTTATCAGTTGAACGTTCGATTTCGATGTGAGACAATTTTACTAATTACATCAGTGACTGGGTAACCTTCACGACCTGCTATAATCCACTGAAATATTTATGGGTAACTCACATTGAGATGGGTTCATAGAGGAAACTGTTGATTCTTTTCTCTTCATCAAACAATTAGTCTGCATTCCAGACTCCAGGGCTCGATCTGGCGCACAGTATTGAATATCATTAGCATGTAAATATGGGCCACAGCCAGGGGCTAGGGGTTCTTGACCATCAAACAATACAGTTCAGCGCTTTTCATTATCCTGGTCTTTCAAGTGTAACCTTGAACACATGACTTACACCTGCAGCCCATATAAATAGAAGAAAACAATTATATTATCGGTTGAGCATTGAGCGAGAAAGCCTTATAGTGGAATCAGGGGGGGGGGGGGGGGGGGTATTTCCTTGCTGTATGCAAATAAGGGTATTCATAATGATCCCCGATACGACAACGACAACACATAAAGAACAACAGTTGAACACAAATCTTTGCGGTAACATCAGCGGAGTTATAAAACGAGAATTACAACAGCTTATGTTCACCTGTCACGTCTAGTACATACATATGAATGATTTATAGTCGCTTGAGTGATCTATTCATATTAATGTCTGCACAGCGAGGAAATAACATACTAAATATCGACCGTGCAAAATTAATGTCACATTTAGGCTAATGCATTTGTACAAATAGAAATTTTATGAAACATTCTAAAATAAATTTGCATGATCAAAGCTTATGCTTAAATACATTAATCATCATCTGACTGTGACGTTTTTGTTGAACCAGCAGTGCTTTGTTTCACAGATTTAGAATCATCGCATACTTATTCGGAGAATCGTCTACATGATACACCTAGCACAAGCGTCTGTAACTCACTGTAACCGATCACCCCCTTGGAATACAGTAGCCACATAATTTATATGATTACATCCATTAACGGTGACTAGCCCATATATCCACACCACATTTAAATGCACACAAGTGAACTTATCGCAGATATATATAGTCGTTTTTTGACCTGTTAGTGTTATTAATTGGCCTTAGCAGCTACCATGTGAAGTCAATGCACCGAGGATAGCGCAGCAGCAAATATAAGGTGCGCACAACGGTAGGCTCCAACATTATGGCAAATAACACACGTATTGAAGTTCGGGGAAGTGTTGTATGCATACAACAAACAAAAGTATTATGCTCTCAGGAGTAATACGGCAGAGAAACGTGAGACGTTATTCCACCTTCTTGCAAAGTTCAACTTAAGCCTCGAGATGAAGTGACAGCGACGCTCTTATGTTCGACAGCAGCCAACGTAAAGACCAACAAAGAATTATGTGAGTTGCTCATGCGGTTATGACTATTTCTCTTGTCCTGGATGCAAAAATATTGCAGGGTCTATAGCAACACATTGAGTGAGATGCATATAGCTTCAAAAGACGGTTCACAGCTAATATAAAAAGCTACACAATAGGGGTATACTGTACAGATATGTTTCATCGTCGTCATTTACCTGCATATGTGTGCGATAATATATGGTCCACCTATGTTAAGCTGGTGTAAAACATTACTGCATGGGCGTTTATAATAATAAAAAGCAGCGCGAATGCATAAAGCCTTAAAGGAATAAAGGAATGACATGCCGTATTGGTTAGAAGCCACCTGGACTTAACCGCAAAGAACATCCACAAGCGAACCCAATATTGAGACAAACAGTATCTCCAGAGAGTACACATTAGATATGGGTGTCTGGGGCCGGGGCATGGTCATTTAATCGCGGTAGAAGGAAGTTACTTGGCTCAAATAATGCAATCGATATCCGGCAGTGGCTTACGACTGAGTTCAGGGTAACTTCTTTGTGACACAACATCTTCCTTAAACCAATCATCAAGCATGATGACAATATTCAGAAGGGTTTAAACTTGATGCTTATAACATTTCGTAATGGATTATATATTACTTCAAACACAGAGCTACGGTGACAGATGAGGATGACCGTGATGCTTAATCAGAATCCCTTAAAGAGTCAGCATACGGACGTATACTATGGAGCTACGGTGTGTAAGGTGGGTATTAGATACGGAAGTATCAAAATTAAACCAAAATCGCTGTTAGAATTCATTCTGAATATTGTTGTCACCGAACTCGATGTTACCCACCCACGGAAAACTCAGCAATCCGACATCGTGGATAAAGCTACCCCTTAAATGACTTCATGTCGAATAGCTACAAAGAAACGGTGATTTTTGGACGTCCACAATGTTATAAATGATAGATATACGAACTTCACATATTCTCGAATTGTCATATTATACAGCAATGAGTAAACTCTTGTTGGAAACTCCAGAGGGCTGTAAACAGTATACTCATTCAATACAAGTCAAATTGGCCGCTGGGCTACGTTTAGTCAGCTTATTCAGCAGCACTTTCTGTTAACTTTGTTATTGCGATCTGCATCACTCTAGTCGAAATCAGTCACAATAATAACAATAGGGATCAATAAGTCTAAATCACTGCAATATGCAAACAGAAACAGGCTATATTATCATTTCACTCACTATGCACATTTTGATTGAGCGCGGAGTGGACTGTGCCCATACATAGGAAGGGCTCTTGACACCCTAATCTGATAAGTCTAATCCGCGTTTTAGTATGACTTGAATTAGAGACAGAAAGGCCTGTCAGCGAGCGTACATAAATGTTTAATGTGATCGGAAACAGGTGTTATATAAATGTAAATTGACAAACATCGATATTGTACTGGCCATTTATGCACCAAATATATGTTATATATTTGCACCATATAATGTTAAGTAATTTATCCCTTAGTAAGTCCTGACCCCCTTTTATAAGGTATTTTGAGGATATCATGGTGATCCTAAGCTGCTTGCTCTCTCTGTGTTCACAAATAGGTGACAAATGTTCGCTCTCGACATTGTTAGTTGTTTTATGCTTTTTTACTGTGTGTATCTTCATCATTATCACCAACGATTACTCGACAAGGTTCTTGTGGCAAATGCATACTTCGTGGTCATTGTTTTGAGATCAAAATGAAAACAACAAACAATTGAAATGATGAACCCTAAAGATTTCTCCATATTTGTATTTTCAAAAGCGGGCTACGTGAGAGACCAATTATGTGATTCTTATATATGAATAAAGACGACTTTTCAAGATTATTTTTTTTCTGCGCAAAGCGAGTCCGATAATTGCATGATTACTGTCACTGCAGCGAGTTTTGTCATGAGATGGTGGAAACCGGGGACAGCTATTACTATTAAGCAGCATAAGGTATATCACACCTGGTTTGCATCCTTCGTAAATGCCTGTTCACCTATTCAAGAGATCACATTTTAAAGACCATTTTAACTATCCTTTAAAACCTAACTTTATGCATTAACACTGCAGTCATATAGATTACTCTTGGCTCGCATAAATATTTATCGCGCATATTTCATCAATGACACGAAGTTGAACAAATAGGTGTAAATTTGAGTGGAAATGTAAATTGTACCTTTTTTGATAAAGTCGCATTAGAAAAAAAGAATACAAAGCATCTCGAATGATACTATAAAAGCATTCAAGAACCTAAATACGACCATAAGCATTTATGCGTGGCTCAATAAAAACCATGATATATGCAACTTTCACAGTTGCGAAATTGGTCAAACTCTTTCTTTTTGTAACATGATTAATCAGGTGACCAGATCACTTGTGGCCTGCTTGGCTACATATCTGGTTCAGGAACAGAATTTTAGCAGACGATGAATATGGTCCTGTCTGATAGAGAAACAAACCTATATTGAATTGCTGGGAGAAGCCCCCGTTTTACCCAATACCATTTTATATATGCAACTTACATTATTTCGCAGACCCCTGAGAATCCATGTTCACAACCAACTTACTTCTGGCCATTCAATCCAATTAGTTAGTAAAAAAGGTGATTCTGCTTTTATCTCTGAGCAGATATAATATATATATATATATATATATATATATATATATATATATATATATATATATATATATATATATATATATATATATATATATATATATATATATATATATACATATATATATACATATATATATATATCGTATGATCAGGATGAATGTATGGTAGGAGTCATTTATAAGTGTGAATCTAAGGCCTTTAGGGCATAGAGCATGTGTGCAGTATTAATGAAAAATTTTATATTCGTTTGTCATGTTTAGAGATATGTCGTCAATTTGCTTTGGGACTGGAGGCAATGTGGAACGTACATAGCGTAAACTGCCTACCACGAAGTGATGGATCGTCAGACGATGATGTCACGTGAGTAGTCCATGGTAGGGTCACGGGTCTTTTAATTCAGTATTACGGAATAGCTGCAACCACATTATGTAAAAGCGACAGCAACAGTACAATTAATCCATCATAAATTCGACAAGTAAGGCGCTTATTGTTTTTCATGATTATAACATGGCTTAATATTTAGTTTGATGCATTTTTTGGTTTAGTTTTGTCACATTTGATGCAATCGTCTTATGAGTTGGTTTGCTCTCTAGTGCAACATGTGACAGCATTCATTCGATATTATCAAACTATCATGAATTCCCTCAGGTTCCAATTTCTCAAGGCTGTGACGGCACGTAACAAACAATAACCCTTTAAATGTACATGTGTATGAAATTCTTATTTCGTACAGATCTTGGCGTTTATTGATATCACCAACACACATAATTGAAGCCGTCGTAGCTGTTTATGATCCCGTCACAAAACATTTTCACCCATTTTGATATCATTTACCAATGTCGTAATGATATCTGATTCATTTCCTTTCAAATTCATTATATCCGAGTCAACGTGATGCCTACACATACATATATATGAAAATGAAAGCAATAATGCCCACATAACGTGAATTACGCATAGGTTGTATTGAAAAGTCCAATTTGTAGAGAAAGAAGAATAAAGCTTACATTGTATTTAGTTGGTAATGCCTCATTTGTTACCGATTTATCTCTTCAATGCTTCATTCACACCGTTTCTTGTCTATTATCTTAATTGCAATTCTTTTCAACATATAATACTTGACTTGATATTCAAAGTTTATAACGTTACATTTATTATAGATTGTAGATTACCGACGTTCCCTTTCTCAAGGACCACTGACACCTATGTCGTAATTTTGTACATTACGCACTTTTATTAACTGCGCTCCAATGCCTTACACTTGGTTCAGTATCCACATTCATTTCACGGAGACTGCACTTCAATGGTCTACTTGTCAAGACGATTGATCTGCTATATCATGTAAATCAAAAGGAAGCGAAATTAGTACTCGTGTGAGCGACAGGCAGATATATGGCGTGAATTGGTAATCGTTATCTCATATTCAAATGTAAGCAACAGGTGTTTTTGAATGAAAACTTTGTCAACACATTGTCGAGGTATTTATCAATCGTCAACACCACCAATCGTCAACACCATCAGTGAAATTACCATTTAACACTATGTACAGTATATATAGCATATGTGCTCGACGCACATACGATTCAATTTGCTCAAAGAATAGTAACCATCACGGGCATTCGGTTCCCAATGCCAAGCTTCAGTGCCGTGTGAATCGACCGAGTGACTCGGCGCTCGGATGCTTAGCATCGGACCATCAGACACCGACAGCAACGGCAGCGGAGAGGCGTCAGAAAGCGGCGCCAAAACCAGACGGAGCCTTGAAGTCAACGCATTCATAGTCTTCCCATTATTACTCAATGGTGTGACGCACGGCCAAGCTGAGACCGCGGGGCCCGCGGGATTCGCAGGCTATTTGGCGGCACGTTCGCTGACAATCTCGGGGGTACCCAACCCGTCAGTATGGGTTCGTTCCCTTGATTTCTAAATGTCAGTGTTACGCTTTTCGGCCAAGCGATCAGTTTCAACCTTGATTTCAAGGGTCCCGACTGTTTTTAAAAAAGTTATGATGCTGGAAGGGTTTAACCCAATGTAGCACCTAGTGTATGTAGTTTTCAACAAAAGTTCATTCACCTAAGTATATAGTATGACGTGGCCCAGCAGTAGTGCGTTCGCCATTCATTATTTTCAACTCCATCATCATCCAACTAATATCAACCGTCAATATGGCCATATGGATTGAAATTTTTCAATCTTTATCATCATCATGATCGTTGTCATGTTAATCACCATGTTCATCATTATCACTGTCATCATAATCATCATGATGATGATTATCATGATAAACACCATCTACATCATATACATTGTTATCATTATCCTAACATCATTGTCATGTTCTTAATCGTGATCTTAATCACAATCATCCTAGCCATCAGTATTACCATCATAATTATTGCAACCATAGCCAAGATCACCACCATAATGAACACCACATCATTGTCTCTTCCATTTTCATCATACCGAGTTGAGCAATACTAAACATTATCATACTGAAGAGCTCCAAGTTATCCTCTGCATGTACCTAGTGTACCTCTTTCACAATTATACAAACGTTAATTTGATACTATATCAGCAGCAACCTCTGTACAGCACGATGTGTAGACTGCTATTAACAAACAAGTGAAAACCCAGCTGAAACGACACACGCTGTCATTATAGCTTACTTTGTGCGAAAACTATCGAAAATTTACAACGCAAAGGAATTAGTTATATGTTCAGAATTAGATGGGCTTCTTTTGACCATTGACCATGAAGATACGACACGTTAAATTCAGATTTCAGTCCCGTTTTAAATTTGATTCGTTCGTAACCGGAAAAGACGTCAGCGACATCCCCCAAAAAATTATGATTCGGTTGACGCTGTCCATGATAACATTTGACCCACGTTTTATGACCGTCGAACGCATATTGTCGATTTTATAAGCGATCGAAAATTTCTTGCCAATTTTAGCAGTTTTCCGAAATGTTCCCTGCGATTCGTGAGAAATCTATGCATAATTCGTGCTGACATGCGGCCAACGAAATGATACTAGATGAGTTGCCTACAAATTATGGAATTTTTACCAAAATCGACCCGATGTATTAATAAACATATTGGGGTTGTAATGCATTTTGGGGGGCGTTTTTGGACTTAAAGCTCAGATTGTGAAAAAACAACTATTGGGAATATACAATTAGGTGTATTAGTTACAAGTTCGGAAGAGCATGGGCTATCGTCCGGCGCAAATATTTTTACGAAACGACCATTATCGGCGGATAATCGACGTTTTAATTTCCGATTGCACTGCTGAATTACGCTCGTAACCGAAAGTTTCATCTTCGAAATCCATAAAAATAACTTTTCATTCGGTAGACACTGTTTGTAAACATCCATCGAATAAAGCAATACCACAAATTTTCGAGTGGGGACTAGGAGTGAAATATGGATATCATTTCATTACATTTGTTATGAAAAGTTGGCAAATAAACCAGGCTACAAGGAACTATAAACTTTTCCAAAATCGCACAATAGGTTAAGATGATATCTAGGATTGAAAAATTTACAACGTGACCTTGACCTTTATATGACGTCTAAGTCAAAACAAATCCTCTGGGTTTTTGCGCATCATTCATATTTTCTTATTAAAAACAATATTTCGAAAAAATATTAAAAATTGCGACCTGTATCGCATGCCCCAAAAAGCTTTACATACATATAAACAAACGCGACTAACCAACATAACTTGGCGAATGCGAGATTCGCTAAGTTAAGAAGGGGCCAATGGGTAAAGGGGAGAACTTGGCGAACCATTTCAGGAAGCTTTAAAAAGTTCGAAATCGGTCCATATTTGATCAAGTTATTATGGATTTATATCGATGATCTTAAATTTCCGTTGGAAGGATGAGTGATCGATTTTGATGGGCTGGAATTTCCCCCTAAAGGCCGTCCGTCCGTCCACCCGTCTGAGTCTCCCAGGCCGGATACAAGGAATTGACCAAGCCAGTATAAACAGCTCATTTAAAGACAAACAGCGACACTACCGCCCCGGTAGAGAAAAGCCATCACGTTTTTGTCTTGTGCAGCAAAAGCTATTCAGAGCCCTAAGATCTCTCAAATACCGATTCTCGGAGATCGTTCAATTACCATTCACGTCGTTTGTTCCCATCAGCATTCATTATCGTTTGTTAAGATATACATAGACTGTAATATAGTTTTAGAACGTTAAGCTAAGCAGTACACTACATCTGATCAGGTGACATTAAAAATACTATATCTGCTCAGGTAACATTACTATACTACATATATGATCAGGTAACATTTACTATGCAACATCTGATAAGTTAACATTAACTATGCTACATCTGATCAGGTAACATTTACTATGCTAAATCTGATAAGGTAACATCAACTAGGCCAAATCTGATTAGGTAACATAAACTATGCTACCTCTGATAAGGTAACATTTACTATGCTACATCTGATCAGGTAACATTTACTATGCTACATCTGATAAGGTTACAATAACTATGCTACATATGATCAGGTAACATGGGCTATGCTACATCTGATCAGATAACATTTACTATGCTACATCTGATCAGGTAACTTTGACGATGCTAGATCTGCTTCTCTATGAATGATCAGACTGGGCATTGACTGGTCGGCCTAGAATCATATTTACACACTAGCAGGACGGCGTTATTTTCCTACAGTGCGAGTTAAGCGTCGGGCTAGACCTTAAGTTATGGACGTCCACTGGAGTACAATGGTCGAGCACAATGGAAAGCTGCATTGACAATACAAAAGACATGCCCGGTATACACGGTATAGAACGGTAAACTAATTACGATCAAAATAAACACTGTTCTGTTTGATAACGCTTTTCACGACGCATGGGGTTTAATCAGCGTCATAATACTTAAACGATGGTGAATGGAGTTACGACCAGCTTCGCCTCCTTACAAAACAAGGTCCCAGTCCATGTCGATATTATACCTTCTCTAAAATGATACACGAGGATTGTAAGAATAATGACAACTAGAAGGATGGCCTACATTGTGCACGGTCGATTGGAGCATCGTTCTAAAATGTCTGCCTCTCGGGTCTTCATCAGGCGTGGCCTTGTCAATGTCCATCGAGACCAGGCTATTGTGAAACACTTTCACCCCACTCACACAGAGCGGCTCATTGGACACCAGAATGCATTGAAGTCAAATCTCTTATCTGGTGAACGATCGAAACGTTGTCTCAGCACTTAACAATGAGGTGCCCCACTTGACTGGTAAGTATCCCAAAAGCCCATAGCTTAGGGATTCTGCTGTGCGTCCCTAATCAGCAAGGTCTTCAGGTTGACCTCTAACATGCCTTTGGTCTGATCCTTGGCCTTCTAGGCGACTAGCTTCTGCTTGATCGCCTTCCAGGGAGCAAGTTACCCGCTCGAGCTGGTGCATGTACACAGGACAACGTGAGGTAGGCAAGGTTGGACCATTGCAGAAAGTCGTCGATGATCCAGGCTATCTGCCGATCTTTGGTCTCCAGACCCTGCGAGCTGTGGACTGTGAGGGCGTAACCAAGACGCCACCTTTACGTTCTGATGGCGATCTCTGCGGCCTCATTGGTTACCTCGTTCATTGAGGACGAGGCGATCTCTGCCAGGCCTATCTTGATTGGTGGCTGGTAAGTATGAGGTCCTTTGGAATCGATTGCTCCACAAACAGTTTCCAGCCCAGGCAGGTAGGCAAAGCTTTGTGCATCTCCTGATACAAAAAAAACTTGTCAGGTTTGAGGCGGTTACACGTGGCCCATGTCATCAGACAAAGTCTCTATGATATTTGTCGCTCTCATGTCGTCAAGAGTTGTAACCACCCATTCTTGGCGTTATCCAACGTTTTGACCCCTGGTTTGTTTGGCGGATGGACTCGGGTTCGTTTGGCAGATGGACTTTAATTTCATCCGAGAGCTATTTCATTTAGATCGTTTACATTATCCTCCTCTTCGGCTTTAAGCTTCCTTCTGTGTAGAAGTGCAGTTCGGAATCTGGCCAAAGTTGCATCATAGATACGAATCTCTCGGTAAGGTTCTCTTCAAGTGATTGTAGGGCCACCCGTGATCTTTGGTATGAGGAATTTATCCTTCGTTCTGCCAGGCAAGCCCTACGGACCTGTCCACTGTGCGTGTGTCATTCTTATACCTAATGACAACCAATTGGGATTTTCGTATACCCCAATGTGGATCTATCTCTAATAGAAAATTTTGGTACGACGGGACTGTAAAGTTAACAGCTCACTTGTGGTCAACTTAAAAGGCGTGTACAACGGTCCTGTATGGCGTGTACAACGGTCCTGTATGGCGTGTACAACGGTCCTGTATGGCGTGTACAGCGGTCCTGTATGGCGTGTCCCCTGTTCTAGATTTTTCAAGCCCCACATCGCTGACACAGCTGTAGATACCTACTCCACACTTACAACAAGTAAATGTGAGTGATAAAATGTAGCGCTTCATGCAAGCTCCATGGGCCCTGCACTGATCATCCTAGAATATGATTCCTCAAGTCTTGCTGGAACCGATTCTGAGCCAGTTACAAGTGTTTTTAGCACGTTAACCAGCCGCCTAATCTCAAATTGGGGATTCCCAAAGCGTCTTAAGAATGCATTGCACGACCATTTTTGCGCCGATATTTTTTACACGCTTTGTGTACCAGGCATACGATATATTAAATAGATGAAGTTTGATAAACAAAGATAAACTCCTACGATACAAACGAGGAACAAAAGCATATTGATGAGCCTGAAGGTCGTCTGAAAGAGTTGAAGGAAAAGTAAGTTATCTGGTAGAAGAGTAAATAGATTTGGAGATCGAACTGAAGGACGCAGTAAGTGATTTAGAGTGTAGGAACGATGACCTGCTGGAGTGAGTGAAATATCTAGAAGAGCTTGTTGACTCCGGGGTTCGTCCACGAAAGGAGTATTTTTACATAACCGCCAATTTTCCGGGATGGTGAGGGTGGCAGTGTGTTCCTTGGAAAAAGTTTGGCAATCCCCATGATACGGTGCGCAATTTGCAACGATACAATGCATCCCTTTACGCTAGAAGCGTTGCCGGGTAAAGTGAAGTCTCTGACCTAAGTCTGTAGGTGCCGTGTGTTGCTGCTGCTCACTAGGCACTTATGCTGTTGTGCCCCTAAGGTACTTGTACAGTAATCTAAGGCACACACATGTTGTGCTAAAGTGCATTCGTCGAAAACGTACACCCCGCATTGTACATAAAGAGAGTTGAGATTGTAGATGAAAAACAGGGCATATATATATAACACACACGTTATGATATATATATATATATATATATATATATATATATATATATATATATATATATATATATATATATATATATATATATATATATATATATATATATATATATATATATATATATATATATATATATGTATATATATATATATAAATGAGGGATGTTTGTGGTAAAAAAGAACAAACCCACTCATCAAGGCCATAGTATCAAGAAGCGTGGTGGGGCCCATTTAACATGTATTGCGTAGAGCTCAGCTGATGTAGATGAGCGTGTTTCCAAGGCACAAACGCTGATACGCATGATGTGTAATGCCCAGAATAAATCCATTGATCCCCTAAATTATCACAAATACCCACCATATTTAACACTCCATGAGTGAGGTTTACATACATCGCATTATTAAGCACGTATGCAGCATCCATATCGAACTAGCACCTCAACCTCCAATCTCGCACCTAAACTCCAGCCATAAGCAGCTGTTCCTGCTTACTCTGCCATCGCTTTTTATCGTGCTAAGCTGCTACACATACTGAGATACACAACTACATCGGACAACTTAATAAATGGCTTGACAAATACAATATGGCACGACCGATCGGCATGGCATAAAGAATCACTGCCAGTGGTGCTTCACTAAGACATCTGACTGGATTCCCGATGTCGGACAGGTTACCAATGTCGAACACGGTTCCCGATGTTAAACATTGTTCCTGATTTCACGGTTCCTGATTCCGAGCACGGTTTCCGATGACGGGCACAATTACCGATGTCGGGGTTCAGCTATTCCCCGCTTGCTCCGACAGCCTGTTAGCATGAACTCACAAACCATTGCGAAGTGGTCGACTGATTTGTTGAAGACTAAGGTTCAGATGGCGTAATGAATGAGCGAGCCACGTCCTGTTTCAAAGTTCACTGTATTGATTAATTGACTATCGCCCTGTTGCTAAGTTAATCACAATGACTTGCTTGACCCTTACTCATACCTAACTACCCACTTAACTACTCGTCAACTCACTCATTAACTCGCTCACTCCCTTACGAACTCATACTTATAAACCCATTCACCATCTCACTCCCTCATCCATACATAACTATCCGCTCAACAAATCACTAACTCACTTATAGAAGTCGCTAGCTCACACTCACTCACTCACTCACTCACTCACTCACTCACTCACTCACTCACTCACTCACTCACTCACTCACTCACTCATCAATCAATCACTCATCAATCAATCAATCAATCAATCAATCAATCACTAATTAACTCACTCACACCCACTCATCCACTCAATTACTCACTCACTCACTGCGACATGGATGCCACGATATGGTCCTATCATGATGCAAGTGTACTTTGTGGTAACATTGCATAAAAACGCACGAATGTGAGACATGGTTAGGTGCTTTTTAGAGATAACCCCGACCTATTCATGCTTCAACTGAGCCTGTCATAGGTGGGAGTTTGTGACATGGTATTGGTTGACTACATAACCAACACGGTGATGGAAACTGCACGCATTTGGCATTGCAAGTAGAAAAGTATACGATTGTGGCACATGCAGAATATTGAACAAAGCAAAATACAATTGTCTCATTCCGAAAGTAATTAGGCGAGTCGATGTAAACTAAATGGAAATGAGGAATAGTATATCAGGGCCCTTGGGGATCTAAGCTACAGGGTAAGCCCCCTGTGAATTCGCCGGTGTATGCGCAGTCAAATAACTCACCGCTGCATCTTTACTTATCACATTTCTGATTCCTGAGATATTACCTCCGAGTCAAGACAGAAGTGCTAAGGAGTCAGTGAAGACTGTTAGACTGTGTAGCCTAAGAGAACGATCGACTCAGTGCCTTGAAGCTTGACAATGAGAACCGAGCGCCTGTAATAGTTAATATACATGTTCGATCTCCTGCGAGACGAACACATGTATTCCATAAGGTATATAAAGAGCATAATAATGATATAATTGACTGATGATATTCATCACGATCGATAAAAATGTTGCTATCAATTGTTGTGGAACAGTTTGCATGGGGTTGTTTGCGGCAACATTGCTTAAAGGAAGAATTCATATGAAGTGAGTATCAAAGCAGATTATCCTTTAACTAAATCACATTTCATAAAATGCAGTTAAGAGCATGAATATTGACTGTCAGTTGATCATCATTTCTTTATGATGACAAAGATAGCTGTACAAATACATTGTTTATACAATGGACAAAGATCGAAAACGCCGCAATCTGGGCAAATATGCGCAACAGCAAAAAGATCGACACTCGTAGGCAGACTGTGGTGCTAACAAGATTTGGAAAGGTTCCGATTGGAGATGTAGGAGCCAAGTGGCTGTGGATGTGTTGTAAAATGGGATTTAATTGACATTATTATTCAATACACCGTTCTCGCTCGAAACGAATTATCCTACAAGCTAATTCGTTGTGGTAGTTTTGTGTTATCAATCTTCCATACGCTGACAAATTTTAAACTGGGCATAAATTATGTGATAGCTTTTGTTGTTGCGTTGTGCGCCTTTAGTGCCCTCACCTCCTCTACCGCAACTGCGTCTCGTTATCGGTGGCGCGTGTGTGTGTTTGTGGACGTCTATGTACCTGTGGCTCTTATGTATGTAACGGTCAGGCGATATGTAAGACCGTCACTCTGATATTACTACACTAGTAAACTTTTCACAGGTCCAATGAATCAGATATATTATGTTATAAACAGAACTATCATTTGAGATACCAGCTCATTATAACTATGGTTGAAGCAATGTGACATTCTACCCCCTATATATAACGTAAGTAATGGTCCCATGGGTCGTGGTCACCCTGAAGTCGTTGCCTTTAATGAACTGGGTCATTGTACAACTTAACGCTGTCAAATATAGCGGTCTATAGCATAAAAAAGCCAATGTAAACGTGTTATAAACAATAATGGTACAATTTTTTTGATAGCACACAGTGTCACATTGCCTGCATAAAGATCATTGACGAGTAACATTTCACATGAGTATATCATGCTAGCGGATGACGTTAGTGTCAGTCACCGCACGCAAGTTACGTCATGCGATGATAGTACGTCCCAATAAATGGATTAATTTGTCATTGTTGCATATTTGCATCCCCTCAACATATGAGCACAAAAAGAGTCGAAGCTAAAGAGCGATCTGAGATTGCTAAATACATAAACTTTTAGCTACGTATTGTAGAGCTAATACACATTCCACTATGTGCTATGTGCGTACCATGCAATTTATGATCTACATTTATCTGAGTTATTGATATAATTATACTTTTATGAATCTCGACTGTAAAGGTCGGAAAAGGCCAGATAAATGGGTTTTGAGTGCATTTTGTACATACATATAATATATCGCTGTGTGCTACATACATACAACAGTTACATACCGAATGACATACATAACTCATCAGGGAACTTTATGAGGAATTGTGTCAATTTGGACAGATGCAAACAGTACTCCATACTCCAGTATCATCATTCCCATCATTCCATCGTCAACAACTTGTTTAACTCTATTTAGCGGCACAAACCACACTCCTATGAGACCACTGTGTGCATCTAATGTGTATGCCACGTAATATTGATCCCATAAAATATAATATATAATGCCGAATGGAACGATCTTTCGATTAGGAGTTCTCCAGTCCAGATCTAACATGTTTCTGTTGAGTTCATTATTCTAGACATGCAATATCATGATTAATATGGCAATGGCTATAAGCAGACGACACAGTCAAATACATAAAATCAATCAATGATATTGTTGGAAGAAACTACCTATTTTACACAATTGTCACGAAAGCCAAGTTGTTTTCTGAAGTATGATAACTGTGAGAGTAATTAGCGATGTTTACAGCAATTACCATATTCAACAAAACCAATAAATCTGTACCATGTCAATGGTGAGCTTGGGACAAATGCATCTAATGACAAATGCACCTCCATTCTTCACTGTGACAGGAGTATCAATGTACCTTTATGGGTAACATTACCTGATTGATCCACCGTGATCCCTTTTAACAGAAGTCTGCGTTTGTTCTTTTGATAACGTTCGCACAAGGTCATCCACAACCGGTAGCTGCAAGAGACAACCAGTTACCTGTGACAGAATGGAGCCTACCATGGTGTGATGGCTGCGATATTGCAAATATTGTCAAATGTTTCCGCATGTGCCAGTATATCTGAACCTCAATCTTTGATACAGATCACATACACCACAGATACAGCGGATAATTCAGCATTGGACGTTGCATCATGTCTTGACCGCAGAAACAAAATGAATTGGTAATAAGCATGAGTTCTCTAAGTGATAAACAGCTTGAATAAAGTTTTGACGATATCACAACAGCATCATTGTACTCTCATTGTTGTCACCCATGACATCGAGTGGCATTTCACAAACCTCTACGTTTATTTCCTTCACCGGAGAACGCAATGCAATATAGTATCAGCACTGAATTATTAATGTGGGCGATTAACTCATAGAATAGAAGGCAGCGCGTAGCGACGGAGCAAAAGCTCGATCGAAAATGTTGTTGCAAGAGTGTAAGATATTTCCATTTGTAATTGTGTTTTCCGAACAAATATTGTCGCCTCGAATAGTGCAAATTGTATATATTAGCAATTCAATGATAGGAGCGTTCAGCTTTTCGTACAATAAATATGATTCCTCGTTATCAACTGATAAACACAGATCTTGCGTAGCATTGGAGAACGAGCCATTCGGTGCCTTGAAGCTGTGTAATGGGAACAAAGCGCCTGTGATGGAGACAAGTTCCCTGTATCTATGAGAGTTCACTGAATCACTGCGCATCGTCAGTGATTCAATCAGAATCACTGCGTACCGACCGAATAGAGCAGCTTACTGTTAGAAATGAGCAGCGTGCCACCGGTGACACAAATGAGTAGCACCAATTTACTGTTCTTGTCCGAAATGAATTTTCCAACAAGCTCATTCGATGGGAACATTCGTGCTATAAATAACGACACTGATTTCTCCCTGGCTGCTGACATGGGCATAAATTATGTGATTAGTTTCTTTGTGGTATAGATCAATTGAAATGTGCCCTCTCCACAAAATCCACTACTAAACTGCTCCACGTTATCCCGAAGAGGGTTAGTTCGTGTTTCTGAGAGTGAAAGAAATATGCGTCTTAGTGTCTTTGCGTGCACATGTGTATGTGCGTGAAAGACAATATATCTCTTTGTCATTCGTTGCCCCGGGTTTCGCAACGATATTCACTTCAGTTTACGGCGTTTCATAACACAGCTGCCTCAAATACTACGATTGATAAGAATGCGGCAACGATGTATCCCGGTATATCACGGTGTATCACGAGGTATCACTGCGTATCACTGTATATCACGGTGTATCACGAGGTATCATTGTGTATCACTGTATATCACGGTGTACCATGGTGTACCAAGGTATATCACGAATGATTTAGGGATCACTACAAAGGAATTGTCATAAGAATTGTCTTTTAACAACCAGCACCTTACCTTGTATATCCTTTCTTTCCTTCAGAAGTATATAACAAAACATGGATCAAATACACGACAAACGTTGATTGAATAGCGATATCAATGGAATAGTGTACGGAAATTGCACTCTTGGTAATGCTAAACCTAGGCATGGCGGAGTAGTGCTCGATTGTCACACACCAATCCTGTTACCCGTTTCTTACACAGGTTTGCACGTCAGCTATAGCGCTAATTGGTCATGCGTCATAAAATTTGCGCATGTAAACAGATGTAAACAATCCTACATACAAGGTCTCTAACTTGATCGACTCTAGCAATGTATTAGCAACATTAATCATTTTGATGTACTGTGGATTCTAACTATTTGATTGCACTTATGAGTATCCTCCTCGGGAAAAGTAAATTGACGCGCAGTCCAAGGCGCCACCATGGCAACAAATTGCCAGTTACGTTAGAATGTACATTTCCCATTGAATCGCCGATTAAACTTGATTAACTTCAAGAACCATGGTCCCGTTACAGAATATATACTCAACTACTTATCTGCGTATCGTGCTTAAGAGGGGTACATTTATAGGGTCTTGACCTTAAGATCCCTTTATATTGACTTTTGCTTCATTGAAACCACCAAGAACACTCCAATGAACACCGCGTAGTATCCATCCGCAACTGAGAAGTGTTATTTCTCAGACCCCAAGCGATTGAACGCGCACATGCGATCAAGAAAAGGAACAAATGTTGGTAACTGCAATTAAGGTTTTCTTGTGTTTATGTGTTAACCCTTTATCTACCGCCCATAATTGCTTATAAGTTGGGAGATAACCTCTGCAAGATAAAATGATTTGCTATTCGCGCCTTTATTGCCCTTAATTGATTAAGATTGTCTAATTACCAGAGGTTCTGATAACTACGCTGGGGATCAAAAATTCTCAAAATCTTGTTCTGTTTTTTATTTAGAATCATTTATAAATTGATTGACCGATTTTCACACCACGGATATTTGGCTCTCTTTAGACAATATCAATTATGGTAGCCCGTGTCGAAGTTCGTCTCCCCATTGTGACGATGACAGATGAGTATGTCCATGAGACAGGTTAATGGGTTTCTATTTAGCGCTTATGTTGGTGCTACTGATGCGCCGACGCTTCATTTCTCATTCATCGAGCACACAATTGGAACAATGCAAAATCACAAGCAATAGCTTAACACGAAGTGAATTTAACCCCCCTCCTGATATATGGTTACATGCGCTCATGTCCATCATGTCAAAGTGTTGCTTGTAATGTTCTACCTCGAATTTGGCCTTACTTACTCATCAGCAGATGCATGCTATATCGATGTTTCTATATAGACCTTCAATACATATATAACTAGACGGCCATGATCGATGACGATTTGTTATTGTCTTTGTCTTGTCCCTTTTCATTCAAGGATGCCCATGAAAGCATAAATATATGCGAATGGCCGCAGTCACAATCATGTTTATGACCTTATATTCTTCCAGGATCGCATGTACGTGCTCAATTTCACAGGGGCCGCGAAATACAAATGGCAGTTTTTAATTGTTAATTAGTAAAAAGAGGGTTTTTGTGATGTGTTCTTTGTGGCTTCGATAAAGCAAAGTGACATGCACCATCCATTGTCTGATATAAAGTACCTCGACGCCAAGCACTCGTTAAAGCACCATTATGTACTCGACTATAAAAGCAAATATTAGCGAATATACAGCCAGGTTTGTGTCTAGATATGCAGTCGATTGAATAGCAAGAAATGATCACTGTGACAATGAGCACCAGCAGGCGATTGTAACTCGCCAGGTATTTATGGTTCCCATTACAATAATACAACGAAAGCGTTTGTCATATATTTTACATGCAGAGCAATTCAGGATAAATCGAGGCAACTGAATGGGCAAACACGTTGGAGGTGGTGAGACTGATTGATTGTAGGTGTTCGGAATGCCATAACAGCTAGATTCCGGAGGTTGGTGATGCATGTTGAAAGAAGCCGAGACCTTTCAGGGGCAAAGAGGATCGCAAGCTAAGAACTTAGTTCGAACTGTGGAGTCTTGTTTAAAGTGTGGAGTGTATAAATAACATAGTGTATCTGATACAGCAGAATTCATTATGCAAGATGGGATCGGTTTAAGGTGGTGAGGTGATTGATTGTCCGTAGTTTGGGGTCAATCAGATTTACTTTATAATTATCACAGGCTGATGTTAGTTTCGTCTTCATCAAATGAATTTTCCTGTAACTATTTATTTTAAAGGTTTGACGGCAATTACGTATGTTAGCTTGAAAGGTTTCATTTGCCTAAAAAGTATAATTTGAATATAAACAGAAACTATTTCACAGGTACATTAAAATGGCAACCGTATTATTTCACCCCTACCAAAGTGTCATTTTTGAGGTAGTTACGGAATTAGTTTCGGATGGTGCGCAGATAGAGATGTCAGATCTATTCAATAAATCAGATGAAATTAAATAGTCCTGTATATTTCTTCATAAAACCTCCTACTGACGCCTCCACGTGACACACTTACGACTCACGTTGTGATAGGGAACAACTGCGCTGGAGTGGGCCACGAGCAAGAATTGAGTCACATTGTACACAATTAACACTAGGTCAGCTTAAACTTGATTAGATAATGCTGGTCGAAAAAGATCAAATACATAACTATTTATGCCAGTCGAGGTTTTGCATCACAACATGTTTTTTTTTTTCCAGCAATATCGTTGATGACTTAAATATTGGAATGGAATCTCACATCAATTGCCTTGTGCTAGATGCGGAACGGCAATCAAACTAATATAAATGACATGGAGGAAATTGCCTGGCGGGCTGCTACAAGGAGGTTTGAAGTCACGCCACAAGAAACGGCTGCCTAATGAACCATACTATACAAGTGATTTTGGTGAAAACGGAATAACGCTCATCCACGGAAAAACATTTGTGGGATATTTGTAATAAGGGAATATCTATTATTGTTTGTAGAGAGCAAGCAAAGCTACCAAATGCATTTATTTTATGCACACTTGAAATTCAGCAAATTGCATCATAAATAATTAATTTTTCATAGTCCTTTGCTGCCAGGGGATTACCTGCTTTTTTCAATGCTCAATATGGGGATTACGACATCACCGGGTCTTTTCATTATTGTGTGCATTCTTACCCTGACAAGACAATTATGGCATATTCACTCTTCTTGAACGCAATTAGTTCAGGCTTCGTCCACTGCACTCCGTCGCACATAACAGATATTACCGAAACTTGAGGGCTGTAATGAGTGTGGCAGGTACAAACATGGACTTTGAAATTACTGTTTAACCAAATTTGCATATAAACCAATAACGAGGTGGAACAAAATAAGCTTCTAAAACGAAGCAGTAAAAGCTCATTCACCCTGGACATAGACTCCCAAAGTATATATATATATATTTATTTATATATATATATATATACTTATATATATATATATATATATACATATATACATATTTAATATTACAACTTTCATCTGAATATATATATATATATGTGCATACGTATGTATAAACATATATGTGTATAAACATATATATATATATATATATATATATATATATATATATATATATATATATATATGTTTATATATACCTATGTACATATTTTTATATATATATATAAATATATTCAAGATGAAAGTTGTTAATTAATATATATATATATATATATATATATTTATATAAGTACATATATATATATATATATATCTATATATATATATATATATATATATATATAAATATATATATATATATATGTATTTATATATGTGTATATATACGTATGTATATATTTATATATATATATATATATTCAAGATAAAAGTTGTTAATTGATATTATATGTATATATGTATATATATATGTATACATGTATAAGTATATATATATATGTAAATATATATAAATATATATACATATATATATGTATATATAAATTTATATCTATATATACATATATATATACATATATATTTACATATATATATATATATATATATATATATATATATATATATATATATATATATATATATATATATATATATATATATATACTTTTATTATACTTTTCACTGGTCATGCTAACATTACACGCAATAAGATTATAATAAAAGCTTATTCCTGAAATATGTGGGCCCATTTGTGTTTTTGTGTTCGTCCTGGCTAAAGACGGTTGCAATCTTCCAAAAAGCGTCATCATTATTTATAACAAGCATAGCCTTGACCAGAAGTATTTGCCTCATTATTCGAAGCAGGTATCACTTAGGGCCATCAATATTTCTCTCATTACACATAGCAGGCCAGCTGTATTTGACATGGCATATATAATGCAGATGGTATTGCGATAATTACATCCGTTGAAGATGCGTAGATAACTGTTTATTGGTACCTGCAAATATACACCTGCAAATATACACTAGCATCGCAGTCCTTCCTTGACAGAGTCCTTCTCGTGAGACACTTATAGGGCACAATATTCATCACATGCTGTTTGGAATCTACGAATTGTATCTGCAGAAGGGGTAGTGAAAGGATGAATTACTGAGAAGGTGAAGTGAATTTTCAATTAGGGTGATGAAGAAATACGGTGAAGTGGTGAGGAAGATATTCGACTTGTATGATATCAATGAGCTTGGAAAGAATCAGAAGCAATAGGAGCTAGTGTGTGTGGTGTTCAAAGAATCGAAGCATTTACATGGAAACTATGTATGGAAGCAGGCCAATGATTTAATCCCGCGTCTTTATGCAATACTTTCCTTCGTCTACCTATTGTGAAGTGATTCTAAAAGGTGTCTATGATAAGCCGTTAAGACGGGGCTCGATCCAAAGATCGGTCAGCCCCGGTGACAAACGCCAATAGCACACTGGCGGCTGTAATCGATGTCCCGAGCATGTCATAAGCGATATTCCTCATTTTCCTCACGATATTTGTCATTGTAGCAAATATACTTCAAATCACAAATATCAAGAAAATGTAAGTAAATCTGAATAAATATCGTATCACATCTGGTGTACCGCCGTATGTGATCTTGTGTCGTATAGAGGCTTGAGATTCGTGACCGTCGCAGTGATGCAAGAACTGTGCTAATCCCAGGGAGACGATACTTATATAGTCAATGCATCTCGCAGGTCCTCTCAAAGAAAACAAAACTTGATAAGAAACGCGTTAGGGGTGTGATTTAATCAGAAATGCATTTGCACTTAATGAGTCTAACCAGATCATACCCGTCAAGCAAGTATAATTGCGCCACTCAGAATGAAGACCTGAGGCCTCCTTCAAGGGCAAAATGGTTCACTTCAAAAACGACCTACTGTGAAGTTACACGTTATATGCAGACATTGTGGGCAGCTGAAAATGGATAATCGTCTTAGGTGTTAACATAACGGCTACATCCTGGTCCGTTTAAACGATTACATTAGCTTGTTTGTTGTCTGAATAAACACGCCTTAGTGCCAACAAATGTTCTAAATTAGCTTCGTTTGAATCCTCGCTAGTATCAATCTTCCAAATGCAACCTCATATATTTACACTGTAATTGTACATGCGTCTCCTACCAGCCCCCCCCCCTCTCTCCAACTCCACAAACAAGCCATTACAGAAGGTTGGTAAGAGGAGAAAACACAGTACAAGAAGCTCAGTGTGACCATGTAGGTTTATTGCGTCTTTTGTTAGAATCAGTCACAGTTAGCGTCGCCACAAATGATTAAATAATTTATCGGCAAGTAACTAAAATTCCTGACAGTTTTGGCTTCCTTTTCCAGTATAATATAGACCTAGAAGGCAGATATAGAAATTGATCTGAACAGGCTTTCTTAGTATTGCACTGAACACGATGTTTTCAGTATCCACATATCATACAGACTGTGCAGACGGGTTCATGCCGACCGTTACAGAACATCTTGCAGATGATTCGAGGCTAAGGTGAGTTCTCCTCACCTGGAGCGGCAACTGTACATCGTCAGAGTGTCGACGCGAAGACCAAGGACATAAACGAGGACTGCAGAACGATCTTATGAACAACGAACGAAACGTCCTCCCACATAATGAATAAATAATTATGTTACACGATGAATTGAAGACCACGAGAAAATCACTGAGTCTGGTGTAGTAGAAATGGAAGCTGCCACATGACCGACCCGAACTGGCTAGCAGTGCCCAGAAGATCTGGTTGACAAGGGCTGGAGTTTGGCAAACAATGAAAACACACACTATTACAACAACAGAGAGCGTGATGTAGTCACCTGGGGGGCGCTGACTTGTCCGCCTGGCCTTTCTCCTCTTCAGCGCTCTTAAAGCCTGTATGAGTTGCCTATTGAGATATGCGAGTACAGATAAAGGCACCACGTACATCACGATAAAATATATAACAGTAGAGTAGAGTATCTGATACAGCTGGCTCTCTCCTAAATTCACCATATGTATCGAACCGGATTCGTTATGACCTACATTCCGAGATATAGGAAGAACCGGTAAGTGTTCAAATACTCTTGGAATGTTGTACAGAACGGCGAACAATATAATAACCGTGACAGATTTGAGCATGGAATGAGGATTTTGAGAGCGGTAGTCACTGATTGGTCTACACACAGCACAAAAACGGTTAAAAGTGACCAGCAAAGTTAAATATATGGTTGCCGTATGTGCCACCATTGAGAGAGGCCACATGAAGAGTTTGGTAAATTCCATGTAGTCGGTGATGCTGGCCAGTAGTCCTAGGTACTGGTAGAGTGATGGTATGGTGTAGGTGATGAGGGTTGTGATGAGGAGGACCGTGTCAGTCACCGCTATGCATTGTAGCAACACAATAGCTGCAGTCTCCGCCGTGTGGCGGAAGAGCACCATGAATGACGCACAATTACCCACAATGCCCAGAATACAAACTGAGCCAATAACGACGGCACTTACGACCAGGTCAAATAGCTCACAATTTGATTCCATAATCGTCAAGACATCAAATCCAGCAAGCAAGGGTTAAGGGCACCTATGCTGAGAAGATGAGGCCTGGAAAATGACGGCTTCAGTTGATGAATAACAATATTGCTGTTTATATAGTTGGCAGTCTCTGCATTGCGTTTAGTCCTTATAACTTCTAGCCCGACCAAACTTCGCATTTCCTTAGTAGTCTGATATGGCAACTTACCTTATCTGCTTGATGCTATTTTTGCCAAATGCACTCTGACAAAAGCAGCGTTTAGCCTCATGCATCCTTAATCAACACCCGTCATGCTTCAAAGGGAGATGGTATTCTGTTTCGCTTCAGACGACTTCTAACAACTGATGAACGTCCGCTAACATTGGAGGTGATGTAATGCGTATGTCTATTTTTGAGGCAGACAACGTTTTTTATATCTCCCTGTGGAGTTAGGCAGACAAAGAGGGGGGATGCTGATGTTCGCACGACGAGAAAGTCACGGTAATCACGCAATGGGTACTTCAAATATCGAATAACAATCCTGCTTCTCCGGATGTGCTTTATCTTTTGGATGTCTGTTGTTAGTCGCATTTAAAACCCGTCTCAGTCAACGGCAACAGCTTAATGTAGCTCTGTCAAGCCGATGCTGCGTATCACTGCATTTGATAGATGGCTCGCAAAGGGTTGCGTATCAAATCGCCTGCCGCCCTACTGTGCGGCGTATTTACTCTGTGCTGCTATGCCGCTGTTAACTAAGCCGGAACCTGCTCAGCGCGTAAGAGGTAAGGGTCTCAAAAGAGTGGGGGTGGGGATTGTGCCGCGCGTGCGATTAAATCCTAACGACGCGCTCGATAAAAGCATATGGTGCTGCGCGAGATTATAGCTGGTATCTCACACGTTGTGTGGTTGACGCACATAAAGCATTACATATCGTTCAGTATTGCGAAACGTCCTTTCCTATCATAGCGTCACGATGGCATTCATTGTGTTTCTTGGTACCCGTGTGTTTGCTCTAATTGCTAGTGTGTGCAAATTAATAATTTCATGGCTAATGACTCATCCGCTACAGCATCACAAGGCTATTGCTATACAAGTCATTTGATGAAAAAAAGACTCACCAGCTAACTATCAATCAATAAGATTCCACACAACATCTACGACCTTCGAGCCGATTACTGTAGAAGCACCACTAAATAAGCTAATCTGAGTTCGTTATGCCCTAGCAAGTGACTACTTTATGGTCTATTGTCAGTAGAGGCTACATGTAGAATGCAATCAACACAGATCCTTAGTGCTTACAGACATTGACAAGTATGACGTGTTAATCAGGTATTATTTTCGTGGTGCAATCATAAAAAGTGGTAAAGCTAGCCTATTTGTTCATTTTCACTTGGAATTAAGCATTTGACAGGGGAAGTATATTGTCCCTAAATTGACTTCTGCAGTGTACTCATATATGGAATATAATTACAGGCGAGATGATTATCTGTTAGGTAATAACCAAAAAGGGAGCTCAGTGAATACGCCGTGAATGGCATGTAGCTTTGTTTTGCGTTATCAATGCGGATCTCTTCATAACCAACCGAATCCAAGGTGTGAATGTCAGTGGTCGTCTGTATCTTTGAAATTTAATGTCTAAGAATATCTTCGCCTGTCGTTATTCTAAGCGTTCTGTGAACTCGGTCCTCGGGAAAATGCAATTGCATTTACGCTGTATGAGGGTTGAAACAGCCAGACAACAGCGTCATATTTTACGTTGTGTCTTAGTTCTCGTTGCTTGCAAAACAGATGACATATATTGATTATTATTTGGTTTGGAGCAGTCTGACCAATGTTGTGTTAACGACATATCTTCATAATATTTTATAATAGTATTTCCATATGTGCTATATGTGTTTATCGTGCACACAATGTTTGCGAATGAATACAAACGGCTACAAGGGGTGCATTTCTCTTAATATATACGTCCTGTGGCAATGGGAGACTCCATCATATCTGGTGTCATATACAACTAATGTGGTTGCTTGAGGTGTTGAGTACATAATGATATATTTGTACTCCTTTACAACCAGCGCGATATACTCCACCGACTCTATGTCACAAGGCGTACTTCGTAGTATAATCAAAGGGAAGTCAAATACAGTTAGCGATTAACTGTGAACAAAAGGACGGCTGCTTTGCAAAATAACTCTTGGTGAGCTCCCCTCTTGTAACTTGTCGCTTATTGAACCATCATAAGATTCTTTACCCCACAACATCCTGGTGAATCTACAAGATGTGGATGAAAAGAAAACTGATCATGTAATACCGAGAATGATACGGTAGATAAGTTTAGGATCAAAGGATCATCGATCCTTATTCTCCTTGTATGAATGGAGCTCGACAATTCAGCTTCGACGGCAATATATCAACTTGAGTGCTTCAAAGTGACGCATATGCCTGGCAACAGCTTCTAAACAAGGCTACCACATGAGGTGATGTACGTCCCTTTCCGTTATTGCCCAGTATCGTACAATGCGTCGGATTTAAGTCTGTCATTACTCTTGCGTGTGTTGAAATGTAGACCGACCTAACACATGCATTAGCGACGTCACTTGCACAATCATTGGTACTTCATTGGTCTGGCTCTGTTGCTGTTTTGGTCTGAGCAAATATTCCATGAGTGACCTAATCAGCAGTGGCGTTATAACGGCGATGACGTGCATGTTTTCCCCTTCCCTGGGATTGGATGAAAGTATTTTGAGATTAATTAGCCCAACTGTGCTTTCTGAAACAGGCTCAGTACACCCGTTTTATACACTGGATTCACCATTCATTTCATGGGGGTAACTGTTAAGACAGCAAAATTATCACATTACACTCATTTATTCACATTCCTATCCACTCAAATGCACACGTAATACACATTTTGATCATTTTCACATCCTTCCTGCCCCCCCTCCCCTATCCCTCCTCTCCCCACCATACAAACGCGTTCTTTCTCTGGCTCCGAGTACACTCTCTTGACTGTTTTTTCTTTGTACTAGTGAGCACATGACGCTTTAGATTGATTGCTTTATTCCATGGCTGCGAGTTGAACGTGTGATGAAGCAACCAAGAATTGGTGTCATTCTTACAGAGGTACAAGTTTAATGCAAAAGAAAGATATTGTCTATGGTCGTTTTTAAATCTCTGTTAATCCTCTCTCTTTTGTGTTCCACTCGTTAGGCTGCTAGCATCTTTGCTACAACCAGGCTATGATAATGGACCACCGAGTCGCTGCTGCGTTGCGGACTTGTCATTTTCAGGAATAATTGTTGTTGTTGTTGTTATTTCCAGCTAAAGCAGTTCGGCAACTATAGGCCACGTACTGCTTTAAAAACACACACAGAAAACCCCCAAAGAAACATGTATGAACATGCCATCAGAGGGCGCCAGGTAAGGTGGGTGGCACAAGAAGGGAGACAGTTGATTTATATTATATATTGAAATACAGAAAAGATTAATAGAAGTGAGACTAAAATATAAAGATTTTGGTTCTTTACACGCCCTGTGATTTTAAATTTTTATTGTTAATAAACTAAAGTATAAAATGAAATTAAAATAGTGAAAAATGATATGAGGTGCTCCTAATTAGGGTGCTGAAGGATGCAAAATATAGATGGTTTCCCACACTGGGGGCCGCTCCAGTGCATTAAAGTAAGGACTTGGGGGTTCCTGGATAGAAAAATAATTAGTGAGGGATAGAAGAAACTAAAAGGTGAACAGAGAATGATTGAAGAGTGAGAGTGTTATGATGGGTTTGATGAAGGGTCGATACAACACGTTTGCTATTGTGAATGTATGAGATGGTGTATTTGATGATATCTTGTTGGAACAAGTTATGGATGTTTAGTGAGTAATTAAGGGAGTTAAGTTTGTTAATGAGTGGGGTGCGGAGGTTTGAGTAATTGGGGCATTCAAAGAAGAAGCGATGAGAGGTAGGGTTGGGATGTAAGGAGCGATAGTGTTTGCTTTTGTAGTATTGTAGAGGTGGTTATCTAATGCTATTAACGTTAAGATCTTGTAGGAAAATATGTTATTACTGAACTGAAGGTATGGGGTTTATAGTCTATTGTGGATTTAATATGTTTGAAGGTTGAGGAGGAGTTGTTCCACTCTTCTTGCCAGGTTTGTATTAAGCGTTTTTTATGATAGAATAGTGTGTGTTTAGATCTAAGGGTATGGGTTGGATAAAGGGGTTATTTGATTTCATGGATGAAGGGATTTAGGGATTTGTTTTATAAACGACTGAAAGGGAGTCTGTGAGGATTATAGGGTTCGGAAGGTTAGTATGAAGAGCTATATACAGAGAATTTATGATGGCTAAAGCCTCAGCTACAAAGATGGGAAAAAAGGAATGAATACGTGAGGATTTATTATACTTTAGAGATGGGATAGTAAACGCGTAGGAGGTACTTGTGTTATTTTTGGAGCCATCTGTGTAGATATGAGTATAGTTATGAGGGGAGTTGGCTGAAGAGCTAAAATTTGTTTTGTATACAGGGTTGTCTTTAATTACTTTGTCAGTTAGTTCAGTGTTTAATAAAGGGTTTATTAGATGCCAGGATGGGAAGAGGTATGCAGGTAGAGATGATATGATGGGATGAGATAATGTGAAAGGGAGGGTTGAGCTGCTGGTAAGTTTACGTTTATGTTTAATTTTGTTATGCCAACATTCTTCAAAAATATGTTGTGGAAGGAAGATTATGGGTTTTGGATCATATTTGATATTAATGGTTGGATTTTAGAAACTGTAAAGGGATTGGGGAAAAGCCAGTGGAAGCCTGGAAGAAATATAGTGTTGGTGAATGGATTTGGTATGAGAGTGGCTGATTGAGGTTGGTGCCCCAGGATTAGGTGCCACTGATGTATCTAATAGTGTGATGAATGGATTTTGTATGATGTTATTTTTGGCACTGATCATCTGAGGTTGGTGATATTTTGGCACTTCAAGACTGTGTATGTGATGTGGTCTCTCCATGTTAGACCTTTGTCGAGGATGATTCCAAGATATTTTGTAGAGTCGTATTTAGGGATAGGTTTATTGTTAAAGTACAAAGTGGGGAGATAATGTTTTTTGTTAGTTCCAAAGTGGACAGTTTTTGATTTTGAGGGGGAAAAGGAGACGCACCATTTAGAGGCCCATTTTTGAATATTGAGGAGGTGATTTTGTAAAGATTTTGTGAGTCTGGATGATAGTTTACCAGTTGCCCTTATGGTAATGTCATTTGCATAAATAGAAGAAGTACTAGGGGTGGGAATGTCATTAACAAATATGTTAAAGAGAGTAGGTGAAAGTACACTGCCTTGAGGTACTCCATTGTCTGTGGATAGTGAAGTGAAAGGGTGCTGTTGGCTTTAACTTGAATGGTTCTATTAGATAGGAAGTTATGAATCCAATTAAGGGCAAGGCCTGTAATTCCTAATGTTTTGGCTTTAATTTCTATTGAGGGTCTGACAATGTCGAAAGTTTTGGAGATATCGAGGAAAATACCATGTTTTTTTATTGTTGAGGAGACCTTTATTAATGGAGTCAGTAAGGAGAAGAATGTTATCGATAACTATGGCGGGGTCAAAATGCCGGGATGATATAGATTATTGTGCCCAAGGTGCCAGGAAATTATGTTATTTAAGATGGATTCAAAATATTTGTAGGCAACAGAGAAGAGTCTGATTGGACGGTGCGAAGAAGGATCGTGCTAGTTAAGATTGGGTTTTAGAATGGGTATAATTATAGAAGAACTCCAAGAAGGGGGTGTAGCAGAAGATTGCCATAATTGGTTAAAAATTTGTAGGAGCACCTCAATGGAATCAGGAGAGAGATGAAGAAAAAAGGGGTATATAAAAAGATCTTTTCCAGGCGATTTATTTTTTGTTTTGTTAACTGCGTTTGTTATTTCTTGAATAGTGAAAAGGTTCATTAAGGGGAGAAGTTTCATTGAATTTTTGTGGATTAGTGGTGATGATGGATTCAGGAGTAAAGTCAGGGGGCAGATTGTGATTAAAGCTAGTTTCTGCGAAATGAGATGCAAGAACATTAGTGATTTGTTGATTGCTTTTTTGTATAAAGATTATTATGGGTTGTTAGAAGTAGGGGGATTGGAGAGTGAGAATGATTGCCTTTTAAAATATTAACTGTGCTCCAAAGTTGTTTGAGATTAGGAGAATTTTAAGATGAACATTTATCTTGCCAGTATTTAGCTTTTGTTTGCTTTAAAGTGAGATATGTCAATTAGAGTGTTGTAAAAATTTTCATATAAGATAAGCGGATTTGTTGATAGAATTTCAGGGGTATTTTTGGGTTACAGAGTTTTTGAAAAAATGGCCAATTAGCTTTTTTAACGATCCATTTTGGTGATGGCGAGGGAGGAGGCGGGGGATGAGATTGAATGGTTTTGGTAATGGAGATGATAGAGTGATCACTTCCCATTGTATTGTGAGTGTTTTTTAAGAAGAATTTATGCGAAATATCTTGAGAAATGAGAATTAGATTAAGGATATTTGAACCGTTATTATGGAAGTGAGTAGGAGAGCTATCGTTGAGAAGAGTAATATTGTTGTCTTTGATTATTTTAAAAAGGGAATTGCCTTTACTGTTTGGGAGGAGGTGATACCAAAAGGGGTGATGGCATTAAAATCACCAATTATTATATTTTGAGGAAGATTGAGAAAAGGCTGATATTGATCTGGGTCTAGGGAATTCAGATTGTCATAAATGTTTGAGATATGATAAATTTGGTTTGAAATGTTAAATTGAATGGTTTGATGTTCTATTTCAGAAAAAAATTAATAATTTTGTATGGAATGTTTTGATTGATTAGAATAGCTAGTCCTCCGGGGTTCGCTGTAGTTCTGTCATTGCGAATGCCATTATAATTTAGATTTTTTGGGTTGTGAATAGATTTAAGAAAAGTTTCTTGTAGGCAGATTATTGTTGGCTTGGGATTGGAATTTTGGAGGAAATGAGAAAATTCAGGTTGTTGAGATTGAAGGTCTCTGCAATTCCAAGACCATATTGTGATATTTGATTGATGAGAGGAGTTCACAGAGTGAGTTAAATTTTTTGGGTCATATGAAGGGGGGAATTTGGAGTGATGAGAAGTGATAATATCAGAAAGGATGAAAGGATGAGAGGAGCAGGATTGGAGAAACAATGGGAAGCTTTCATCAGATTTATGAAGGTGGATGATTAAGATAATGTTGTAGTTGATTGGTAACGATAGAATGTTGGTTTATTGCTTGGATGAGGGTACTGGGGAGGATGTTGACATTGAGTAGTTCTTGGGCAAATGCAGAGAGAATATTGGCTTTTGAGTCGGGTGAGAGGTGAGATGAGAGGATAGCTGTGGAGAGGTAAGCGAAGTCAGGTAATTTGATAGCTGGGGAGGTTTGTTTTAATGAGATGGGGATGGAGTGGGAGTGGGAGTTGATCGGTAAATTGGAGCAGAGGAAGGAGTTGTAGTTTTGGAAGGTGTTGTGGAAGTAGTAGAGGATGTAGTAGGGTCAGGGGTCGACGATGGTTTGGTTGATTTAGATGAATGAGGGAGGTAGGAGGTTTGAGTTTTGGGGATAGGGGGTGATGTCGAAGTAGGGAGAGGAGAAGAGGTACGGGAGAAACATAAGATGGTTGAGGGTGGGGAGTAGGGGGAACAAGGGATGCTGCTTGGGCGTATGAAATGGTTTAGGTGAATTTGATTCGATTGATTGACTGGGCTTTACTGTAAGAGCGACAGCCTTTATAGGCTGCGCAGTGATTACCAGCATAATTGGAAAAAAAAATTCTCTTTAGTTTGACATTGAATAAAGGGGTGGTGCTCTCCACAGCTTGGACAAGAGGAGTTATTTGGGCAGAAAGGGGAAGTTTGGCCATATCCGTTGCATTTAAAACATCTGGTGGGGTTGGGAATGTAAAGTTTAACGTTGTGAAAGGAGTAGCCTATTTGTACTATGGTGGGGAGGATAGGCCAAAGAAAAGGTTAGTTCAACTGATTCTGTGGGGGTGATTTTTCCTAGTCTTCGGATATTAATCACATCAAAAGGTTTGAGTGCCAAAAGGAGGTCAGAATCTGGAATATCGGAATATCAGTAGTAACACCATGAATGATGCCTTTAGTTTCAGTTTTTTTAGGTTGAAGAATTTTAGTGGTGACGGGTATTTTTCCAAGAGATTGGTTTTTATTGCAAAAGGGTGGCTTGTGATTTTGAAGCTATAAGCGTAATAGAGGAATTTGTTTTGGTGGTGATGAAATCTGGACCTATGATGTTGATGATATCTTTTTGAACGATGATGGGTTTTATTTTCACTATGTTAAGTTTGTTGCTAAATATATTGACTTTTACAGTTTGTGGGGGGTTCATTTGTTGTTGTTTGTGAGGAAGTGAGGGAGATGATTCATGGGGTCGTTTTCTTCGAAGGGGCTGCTGTTCCTCTGAGGAGTCGTCCATTGAAATGTTGGGCGAGGACAAGCAAGACGAATAGAGTTTGTGAGGGGAATTTATAGTTAAGGGGTTTTCAGAGCGAGGCTCTAGGTTGTTGATGGATAGAGGACAAATCATATGCAAAATTTATAGCCAAAAATAATAACATTGTTTACATCGTATGGATGTGCGTGTAGATGTGCGTGTGTTTGTGCGCGTGTGCGTGCATGCATGCGTGTGTGCGTTATTTGCCTATTCATAAATGCACAACCCAAGTTGTCCCAACCATTCAGACAGCGTCAATGGCTCTTGTGCATTAGTGCATCAAAACGCATTTCAAATGTTCATATCCTGCCGTCCATTCGAATAGCCTTCATGGCGTGATATTAGTTTTTCGTAAAGCCGGTAAAAATGTTTGCCGCAAATACCTACCCATTGTTCTTTTCCGTATACTGGGATCGTTCTAAGTACAGATACCTGATGCAGGATCCATAACGAATAAAGATAACCGTTTTGGTACCTGTCCTATGTTCTGTCATCCATCGAGTTGTATACGATCCAAATGTAGGCTGCATTAGAGCGCAACGGATACATTCCTATCAATATCACCTCTATAAAATGCCTCAAAAGTACGTTTATGCTATGCGATCAAACAATATCATCGAAAATCAGCCCGTTACTTTTTTAATAAGCTCTCTTAGACCTATAGAATCTGTTGTGTCACGCAATATTTATCTTGCCATGAAGTGGCCATACCGCGGTTCTTATCTGTCTTCACTAATGGCGCTACAGTTTTTTTAATGGATGGGTTGTTGTATTTTTTCCCTCCTTTGCAAATCGTTAAGACAGTGACGGGAGTTTTGCGCGGCATAATAGATGCAAACCTTATAACGCTTAGTCTCAGATGTGCCTCCTGACATCTTAACTTAGGTGACGCCCATTACATCACATATGCTTTCATCACTTGTTCTCTGAGGAATGGTCTGTTAACGGTCTGCTTTGCAGAGAGATGCCGAGCAAAACGTGGCTAGTAATTTTTCCACATGGCGATTCAGCGCCAAGTGTCTATGGTATGTTTTACACATATGGCTTCTGTGTATTGGTATTCCTAGCGGAAGGCCATGACTGTTGTGCTAGTGTCGTCAATGTTATGAAATTTTGTTTACTGTACTGCTTATTGTCAGTGTAATGTGTTCTCATGAGTAACTAATCGTCGCTTAGTTCACCTAGAGGACAAAAATTCATCGATTTTTTTTTTCTATTCATGCATTCTATTCTAAATTGAGAGAAGGCAAAGCTACAACAATCGTATATTCGAAAGTTGTATGTGGGTGGTAGCTTGATGACAAACTTCTGAAAAAGTATCTTGAGAAGTTCTATTTTGAATAAATGTATGAGCGAATGTTGGTTTTAGATAAATCACACTGCTGCAAAAACGCACACTATGAGGACAACAACGATGAGTCTGCAAATGCATTATTCTTGTTGACGTGCATGCTTAATCATCATACATCTTTCAGAAATAATCAATGTCATTGTGTCTAGAAAATAACGTCTCTTGTATAAATAATCAGGATGTTTCCATTCAACGAAGCAGTTTCCCACTTTTTGGTCCGCCGTCAAAGTGATGTTCGTTTGTTTTATCACAAGGTCTATCAGTACATTGCATTTAGTTTAATGCCTTGGGCTTTGTGCTAAAGCTTTTTGTGATATGTGGGGGACTACATGGTACACTTAGTTGTTTTCGAAAACCCAGCCAGGGCAAAGTAATATGATTTTCCTAATATATGTTTCCTAGCGTTGGTTAAGTGCTGTTAACGGAAAGGACACTAATTGGAAAGGTAAAAGATACAAACAATGGACCTTAACAGCGCGTGGCTCAACTATCCGCTGCGTTGAATAGACTAAAACCTAAATGTTGCTCGTCTGTTGTAAACAAGCACGCACAGTGCAATGCTTACGAACGGGTTAGGATGCGCTGAATTGCAGATACCTCTCATTGGTTAACAAATACCCAATACAGGTCCCAAATAAACTCCTATAGGTATTCCTTTACCTTTGCCTATGATTGCCGATGTGCCTTTTTCATTCCACTATATGATGCAAACATTGTCACATGATCGCTAGTTGTGGACGTCGTTAAAATTATCCTTAGATCAGTTGCTTCAACAAACATTGTGCTTCGATGCGCCGTTTTTGCTGTATTGAGATAATAAACAGAAGAACAAACAAACAAACAGAGAACATCACGCTGAGGATAAAGTCAAGACAAATCGGTTATGTAAAAGAAAGTTGGCGTCTTGTCTGTATTCATCGCATGCCCATCTGGCGGCACGGCGCCCAAAAGCCTCACACAGGAAACCAAGCCCTTGATCTGCATACAACGATTTTCTCCCCTTCACTTTTGTTGCTTTCTTGATGAAGCGAAATAACAATATCAGACAGTTGATGCAAAGGTAAATTTTGTTAAAGTGTTTCTAGTGATTTCTTTGTTTGCATGCTATCAATAAGTCAAACGCATTTATCACTCAAAAACGCGACAATGAAGTCTTTAACTTCTATGACATTAATTAACAGGGCTTAATTCAAATGCAGCAATACAGCAGACATACACGGACCACACTATAGATGTTAGACCGCAATTGAGTAGCGCGAGGCAAAAAATTCACTCGATGCAGGCAACATACAACGGTTAGTTGAAAGTAGCTTAACATAAAACAGTTACGGTGCCTCACAAAAGTACCGACAAAATAGCCTTATTCATGACTCGGGGTCGGGACGTTTGGGGTGGGAAATTATTGGTAATTGATTTGCAAAACAATGGTTGTATTTACTCATTGCGGAGGACCATGGTTCATGTACCTGGGGAGATAAAGTTGAAAACGACGACGGTAGTTGCACAGTTCCTGGTGTAAAAGCATTTACATTCAGAATACCGATTTCCTTCCCTACAATTCATATATATTAGTTATAGAAGATGACGTCTTTAGCTTTCGTCTGACAGAACCTTTAAATTAAATGACCCGTACTTTTAGCGTTGTGGAGATGACTGATTCGACCCGTGAACTATTACAGCTTTTGATAGCTAAGGAATCTTAACCAAAGAATAGTTGGCAAGTCGTCAGTACGACGAATTTGATTGCCACCATGAATATCTATTCGGTCGTGAACCGTTACAAATAATCATTAATTGATAGCTTGCTAAGGAAGGAATTTCTTGGGAATTACAAAGCCCGTGACTTGCATTTGAGACCATGTCATATCTGACACGTGCATCTAACTGTATTGGCCGGCCAAAGGCAGATCAAATGAATATTTACTAATGGATACAAATGTTACCAGAGTGCACGGCCCTTGTTCCATCGATTACTGTAAGCACCGATAAAAATAAGTCAATCAATTGGATACGAGAGTTTAAGATTTTGGTTAATATGTATTACAATGTACAGGCAGCTTTAATTTTCCAACTTTGACTTAACCTGCTTGCACTACCATAAAAGCATGTTATGCGTCAAGAGAAGGCCATTAAAGGTATGTATTAACACAATTGCTTGGATGTCCTGGTAAAATACCAAGGAGGTGCATAGTGTGACAAAACCGACCTCGCTTATCAAAGGCTCGTAAAAAGCAAATGTCACACCATGATGGCATGGCAGCTTTGCATTACTGAAACGGAAATGCAAAAAGAGGCTTCCGGATAACCGAGATGATACCATTACAGTGTGTCCGGTTTAATTATTATATGAAAAGGACAACAAATGACAGGAGCATGCGTGGTGCTCGCCGCGCACCGGCAATCCAATCCAGATGTTATTAAGATTGCAAGAAACTTGATGAAAACGAGGGTTCTTAAGTGACATCATTAGGTACGCATAACCGACCCCCCCCCCCCCACCCCATTGTTTGTGATTACTATCTTTTGGGTGTGGTTTTAATCAGGCTTGGTTTTCAGGACAAATTTACAATAAGCATTTTGCTGATTAATTAACCAACATTATCTTTTATACGCTGCCATTGCAGGAAGCATGCAAACTGATTTTTAAGGACACAGCTCACTGTACTAATTAATATTATTCTATGATACTTAATTTTGTTAACGTGTTATATACACTCGCTTTCTAAAATGGCACCCCTAACTAATGTTGCCTATTATAGTAGAGAATATGATTGTACGTGCTTTCCGCCTTAGTCAAGCAACAAAACTAGTATCTAAGTACATTGCAATAGACTGACGAGTGATCAGAAACGTTCGATTCTTAAATGAATTACTTTACCCCAGCTGAAGGATATGCTTTACACGCAGTTGTCTAATTACCCCAGCTGCCAAATGGAATGTTACAGCATGAGGTATCAATTTGTAGCACTCTTAAGATTTTGTGAACGTCCATTATCTGCTAGTAAAACTTGCCTGCGAAGGTTATTCCTTACCAATGTTAACCTTGGTTTTTAATATGGTAAAATATACATTGTCATATTTTTAGTCAATATATGAATATGGAATCTGCTGATTAGATAAATATTTTTAAAATCTTTTGTTGTTCATGTTAACCTTAGATTGAACGCCGTGTTTGGAATATTCGATAGCTCCAAGGCTAATTCAACATGACTGAAGCTAACAGTTTTGCTGTTTGGGGTTGCTATGAGATCTCTGACTTCCACCGATAAGCCTAATAATAAATATAGATGCTTCCACATCTAATGCATTCATTACTGAATGTGTATCAATGATTATGCCTAGTAATTCCGCCTATCTGAGGGATGCTGACCAGGCATCACGGTCATATTCATCGTTCACCGTCGTGATATTGCCTCGTGTGGTGTCGTTTAAATTCTTCTCAGTGTCACAAAACAGTTGCTTTAAAAGGTAGCCCATAGTTATTGGGGTGATCTGAAATGTTGGAAGCATTTACTTATTTGTTACCCATCGCAGGATCGACTGAGGTCGTTTCCTATGCCCATTTCAATATTGTTTTAGATGTTTCCTGACAAATTTGATCAGCACACATGCAACAACATGCCTTTTATTTATTATGTTCGTTTGGCTAGAATAAAGCTCTGCTTCTTTGTGTAGAACAGTGAAATATGAGCCAGCGATAACATATCCGGTTGCGACCTGCGTTAAATGTCGTCATGGTCGTTAAACGTCTTGGTCCGACAACTAATGGCGAATCTGGGACCCGATTTCCTCCTAGCATCTCACTCGAATGTGCTTGACCATTCAATTAAGTAAAAACGACTGCGATATAAAGATCAGTATGATGTAATGGTCTATTTTGATCTCTTTTGATATGAAAAACGATGCGTATATAGTAATGCTGTATTAAGATCAAGGTGCACGCGAAACGACGTAGATCAAAGGCGTCTTCTGAGTTTTCTTTTGCACTCAGTGCCAAAACTGTTAGTTGGAAGCAATCAGGGCTTAATTGAAAGGGACGCTTATTTCACGAAGCTTTTACTTAACAGGGCATCAGCCTCATGTGCTTAATATTGCAAGAGGAGGATTCAACCTTACGCCAAGTTTGTATATGAAAAGTTTCTGATGTTTCTCAAAACATTATAATGCTGGTTTTTGATTGATTATATACAATGATACCGTCTTTGTACGCTAAAATAAAATGGCAAAGTAATCAAGACTTGAGTGTACCCAAATGACATTTACACTGTCAGTTATACTTAACCGTCCTTGCGACCACGATATATTTACATTCAACAAAGGCTTTTAGTTTAATATTGTCGAATTAGTTATAACAATAATATTTCAAGCATTACGGTTCTAATTAATAGAAATATAATGCCCTCAGAGAAAATGACTGTGAGCGCACAATATAATTTTATGCTTTGCTGCTAAAATGCTACCATGATAGATATTACTTATATTGATGAAAATCACGATTAATCAGACAACAGTGAACCACATTGATAATATTTGGTTCGACTCCTCAACATATCAGGAATGTTTGTGTTGTCTGCAGAGAAGTTCTGACTGTGCATGGAAGAAGCAATTATTAGCTCTTCGTGCATTGAAACATCAATTCACGGTCTTTTAATGGCACGACAATCATACAAATTATCAAACTGATCTTACTATCCAAATTGTTTAATATAATTTGAGTATGAAGTAATATTTAACCATAAACGGTTCTGGCTTTTAGTGCTGTACAGATAGTCAAATACCGAATAGTAAGTGTGGTGTCTTCATTAGCAGATATGAAAGCTGCATCATTCTTGGACAAATGAAACTAGAAACAACAGCCCTTTAATATATATGCAGCCCAATCATACAAGGTAAAATACCAATAAATGACCGTTAATAGAGGCAGAGCGACATTAATATATGCAAGATCATTGATGGTAATTGTGGTTCAGCAACAATTGAACTCACCAAAGCATTCAGAAAGGTCAGCATGTATTCATTTTGTCATTTTGGTCATTTGCACAGTGAAATTACTAGGATAACCAAGTCTTAACAAAACAATTTCATTGCTCTGAGCCAAGATTAAAAGTAGATGCAATATGGGCTTCATAGAGTCGATGTAAATTATTATGGAAGCTATAGAATCGCATAAAATGGCGAAATTGTGTGCTACAACGATTAGATCTGGGCACATTTATAAAATAGTATGATAAATGTCCTAGAATCTGGTAAATGTCCTCATGTCGTCAAAATGTTCTAGATGAGAAGGCATCCTGATATATCGTTACCAATTGATATATTTCACATCCAAGTTATTTTAAGTGTATGTACATAAGAACATCATCCCTTTTCCATTGTGCGCTGTGGATTTGGATAACAATCGATGGCATCGGAAATTGCGCCATTTACCTTGTACTTTATTATTAGTTGTTCTGCCTATGTCTTAATTAAGTAATTCAGTTCATCAACACTTTCGATATAATTCTGTAAGCCAATGAATGAGTTATTTTATTTATGGCTTTGTTTGTGTAAAATAACGTAATGTTTCATTAAATTAGCATAGTGGCACTATATAAAGTTGCCATAAATACTACGATTTCTTGTGATTCAATTATGAATTATGTGTTTTTCGTATTCCTGATTTTCACGTGCTTTCGTAAAACGTGTGCGTAACTGACTTTGGAAAGTATTATCCATTTTTTCCATACGAGGAGACAGGCCGTCAACATTTTGCATATAATTCAGTAATCAAAGGACTTTTGTTTAAGTGGCAATTTTATTCATCATTTTATTCATCCAATCAAAACCGTCATGATTAGAAAAAATTAGTAGGCTTCTGCTCCCTTTGCAAAATATAGTTATATCGAAGTGCAATGGAAGTGTATTTGGTAGATTTCAATAATGACAGACAGGTAACGTCACTTTTGCACAGGTTCACTGTGCAACGGCTTTGGTAGTATTATAATCTATAACAACTCGCTGTTACCAATAGCCACAATGATAGTGGCAATTTTGAATCTGTCTTTCTGCTTCATTTGAGACCACTTTGTTATACTGCTTTCAACCCATAACACAGACAGTTTCTAGATGCATATTTGTGAACGAAATATATTCGATTTCAATGGTAGACTCAGTTATAGAAAATGTCAAATCTACCTGGTGTGGTTGGCTGAGATGTTTATTTAGGCCATTTGCACATTCAAAAATCGACAACATTTTCACAGGAAAGAAACAACCATAACTCGAAGATAACACAAGGCATTTTTTGTACCATCAGTGCCGTACAATCGGTGTCTGCTTAAGGATGTGTTAGCGAGACTCACTCATCAGTTAACAGTGCGCGTTAAAAAAGGTAACATATCTGTTCTATGATGTGATTGTCGTCAAATGTGCCACGCATGCCGTCGTGTTGTAGTTGTTAACTGCGTCGCCTCACGAACCACAGTTTGTGGGTTCGATTCCAAGGTGGGAAAACCTGACTAGTTATTCGAGACTCGGGTGATCAGGTGAAATGGCGGTCCCATCTCTGACAGGAGATGGCACTCGACCGGTTGCATAATAGTATCGTACTGGACCTTTGTCCAAGCGGCGTAGGTTTCGAAGCCCAATGTGGGCGATGGGTCTGTGACACAATCACCGTCATCCAACACAGTTGCGATATCATTCCGTTGTAGAAAGTGACGTAAAATATCGATATTACCTTTACTATTACTTCGCCGTGAATGCATTGAGCTCACCCGAGGTTGGTGTACAGATAGAAGGCAGACATGGTAGTGTGGTGTTAAATGACCATGTATCGATTGAGAAATGGTTGTTGTCTTCGCCAAATGAGCGAAGCCATATGTAAATTGTAGGCATTTGGCGCAGGAATACAAGTAATATGGACGAGAAACAGTGCTATGATAACATCCTACGTTGCTGGATATTCGATGATAGATAGTGAATAAGCAAATTGAGGTATATGTTTGTAATCCGAACGGTTATTGGACTGTCAAATAGCTGCGTTCAACAGATTATAGTAATACAATGCGAATATGTTATAAAATGGGCTATGTTATAAAATATGCCATCGCTCACATATGACAAAACGCATAGTGTTGCGGCAGAGCGAGATAATGGTTGCATTATCAGGGATCCGAATCGTCTCAATGCACATACTAGTGGCATCCGGATTTATTGTTGGTTTGTTTATGGAACAAAGGTTTCTTCGTGCTGCTTTGTTTGAATTACATTTATTAAAATTTAAAAACAATATTGAGGCATTTAGCCACTCGGTATATATGAACGTTACGATACTTGTTAAAGGTTTGCACTATTATTAAGTCGCGGTCAAATCAAGGCAACAATAAGCCTTGTGGTAATCACTGCAGGAAATTACTACAGATGGAAGGCAACCTTGGTTTGCTATCAGTGTTGGCAAACCGTAATGTTGCGAGACGATGTACGGATAAGCTTGAGGGATTGGTCGCATCTTTTCACAAAATCATCTGCTAACGGCGATTGCGCTTGTTGGATCGTTTCGCGAATCAAAATAGATCAAATCCATGTAAATCTAGGCCGAGGTAATAACCATATGGATTTTTCGCTTAACTACATGCAATAATTGACACTGTGACGTGATATAAACTTCATCCTTAATCGGTGTAATATTAACCCTCAGCAGTCTATTTCTATTCGCCTCGTCTCTTAAAACCCCTGCTGTGTGTAAATGCAATTCAGACAACCTCTGCGAATGTGTTAAACATTTTTATAAAGGCGATATATACATTCTATGCCGTATGTTTTCCAACCAATATTCCTAAAAAAAAATCCCATTGTTTGGCACCTTCTACTTTATAAGGTCGACACGGTGCCAAACGATCTGAGCATCAAGTCCTTACACATCTCATTGGATATTACCTTTTCACATTATATATTATCAACGTTTTCAATGCATATTAGTAAGAAGTCAAATTGCTGATGTCTTTTGAAAGTGTAATGACTATATGTGAGTGTCAAGGCCGGACGGTTCATTGCCGTAATGAGAGAGACAACGAACTATCCTCAGAGCGAACTTATGGCATTCGGTAATATCAGTCGCCAGCTCGAATATGTGTGTATATATATATATATATATATATATATATATATATATATATATATATATATATATATATATAGAGATATATATATATAGAGATATATATAGAGATAGATATATAGATATAGATATATATAGATATATAGATAGATATATCTATAGATATATATATATATATATATATATATATATATATATATATAGATCTATATAGATATGTCATATATATATACACATAGATATATATATATATATATATATATAACATATACATACACACACATATATATATATACTCTATCATATATATATATATATATTAATATATATATATATGTGTGTATATATAATATATATATATATATATATATATAATTATATGTATATATATATATATATATATAGCATGCATGTATGCACATACATATATATATATATGCATGTATATATTTATATATATATATATACATTTATATATATATTTATATATAAATGTATATATATATATATTAATGTAATTATATTTGCATACATTTATATATATATGTAAATATATATGTATGTATAAATATTTGCATATATAAATATATATCTGTATATATATATATATATATATATATATATATATGCAGATATATATATTTATATATGCATATTTATATATACATATATTTATATATACATACATTTACATATATACATATATACATATATTTATATATGCATAATATATAATATATATATATATATATATATATATATATATATACAGATACATATTTATATATGCATATATATTTATGCATACATACATATATATATATATATTATATATATATTTATATGTATATATATATGTATATATGAATATATATATATATGTATATATACATAAATATATATATATAAACATATATAAACACACACACATATATGTATATATATGTATATATATGTATATAAATACTGATACCTTACATCACTTGTGAATTTAACAAAATGTATGTGAACGTAGGGTGCCCTCTCTCATCTCCCTCCTATAAATATCTATTACATAACGTAGTCCAAGGGTGGGAACGCCCACGCGACCTACCTGGACCAATAACGGATAATAAGCCGTAGCATCTTCCCGCTTGGTGCCAAAGTTAGAGGGAGAAAATCCTTGATTCCTTTAATCAATCACTGTCTCCCATGAAATCCGTTTAAGGTAGTCTTCTTGCAAATTGGGAGTGACGATCTCTGCTCGGTCAACCTTTCCCCGAAAGTATAAGCGAACGACATAATGTCCATCGCAAAATCTCTCTGTCTTTTTCTGTGCCAACTGTCGTGATCGGCCTCATTAACTACCGCTTATCTGCGGATCCAACATACAACGACAGAGTTTTAGGGACCAACAAACATATCCGCTTCCTCGTGGCTGACCACGCTGGGGCTTCTATCCAATTTGCCTTCATTAGGGGTCTAGCGCACTATGACCCAACACACTTCAACAAGGACGGGATTCATTTAAACAATTTTGGCAAAAAAAATATTTCTATGGAGTTTGTGGGGCGATCCTCAGAGCACTAAAATTAGAATAAATCGTTTTGATCGCGGGGTATCCAAAAAGATATACCCCTCCCTTTTTTATGTGTTGTGTCACAATTATGTCTGGCAGGTCAATGCCTGTTGTGTTGTCATTTCTGTCGTACTTAAACGCCTGTATTATTCTAATTGTTCTTGTGAATTGAAAAAAAACCCCAAAACCCCAAAGAACAAAACAAAAAAAAAAAAATAATTGTTGTGGGTACCCATGAACCTGTGCCGCTTTAATTGTTGAGTGCGATTGTTGTTTCACAGTTCTGTTGTGTGTGTCTTGTGTGTGTCATTTCTGTGGGAACCAAAGAATCTGTGCCACTCTAATTGTTGAGTGCGATTGCTTGTATGTATACATCAACCCATACATTAAGCAATACGTTCCGTAATATTTACTTTCCCGCTCAGAACTTTGCATTCTATTTACAGTCAAATATTATTCGATTGGGACCCAATACATTTTATATAGACAGAAGATATTTTCACCGCCATGACGCATTCATTGTAATATATGCTATATATATTATTGGTTCGACAACCAATGTATTTGATATAAGCCAAAAATCCACAGGTATGCTATATAATGTTTTCCAATAAGGAGAAGCCCTGCATCTAAAATGTAGGCTATCGTCATATTTTACAGGCTGGTAATAATATTTGGCTCTTGGTTAACCAGTTGACTAAAAGAAAGCTAAAAGAGGTATAAAGTGTTGCGGTAGATTAAACGAAGAAGAACAATGTATGCTGCATATGATGAGCATACTGACTAGTTCAATAGATCGTCAAAGGACATTTGCATTTCGGTTCATCCGCGTTGAATTATGTGCTTTGGACTGTCTTGATAACATTTTCGTCCTTTGCTTTTCGGTGGTTTAGAATCCTTTTCAACCTGTTACCATATGCAATGAAATTAAGATTTGGGCATGTGATAATGCATTCATTTGGACAGCAAGGAAAGTACATCGTACTGTTTATTAAGTTGTCAAAACGCCTCACAAATCCGTATGATTTGACAGCTCTCTGTTTGGTATTACCCCAAACAATGAGCTGCGCGATACCCATTATTTCGCACCATCTAAATACAAATGTGTACGGTTGAAGCAACGCCCCCCCCCCCCAACAACGATTGGGTGGAATAATTCAAACCCACTAGAATACATTTTTAAGACACTCCCCCATCCAACCTCTTCATGGCCGTTGCTCTCATTGTGTTATCAACTACAGCACAATCGATTACTACCTAGCATAACCAAATGTGAGGATATGAGAATTTAATAACACGCAAGCAACTTCTTGACATATTACACTTTGACAATTTGCATCACACGTGCAGTGTGATTCAATTAACCGCCATATGTTTTGTGATGGTAATCGGTTTTCTTGGAAAGCATTGCCCTTTGGACAGCTCAACCTCTATTGATGCCATAATATTTCCAGTGATCAATATTGTTTTCACTACTCATTCGTCTATGCAATTCTGCTCAATACGATTATAATATATCAGTGAAGATGTTTTGAGCAATGAATATTAATTATGTAATACATTGCAGAATTGCACATGTGGAAATGCATGCTTAATACATAGTACACTGAATGTAAGAATTATTGCACGATCCCATTCGGCATCGGAATTCTCAAAAGGCATGGAACATTATAGACATATGGATTGATATTATCCGCTTTTGTACGTTAGGAAAAAGCAGCAAACATAGCTGCTGCAACAGAGCGTTGTAGAAGTTAATATTATATATACACACTCAACTTTAATGCTATAAAACGGTAAGAACTAATCAACTGGTTAGCACATTTGCATTGGAGAATCAAACCCGCTGTCAAACAATATTGTGATATATATAGCTTAGATCTCTAATAAATGCCCCTGATTGATTAGTTTGGTGCAACATGACAGTTGCTACAGTCAGTGTGAAGAAAAGTATTCATACGAATGTCTTACTAATCTGGCCCTTTTACCAAAATCTTTGATGAAATGATTTCATCCGGGTATGGCCTTACATATGTAGCTCTGTTTTCCTCCGAAATGTCTGCTTGTGTTTTTAATCGTGTACAATTTGTAATACTCTTAATATATTGCTGTCTATTACACACATGAAAGATCGCACGTAAATACTGGGCCATAGCGGCTGGGCCACAGCCATCTGGCATTGACAAAAGGCTCAATGGACATCGATTGTTATTCTAATTACACGTCTGAACCAGGAAATGTTACGGCAGCTGCAAAGCCATTTTTGAACGGTAGGATAGTCTGTGTATTAATTTGACAACTCTACATTCATTAACTGTAACAGGTATGGATGACTGTACCAGCTCCTCACATCAGTGACCATTCTTGACAGCAGTAGTCTCTGTCAGCGTCAGGTGCGCAGATGGGGCTGACCTGCCGCATTTAAACCTGTCTGACTATAGCTGACAGCAAATTCATGATAAAATCTGCTTGATAAGAACAACCTGTGACCATTGACAGAGGGAGCCATTCGTAACCAAAGAATTCAACCCTGCGTCAATATATTTAGCATTCGAACTGTGTAAACTGTGGCACGGTACAGTCAGATGGGCAAAATTATTAACAAATGGAGGTAAGGGCCGAATGGTGGATGTTGATTGCAATTTTAGCTCAAAAACGAACTTCGCCTGTATAGCTGCAAAGCGTATATAGTCATGCGAACACATGATATCAAGCCTATGTTATCAGATATGTTTTACAGGTTACTCACAGTTATGTCAGGAAGACCTAGTTGTAATTCAGGTGACAGAAAGTGCACAGTACAGTTATGTTCTTTTGGTTTCCATTAGACATGCGATAAGGGAACCCATTCTTCACCATAAGCAGTGAAAAGTGCTTTTAGTAAGGCTACTGGGCGGCAAACCATTCCGTTGATAACGCTGAGATAATAAATCATCAATACTATTGCTGATTAGGTTAGCATGTACAATTTCCATTGGGTCGCCTATTAAATCTGATTAACTCTAATGCCTATGGTCCCATTACAGGATATGAATCAACTGAGCATCGTGCTCAAGAGTGGTGCTTTTAGAGGGCCTTGACCGCAAGGTACCTATATATTGACGATGCTCGAGGCTCTGTAGCTTTGATTTTTATTGAAATCACCAAGAACACTCCAATGAAAAACCGTTTGGTACCCATCCTCACCTAGGAACTGTTATTTCTCAGTCCCTGAGCGACTGAACGCGCTCATGCGATCATGAATGGATATAAATGGCAGTAACTGCAATTATAGTTTTCTTGTGTTTATGTGTTTGCCTGTTGTCTACCGCCCATAATTGCTCTCGGGTCTTCTTGGTGTCAGTAAAAATCTCTGAAGGTTACATTGATTTGCTATTCGCACCTTTATTGCCCTTAATTGATCAATCTGTGGAGTTGAGTGGGCCTATATTACCAGTGGCTCCTGATAACTATGCGTGGTATTTCAGGAGATCACACATTCACAAACTTTAGTGTCTAGTTTTTATTTGTTACTTGTGATATAATTTGGGTCTTTAATATGAACAAAATTATTTGTCTGCAACAATCATCGACAAATTGATTGGTCGATGTTGTCACCCATAACCACGGATATTCGGCTCTCTCTAGATAATATAAATCATCGTATTCCACGCCAGAGTTCATCTCTCCATTATGTCGATGACAGATGAGTATGGCCATGAGACAGGTTAGTGGGTTTCTTTTTAGGGCCCATGTTGGTGCTACCGAATTCATCGAGCACACAATTGGAACAATGCAAAATCTCAATTACGCGAAGTGAATTTAACCCCGGTACTGATATATGGTTACACGCGCTCATGCCCATCGTGTCTAAGTGTCTAAGTGTTGCCTCACATTTGGCCTTACTCATTAGCTAGAGTGAGGTTTCTATAAAGACCTTTTATAAATATAACTCACGACCATGCTTGATGACAATTTATTATTGTCACTGCGTTGTCCCTTGTCGTTTTAGCATGCTCATGACACCATAAATGGATTTATTTGAATAAATAATACCGCATAATATAAACTCAGTACGCGTTCACTGCACAAATACTGACTCCGCGTTTCCGGACCTACTGAATAATCGATGAAGTAGTAGTAAAAAGCGAAGCAGAAATGCGTCGCTTGCAAAGAAGTTACTTCACCGGGTATAACAGTTTGTAAGGCGTGAAATAAAACGGTTACCGTCTTAATGTTACCTCAGTAATCGTTTTTGTACACATAAAATTATAAAGGCAAATGAAACCAACTTATAAGATTTATTCATTTGCAGTCATTTTAAGACCTAAAGCCGATCACACCTAACCATCTGAAACTTATCCCCCCTGTCACTATGCATACTGCTGTATCAGACGAACTATGTTGCACTCCACACTTTAATCAAGACTCCACAGTTCGTACGATGTTCTCAGCTTCAATACTCTTTGTCCTAGAAAGGTCTCGACTACTTTCAACCTCCAGTGGCCTCAATGTATGCTGAATTGCTCTGCGTATTGAGTACATGACAAATTCTATCGTTGTATAATTGTCATATTCATATTACTGATCTAACAAACAACACGTTAACATGGAGGCAATATACAGGATCAGCAACTCCAAATTGTATCTCCTTTGAAATTTACATGAATAGCAAAAGGAGTAATGCTGAGTGTTTGCGAACTGTGCCGTAACAATACTGTCGGATTTGATATATGATGATATATTTCAATCGAATGTAGAAATGAAACTACTTAAGATTTCAATATTTGCGAGACTGACCTGGAATTAAAGAGAAATATTAAAACGCGCTGAAATGCAAGCATATATGCTAAAGTTGGCCAGCGATGACATGGCAATTAACGCTGATCACAAGCATGTGCTAAGAGTGCATGGAAATTGTATGAAATGACGACAACACAAATCTTGTCCAAGCGCTATCAAACAGCAATAGGAGTTATATCACTTTGAACCCCCCTTTTCGGATCCGGACCAAATAACAGCATATCATTCGCGCATTGCCATATTAACTTTATAGTTCTTGTATATCGATATTGCAGAGATTAAAAAGTGTTTGTCAAATGTGTGTTAGGAGAAAATGTCGCACCATAAATGATAAACACCGTAGCATTTAGATTACCGTTTTCTGCACTTATGCGGAAAACTAATCAACGGCTAGGTACAGTTAGAGGATACGACTGCAGCTGGTCGATTTGAATAGGCAGAGTGGATTATAGCAATATGAATTGTGCCTAAGCGACTAAAAATCAACCTGGTGTTTCAAAACCATTCTCAAATATACATATATATAAAATATGTGCCTGACTAATTTTTTTTTTTATCTTATCAGAAAATGTGATGGTAGTTTTTACGTAGGCTGGATTGATGTCGGTCGTGTATTGTATTTTCGTTTCCATGGTTATTAGATACTTTTGTAGATTATCAGATAACGTAATAAGCTCTTTGTTCTGCATGAAGGATTATAATATCACATCAAAAAAAAAACTTTTGTTGTTGCCAAGCATAGATGTAAAAATTTTAATGAGGCTGTGCCCTTTTGTAACTGTACTCCTCACTGGCGAACAACCAAATGCGATGAAAAGCTTTACAAAACAACACGTACTATAGGCAAACTCACAGAAAACTTACTTAAAGATAATTTTCTGAATAAATCTCTGCATGGTTTTCTGTATAAGCTACCTCGCCTTAGCAACCTTTTGGAATTGCGACCCCTAGCTAGCATGGCCAGGCGTAATTGGCATTGAAACAGATTAAACGAGGGTAATTAGCTGAGTGAGTCGATATTTTGTTAATTTTTGATGATACTGTCGACATAATGTTCAAAATATTTTACGATGACACCAAACTTTACTCCGAAATGAGGACCGAAATCCTATTATATAACTTACAGCAAAGCTTACACAAGGCGTTAGACTGGAGAATGAGTTTTGGCCTGATAAAGGCAACATAATGCAATTGAAGTTTAAATAAAGAATAGGCAATTCTAATGTAGATGATTTATCAGAGGAAAGATGTTTAGGTGTGATAATTGATATGTCATTTAAATTCAGCAAACAATGCAGTACAGCAGCAGCAGTAAAGGCTAACAGGTTCTCGGGATGATCAGACGGACGTTGACTGGACGATTCATTCAACGTGACATTCATATATAGAAAAAGTACAAAGGCGAGAAACTAAGCTTGTAGCCGGTATGCTCGAGTAAGGTTTTGAAAGACGATTGCGCATGTTAGGACGGACAACTCTTAAAACCGAGCATCTCCGGTGGCCTCATACAGATATACAAAATGTTCAATGGTTTGGATAACATAAGTGTTGATTTGTTGTTTAAGCTTCGCAGGGCTGAGAACTCGCTAGGACCGAATTAAGACGAAATAGCTTTTCAAATCGCGCTGTGATTCCACAGAATAATAAATTAGTAATCAATTGTTGATTGGTAGGGCATCTATGGATCTAGCGATATTGTACCTTATCCACCCACACCGTGAGACTTTGGGTGGCCATCATTGTATATAATTGTAAATTGTAAATTACATACAAGTAAAACGAGTCTTCATTGTTATTGCTCTTTTGTTTTTGGATGAGTCCCTAGGTTTGCTTCTTTAGAATGGGTCTTTTGGCGGATTTACTTTGAATATTCTAATATTGACTATATAGAGTGCATATGCAATTAATTGAGCGAACAAACGATCAATGTACTGGCCACCTACGAATGTTACTTGGGTTGGGGGCTTCTATTTTCGTACGGTTATATAGGCAATAGTCACTGGTTTTATTCTAGCAATATATTTGATGGCGCTTGTTTTTGTAAAACCGTGATCGTTATGTAGACATTCAAATGCGCCACGTATGCGTTACCATCATTTGAGTCTCACATCTTACAGTATCACATGGCCCATTATTGAAGAAACACAATCCATTGGACGCATGATCACGGATATTAGTTTGTATTGTTTCATGAAGTATTCATTTGCAACGCAATTCCTGTCGTGTGGTCGTTAGTGATATGTATGATGATGCAACCCAAACAACAACGCTAACTAATAAAAGACAGTCAAGATAAATGTGTCATCCATGGTTGTGCACATGGATAAAAGATAGAGATGATATTTTCAATCGACCTCAGCACTGAGAGTCATGATTACTTATCTTATATGTAAGACGTACATCTCGCTTGTAATCAGACTGAACAATATCAAATTTGGACAATGTATGGTTTTATGATATCTGCTTTCAACAGCACTAAAGCCTTCATGTGTACCTACATTTCAGTGAAGCATTTCCGTGTCATAAAGCCTACTGTAGCACAGAGAGGTTTTGGATGAGCCCTTGTGTGTCATTTCCTGTTTGATTTCCTTCAGATTGAAGAAGCATACATATCATGTGAATACAATCCAGCAGTTTAACAGGAAAACACGAGGTGATTATATATGGGCTAATTTATATGGATCTGTATCGTATGAGTAGGTTTTTTTTTCAATTAAGCAATCATTGCACCAAAAAACAGTTAACGATTACCCGGAGAAGCAATATGGTCCCGTACCAGTCGGCTTTATTTATAATAGTAACCCTACTTCCCTTGTTCGTAATTGCTGTTCATCCACGGCAATACCATAACACATTGCACACGCAAAGAGCTCAAAGATGGTTAGCTTTTTGGTTGTTAACCAGGACAGGACCATGTACAATAACTGAATAATCACGAATGCAATACACACTCATGCTATCATATAGCCTCTACGTTGCTATATATTGTGTAGCCAATATTTGCATGGTACAGAACCGTGTAACCTTCAGATTGCGGATTACGCATAACAGATAGAGGTATCAAGAGCCTGGACATGTTTAGTACATAATCCCAATGGTAAATATAGTATAGTAGATCATCGTGTTTTGTATTATATGGATAATTATGCTATCAATGTTCTGGTAAGATCTGTGAACGCTATCGGGATTTATAATCTAAAGGGCAGACTCAGGTATGTTTACCCTGTATATCTATCATTTGCACCATTATTTCAAAAATATTGCTTACTTTTTGTTAGTCATGATTAAGAAGCCAAGGAAACGGCTGTGTTTAAGGATGTCTGACTGGCATCAAAGTGATTCAGTATGTCGAAAGGTTATCGAATCTCTTATGCTCAGGAAACGCGAAGTATCTTTACAGAATGTCGTCATTATATATTCTACAAAGTGATTAGGCTAACATGTGATGCTTCTCTATCTGATACTTACTTTATTGAACGTGACTCAAGAGTATCACCTTGTACATAATTATGCTGACTCTTTAAGAGATGCTAGCAAAACACAACAGTCGTCCTGTAAAAGATTTCTATAATATTTTCGGTGGTATTGGATTCTATAACAACGGAGCTTCATTTCTTTTTTCCTCCATGGATCTTTTAATACTCCTGTTCAGAATTAATATTTATTTCCGAGAGGCATACTTGATATGAATAATAATGCCTAAACACTAATATGCCATATCAGCTTAACGTAGATAGATCATGTATTATCATACATATATTTAAGCAAATGGCGAGACCATCCGTATTGTGATCGTAAATAAATGTAATCATACAAGCTAAATGGCTGCAGTGGTCCAAGGAAGTGAACGCTTTTAACCACCTCATAGATAACTTGTCCACATTTGGATCATGTTATTGCTATGCCGGTGTGGTTTTCTGGATGTTAATTGTCCTTCGTGTCAAAACCTGTAACACTTTCAAATGACCAACTCTTCAATGCGGGGCAGGCGCTTGTGTAATGTTCGTCAAGAAAACAATTAAACTAACTATAAATTAAGATTTTACATCAAACGGGAACTGGTGAAGCACTTTAAAGCACGCACTGCCTTTGCAACAATACAATGACAGTCTATTTAAGTTGTAGCTATTTGCAGCATTAACTTAATGCTTGCAGCAATGTCCGGCAATGTTTCAAGAATATTCCTTCAAAACGCATGCACAAGCATGCATAAAAGGTTTGAACACAGTAATATTTTATTTGTTTATGTCATACATACATCACGCAGAAAATCTATAACGCATTCATTTGTGAGTATTCGACCTGCACCAGGGACGTATATAGCGCGTAAGCATTGGTTCTGCGAAAGAATGTTCACACTATTTGATAATGATTTCTGGTGAACCACATTCAATAACCAGATTGTAATTTGATAAACCTCGTTGATAACACTACTCCTAATGTACATGTTTGACGACCAAAGGGCATGGTAAGTTATGTTAGTTACCCTAGAGTTGTTTGTCTCCCTGGTCGTGCTGAAACTATTACCTATTACATGGAACACAATTAGGCCAAAGTCTGAAAGCAGCAGATATGTTATGGTGACAACACGTTGGTCTTTAGCAGACCAACACGCATTGAAGAATTTATCTCATGTGCTTTACAAAACGAGGAGGCTGCCACTGGTTGAGTGTGAATAGGTTGGCTTGGGGCTGGAATCGATATCATATGTATGTATGTATGTATGTATGTATGTATGTATGTATGTATGTATGTATGTATGTATGTATGTATGTATGTATGTATGTATGTATGTATGTATGTATGTATGTATGTATGTATGTATGTATGTATGTATGTATGTATGTATGTATGTATGTATGTATGTATGTATGTATGTATGTATGTATGTATGTATGTATGTATGTATGTATGTATGTATGTGT
>CM067346.1:27177776-27235276 GCA_034190875.2 Urechis unicinctus
CACTAATTGTAACTATGCAATATTACAATAGAAAAATTCATAACTGCATCATTTAAGGCATGACAATCTTACACTGTAATTTGTTAGCCTTTACGTTGGCTACTGGCGAAAATGAAAGCAGCCCTGTCACTAAATTTGGAGGCTTAAGGCGAGCTGTGCAGCAAGATGATATTTCTTCTCAAGTTTCTGTGCCTTATTGCTCATTTAGCTCCGTGGAACATAATGCCTCATATTGGTTTTCGAACCGCCGAACGTAAACACGTTTGTTTTTGGCCATAAGCTGAGCAAATGCAGCTCTTAAAACCTTAACCCGGATATAAATGTTTTGGAAAGTAATGTTGAATCATTATGATTCATCCGTGATACTGCCAGTGTATCACATGATATATAAGCCCACAAGATGTGACATATAATTACGAGAATTCATTTGTGTGCAGTTTAATGCGAGGTGGATTAATGGGCTAGTTATCATTATTGAATATAATGGTATAAATTATGTGGTTGCTGCGTCCCCAATGATGATTGGTTACGCTTATCCGAATCAGTAGAGGATGATTCTGATTCTGACGAAGCACTATGCGACAAAGGTTGTCCATCACATGGCACGCTCGATATTTCGTTTGTTATTTCAACACTATGCATAAATGCATACATCACACGGGCAACTTTAGCGCATTATTTTGCGTGCAATGATCTGTGTCAGGGACATCTACAAAACGCGCAAGCATATATTGTTGGAATAACATTCCTTGCAAGCTCATTAAACAAGAGGTTATTGTCGTTTGATGCAAAGGTTTATGTACAGCTCTGCTCCTATATGAGGTGGTTATGTGTTGGGGAACATCATGATTCCAAGGCTTCCTCGCTCACTACTCAATAGTGATGTTATTGTTTGCTTCTTTTGATAGATGCACCAGGATATAAATTCACGGCTTACAGTAATGAACTGGACCACTAAAGCCACACTCATGTTGTGCTTGCTTTAAGGGGACTTGATCATGAGTTCCTTTTGTGAACCCAACCCAATGGGCGAGACCCATAAATCTTCTGCAGTGGAATATAGTTAAGGCATGATAGCCATAAAAAACGCTTCTTTGTGTGAGGTATAATTTAATATACATCAATGTTAACAGTGTTTGGTATGTAAATGCAGAATGTCAAGGCATGAAGCCAGTTTTCAATAGCATTCCGTTTTGACGATGGTCTCATACTTTACCATTCAGCCAACAGGCTGGTTACATCCACTATCAGAGATTCGACAGTTACTAAACGTCATCTCCCAAATCAGTCACCCATATAACCAGATAAGTTGCCACATATTGAAAGCGATCGTCCCATCTGATAACCTCTACTCAAACGAAACTAAGAGGCTGGCTTGTGGTCAACGATGCGAGGAACATCAGGGCTGTAATTGTACTGCGCATAAGCGACGTCTTGTAAAAATAAGCAAGCACGGATGACGCTGATTTGTCGGTTCTTAGATCAACAGAACCCGTTTTATGGGCAACGCTAAAAACTCAGCGTGAAATAGAAATATCAATGCTACATATCATTATAAAATGATCCGGGAAATAATCAGGCCTATTTAACTACTACTATATATACCATTCCGCTAACATTTGAAAGAGAAAGGGGCAATGGATGCTATCGTTGAGGACATATTTATTATACTTGAAATCATGGAATAATAACGGATCCAGAATTACTTTAAAACGCGACGATTTTTGAATAATTTTCTGGCAGACTACATCCACACCTCCACACACCTGAGATATTGCAGATTAATCTTGCGTATTTGTTATCTGGTAAATCAGAGTATCTACATTATATTTATCTTATATATGCATATTCATTTCCTTGCTTAATTCAATTGAGAAATATTACCCTCACCATATTGTTGTCAGTTTTGGGTTGGCAATATAGTTCAATGCAGAGTTAATAATGTTTTAACGTGTCTTCGATTTTCGCAAGCGAATTTGTCTGGACATTGTTCATATTTCTCACATTTGTACCACATAGTCAGCACTTATCACAGACTCTAACTCAGTCTCGTCTATAATTCCGATCATTTACAACAATCAAGTGTTACCTGTCACCTATAATCATTATCTTATATTATGGTCAAATAATTCAGGTCGTACTTAACCATGCGTGACATTTACTGCTTAAGTTAAACATCAGTTAACATGGCTGTTTTCCTCTGATTGTTTCACTCATCATCAATCATTAGTTAGCGACATGCAACACTGTTTGTGCAACGGCAACAAATATTAATACGAAAATCATGAGTTGTCATTTATATCAGTTTTCTTCTATAAGCCTTCTTTATTTGTCCTTTACAACCATTTTGTAATATTTCAGGTTGGGAGACCGATTTAGTTCCGATAGTTTACCTTACACACGGGGTATTATGTTTACGCCCCTGTTACATCGGAAACCGCCAGGATAGAGGATGATGATGTAAGAGTATGAAAGCAAGCCTTATAACATATAATGTGTATTGCTCTAAGACCTACCTGTACAGATGGAGGACACTTGATCTCTACGAATGAATGTTTGTTACCACAAGTTAGGGTTTACAAAAATAGGAAGCTATCAAGACTGAAGAGAATGCAACATAGGCAAGCGATGTCACTACGATCACGATGTCACAACTTTAAATGAGGGGCCTTAATGGTTTTTTTCCCTGGTAGTTATGACTATAATACTACAAGCCTAAAAATACAATTCATAATGTTTTGACGCGGCTACCCGTGTGGCTCTTGCTTTCTAAAACTAGTCAATACGAAAGTTTTACTATAAACCAACCAGAACAACAAACAGCGGATCCCGCGAATGCCATCACCCTAAAGACTAGCCGAAACACTACGAGCAGGTTGGCGCAGTTCTAGCAAAAGTGCTACTTGTGAATTTAAAAACGATCTATTTAAAAAGTCTGACAGCTTAACAAACGAGAACTAATACTATTTATGTGCAACCATATGTGTTTCTCTCCACACTGATGGTCATGGAAGAGAATAGGATAGCTGCTGAGGATCATCAAGTATTATCCAATGTGTTTCTGAGCTACCATAATACCTATCAAACGAGACAGTTTGGATACGAATATTTCCCTTTATTAACACATAATATAGATAGTTATTTTGTTTTATGTAACAGTGATGTAAACAATAAATACACACAACTGCTGCAATATACCGTTTTCAAAATTGCTGTTCCATGTGCCATTGTATGGGCATGGAAAAGTGAATTATGTCTCATAAATATTCTACACGAGACAATGTTACACCCAGGAGCTATTCTATTCAGCTACTTGACAAGTTCATTTGCATGTGATATAATTTGTGTTAAAACAACGATTATCCACCTGGCGTGCTTTAGCAGAAATCCGACTAATGGCTTGCGGTTTCGTGAGAGTGTATAATTACAGAATGGTCATGAATAATAATAAGGTGACATTACGATTGCTGATTGTGGGAATGGCGTTGAGGGAGAATAGCAATAGAAAATATTGTAGTGAATGGTGAATACAATCAACAAACTGTTAGGAACAAAATTTAATGACATTGTCTTTGGTACGTCTACATTTTCAAATTGCCACACAGCATGGATAAACGATATTGTTTTCAAACCGGGTGGCCATCATTGTGCATCTTTTAAAGTTTGCGTTTGGAATCTGAAAGTATGAGAGCAGGGGAGTGATATTATGATAACGTTGCTTAAAAGGTGACCCCATTAAGGAGCGTAAGTAATAAAGCAACGCAAAGTTATAGGCAATCAATTATACACCCTACGGTGAGAAATATCTACCGTGATATGGATATGCCATATTCAAATAAAGCTAGGGTGACCTAACAAAGCAGTATTATGTGTGTACGTTCTATGCAAAAGGTAAACGATCATCATGGTCTAAGTGAACTAAGATATGGCTGACATAGAAATATACTGAATGAAGTAGGTTAAACCATTCGTTAATCAAAACCTCCAGCCCCAATGACCGTATGGTGATGTCGTCATATACTTATGCTGCTTCAACATGGGGAAGATGCTAACTGAAGTTGGCAACTCCCTTACATCTCAGCACATAGGAGCACAATATTTTCAAATGCGATGGAAAAAGATCTTGATCCTTTCTTCTTTTATTTATGGGAAATACTATACTATCCATTAAAGGATATTGCATATTTCATTAATTTTGAGTAACCTAAGGGATTCAAACTTACTGTCGATAACACATCCCACGATCCAACAATTTTGCTTTTACTAGCTGACATTTAAGCCAGAGACAAAACAATAACAAGATAATGTGTACATGCTTTTGGTTGCCACCAATTATCGACCAGTTATCAATTATATTTCCTTCTCGATTTTTATTCTGTACCATCCATGCTATGCGAATTTAAACAAAACGACAGGCAAGCATCCGTTTGGAAATGTTTTCGTTTTATTCACAGGCCTTCCTACATTAGGAAGCGACAAAATACTAGCAGGCATGTGAGATGCCTTGAAACGTTGGTCTGACCGTTCACGTCGACCACAGGAACACATATTGCAGGCGTCTCTACGACGCTTATGGGAGGGCATCAAAATTGAAATGACGACAATTACAAAATCACGTCCCATTCTAGACGTTGCCATAACAAATAAACCATTTACTAAGATATTATATGTGGGCATTTGTGCAAAGTTTAGTATTTTGGTGAATACGGCTATCGTCACTGTATGAAAACCCCCTACAATGGACACTGGTAATTTGCATCACAAGTCGCCCCAAGATGGATTAGATCTAGATTTGTCTCGACTAATGGATAAATAAATTGGCACGTGCTAACACTGGACTTATTTGATTGCATGCCAACTACATTTCACTATGCAATTATCCTAATGCGCATTTTGTCATATCATACTAATGCGCATGAAATGCTGTTTCTTATAGTTTACTTAAGCCTGTTTAACCAAATAACTCAAAAGTCTGTCATGCATGCATTGAAGCAACAAGTTTGTTTCCCGAGAAAACAAAAATAAAATGGCTAGCAGGTACCTTTCCATTAATGTTACAAAACAGACCCATATTTTCAGAAAACTGCAACGTAAAGGTTTGATGATGTACAGCAAATTATACAAGTATGAGTGTTGTTGTAAGTTGATTAACACCTACCTTGTATTTCGAAGCGACAATTGACCATGTAAATTATTGCGAATTAGAGCTAGAAGGTTAAATAAATTATTTTGAGCACTAAATCATTCTACCTTTATGAAGTTTAGCAATGCACGTAAAATTTTCTTCTTCAATTATTCAGTGACATGTTAAGATGCGCTTTTGGGCATAAATTCGATGTGCTGTACAGGTACAGTCAATCAACCAATAGAATTACTGATTACATGTATAAAATATGACGCTATTCGATCATTGTAACAATGCACATTATTGGATGTCTTCAGGTTGTTATGCGATGAATAAATAAAGAGTACGCCCCAGGGTTTAAACAAGCAACTATTTCACTTGGCAACAATGGTAAGACAGGCTGGTTGTGTGATGGGAAAAAATGTGCTGGGTTGTATATATGTCGCTATAATTCTGCTAATATGCTTGGCACCAGCATTACCCTCCTGGCTCAAGGAGTCGCACTGTTTTGTGACATTGGTGCGGTATTTTTTATAAGACGTTTACATAGAAGTAAAATAATCCCATGGCATTTTGACTCTCCTATTTGTGGAGTTTTAAGTGATTTAACTTACCAGTCAACCTTCCGTACATAACCTGTTACTGCTAAGTATTTTTCCAGCCATAAAACTTATATCATAAAACGCAAGCTGAAGCAACCACATACTTCAAGATAAATGGAATGCATGATTCAGCTACGATACATAGTGCACAATTTTTTTATCAATGTCAGCTGCAAACATACAATTATACGACGAATACATATAATTAATGGAAAGAATGCACCTTATATGAAATATCGATAGGGGCGATAATTCCAAGATGGCTACTTCATGACTTGCCGCCGATTTGTTCCATGAATATAAAATACTTAAATGCCATCCATGCTAAGAAAGCTACTTCTGCTGTCTATTTGTCGCTTAGCACCTTCTTCAATCGCATGGTTCAGAATAATGGCAGATTTCTTTCGTACGTTAATCGTTTGGGTTTATCCGTATGATGTGAGCTATCACTAGAGCTGGCCTACACTGTAGTTTTCACTGAATAATGTGTCAGCTGGGTTGTGCATGCTATAAATCGAGATATATGCATCAATATAGTAGCGCCAATGAGTATTTGTTAATGCATGAGTCTGGTAAAAATGTTTACAGATGAGAAGTTAATCTCTTTCAAATCATATATCCATTTGTCACCTGACGCTGAGATGACCAAGGAGCATGTCAGCAGTTATTGCACGGTCGCCTTGCAATTAACGCCAGCTTTAGTGATATAGATGTTGACAACAGATACGTGCCACGTGAACGATGGCAATTAAGAGGCACTCTCCGGCCATCACAATCCTCCATATCCATATTCGTTGTTGCAAGCATTTAGATCCTCAATATTTCATTTCATTTCGCACGTTGTGATCATGAACAGGTCGGAAATTGCTAGAGACGCTCATTAGTCTTATAAAGTCCTAGATATTGAAGACTAGCAAGCAGGTCGCACTGCACACAACATCGTTTTCAGTTTATGAAGAACTGAGATGCCACAATAATTCCTAAATTAGCTTCGAATGATCGTACCCAGATGACATTACTACCATGCATTTTCTGTATAGCACACATAACTACACGTACATCGGGCAATAAGGAAAAAATTATTTTGACAATTAACCTACCAAAGATTAATATCAATCTACTAGATTAATGACCGGATGATTTGGTTTTACTTGCTCTCTATGATGCTGATATGTTGATTTCAAATTTTGTCAGTACATGAATGGAAGTTTTGAAAAATCCATACGCAACACGTGCATCGTTCACCACATGTAGTTAATAGTCCAATAATGCATTCGTGAACAGCGGGAGCATTTCTGTAATAAAGATTTGATAAAAGAAATACCTCGTGTCGCACGACAACCTTGATTGACACTATGTGATTGACACTATGTGGCGTCTGCTGGCAAAAGTTGCGTCAAGGTTGAGAGACGCAACGTTTGATATGACCTCCAAGCATATGGCTTAGCGCTGGAGTCCGAGGAAGACGCGGCATACAGCACCTTTCTTCCCGACACGTCTAAGGGCTTTACGCAGCACGGTATTGTCTCAATGACAGCATCTGCACATATGTATCGGAGCTGCATGAGACAGAGACAGAGACACAGACCCACAGGCGCATCCTTGCGCTGCATTCCATGCTGTGTAGCATTTTTGGGCAAATAACGAAGACGAAATTAAGCGATACCAGGACGTTCTCAAGTTACCAGGGTCATTGTCTTTGAAAAAGGCCCAAAGATTGCACCAACCATCATGATTCTCCAGGTAAGCCTAGTCGCCCGGTAAAACAACCTAATTACCATCAGCAGTAGATTAATGTTAACGCAACCGTGACCGTCCCATCTCACCAAAGTGGCTTTGACACCACTGTGCTGTAGGCTATGGGCCCGGCGGAAGCTGCCAGCCCTCCCGTTGAGTGTGCACTCGTATAAACGCGGGGATGACTGTGCATAAAGATGAATAAATCGCCCTTGTCGTGGGTGGAAATACAAAGGGCCTCGTAGGTCACGGAGCATGAGGAAGACATTGCTGTGAGGATGGATACAATCATGATACCAGATTCTGTGCTGAACTCGAGCCACTTGTGACAGATCCCCAACCCGTACTTGCATACCTGCACAGCGACAGACGCGCTGAAAATATAGCTGGGGTTCCTGAGGTCGCCCCATAATCACAAATTCGTTACTGTATTGCATCCCACTAGATACTTACGATGAACAAAGGTTAGAGCCCGCCCTTGAGGTGGGGCAGGCTGTAAATTGGGTTATTTTACAGAACACCCATTGCTCATACAGCTTGACAGTGTGAAACAGCTGAATGCATGTGTGATATGCGATTACCTCAATGTTGCTCCACACAACGGTTTTTATATAATTTGATCATGCAAATTAGGCCACGTCACTGTTTTCATCATAAATGTAGGAATATATATTATGCTGAATTTACCAAACTACAGATTTCGCCTTGACAGAAATATTGCGACTGTAACAAATAGAAAAGGCATAAATCCCGACGAAATGAGACCGATTTGAACCCAAAACGATGCTCGAAATATGCCAATCAACCGCAGTCGATTATAGGTTTCGGCAACATTGCAAAAGATTGGTGTTATCTGGTAGGCTTCTTTTATTGACAACCTGGAACTCAATTTAATGTCATGCTGAAGTGATTTGCGTTAGATTGCCTGTAGTGCTATTTCTAACGAATATATTTTAAATAAAATAATGGTTTTTATCTGTAAAAATGTTATGGCAGAGATCAACAAAATGATAAGCGATGGGAATGTAGCAACAAACGAAGTGTTCCAGGGATTGTATAAATTAGCAAATCAAAATGACCTTCAAATCGGTATCAATTACACAACATAATAAATGTGCCATCAGTTCCATTCTCGACTAAGATACCCACGAATTGCATCCCATCCACGCCAATACAACAGGGACTACTGGTTGACTGGTTTTATAACCTTTGCAATAAGGAAATATTATCTCAGCATTTGCAAGGATAGTGGTTTGGCGCAGGACAAAAAGCATTTGACACATGTTGTTTTAGAACTTATTGTGACGAATGGATTCGCTGTAAATATAGACTGGCAAAGCTGGTGTCAAATCTATGACATAACATCAACTAATCTATAATAACTACGATATCATGTGGCAAATGAATTAATTCTTACATTTTAAACACGTGCAATTCTACCATCTTGGATCCATGACAAAAATTTCGTTGCAAAACGCTGATTACTGGTGAAAGAAAATGGGGTTGTATATCGTCTGAAGCTCAAAGGGCGTATGAGTAACTTAAAACAGTGGACTAATTACAGGATATCTTAGAGCATTTTTCTTTATTAATTGTGACAAATCAGCCCTAGAAAATAATGCGCTCCGAGAAAACCGGATTGCATCACAAAACATGTGACGGTTAACTGAATTTTATTGCTCTCGATGCCTGGTTGTATATGGACCCATCCAAAAATTCTTACTCGTCACGTAAGTATAAATCGTGAAGTCTTCATTCTTTCAGAAACCACAACTTAGTTGATTGGACACATGTAAGAAGGAACAGATACAACCATCTCATTCCACGCGAGCGAACTGTGATGAGTCCACACAGTGTGTCGCAGCTGTTGACATACTAAATATGTTCCAAATCGAGTGTAATTAGCCTTAATATTTGCTCGTGCTTTATTTACTCCTCCTTTTTCTAAAATTGGTTAGATGAGGTAATAATCGAGTGATGTTGTAGTTTTTAAAACAAGGAGAGCAACGAAAATAATGACGCCAGCCTTTACGGCATTACGTTGATGCTAATAGATGGGTCTCTTCAGATATCGTCAACATGTTTAAGCAAGTCACACGCAATTCCGTCAAGTAGTTAACCAATGCCAATGGTACTCATCCAAATTAGGTTGGCATATTCCATGCTATGAATACATGGTAGCCAAATGTTGAGAGGTTGATCGTCTTCGTATTGGACAACATGTCTTATGGTTGTGAAACCCACTGATCAGGTACGCTATAAGACACATGTCTTCGATACGCCCAGCAAAAGGTGATTAGATAAAAACTTGACCGTGAACATTAAACCAAATTTAGTTTCATTTCCAGAGTAAGCTTTACTTAAGTTTCGAAGGAAATAATTTACCACATGCTTTTAAGTGTCTTTGCAAAATTATCATGAAATAAATATCAATGAAGTTTTTATGTAATTATTCATATTAAATTTTCACAGGTGATGTATCAATAACGTGACGGTGTATTTCTTGATATTGTTGTATTAATCCTCATCTCCGTAACACAATCATCAACACATATAGGAAAATAGTCTTTATATTCAAATCGCTACGTGTCATTCCATGATCCGATTCTGTTATAAAAACAGGAATATGAACTGTTAAAATGTCTCCGATTCCAACTGGACTACGGCTATCCGCCTCCTTGGTCGCGTGACGTCATGGGCTGGAATTGTTGCATCTGAGCCCTGCTCCACCTCCTCCATAGCCACTCAGAGGACTGCCGTCAAGATTTAGGTAACAGCAATCGCTCCTGGGTCGCGAGATGAAATAAAAAGAATATCATCAGTTTAATACACATGTAATGACCGGATACACGTAAGAGCCTTTCACAGAAAATGTGGCCCACACTACAGCATCAGCAGATGTCGCGCAATCTGTGAAACAAATCAGATCGAAATTTGTTGTTAATTGCCAATGTTAGTGCTGCCTGCGTGACACAAGACTCGTCGCTAGTAGGTGACTTGACATCTTATCATACATCATGGAAAATCCTATTTGGTCATCAATCTTTAATTGTAGGTAGAAAACTATGGTATGAGTGGCCAGCATAAGTTCGTTGCTCTTTCACATCACGCGAACCATCGTTTGGCCACATTCCGCCAATAGATTCTTTGTAAGCAAAGCATGCTGAGTAAATAGACAACACGGTCTGTGTTGTGAAGAGAATTCTGAAGAAAATGGATTGGAAAAATTAGAAACGTGTCCGCCCATGCGGGTATTGAGTAATTCCATAACGTTAACGTGTGGGATTGGATCAATAGTTATGACCCATGGAGATTTGCATGCCACCGCGCACCGCATTGTTAGATAAGGTCAATTGCTTCGATAATTTGGACCAACCCGTCATCATGCAAAGTCTACTTACGTTGAGCTATAAGCCAGTTAGCCACCTGGTCACACTTATTACCTGCATGACTGACGATTAATGCTTAGACTGAAGGGCGTGTAAACCATCGAATAATGGATGATGATAAGCACCCTTCCGGCACGTCTTCCGGTTACTAGAACGCATCAGTGACCAATGTAACGCAGTACCGCAAAAGTATCTGCCATGGAGTAATTCGACAACAGGCTGGTCTATAACTCGGATTGCTGCCAATATCCATGGAAGATACACGTGCCTCGGTCTGTGTCGCGACAAAGAAGTTAATCAATTTTTTTCAAAATACATCCCGTATAGAACGAAAAATCAGCAACAATCTAAAGTGTCTGGCATTTATAGGTTTTAGGTAAAAAACAGATAAACGCGCAAGAATTTCAGATCACTCAATATCAAATAATTCTACTTCGACGGTAATAAAATGCACATAATTGAACTATTTGAGCACAACAAGCATTCATTTGTACAAACAGAATGCGATTTCATGTCGGTATAGGGATAAAATATGCCGAAATATATGCCGCACACCTATATATCCGGCAACGATGGTAAAAATTACGCCGAAGTGTATGGCAAACATACATACATACATACATACATACATACATACATACATACATACATACATACATACATACATACATACATACATACATACATACATACATACATACATACATACATACATACATACATACATACATACATACATACATACATACATACATACATACATACATACATACATACATACATACATACATACATACATACATACATACATACATACATACATACATACATACATACATACATACATACATATACATACAAAGCAATAGTACGTCGTGTAGCATACCATCTTATCACATTGCCATCGTGCGTCGTGATTCGACGGGCATTGTGTCAAACTCGCTCACAAGGTCACGATTTAGCCTGATGCTCATCAGCAGTTGGCTGCACAGTACCGGTCACGACTCTCAGTAATGGCGGAATAATCTAATCACCCGAAAAGCCAGATTAAAAGCCACGAATGGTAAAGCAAGGTAGGTTGGTGTAAAAGTAACTGCGCTTTATTCATTTCATAGCACCCGATTAATTAATGTTATGGTGATGTATGTAATGTAGTAATTGATTAAGTTACAATCCTTATGGTTTGTTTGTATTTGCGAACACACGCAACCCTGATGACACATTAATGTTATCTCTGGAGATTCGCCTATTTGTTATTCAGCAGCTAATATAACTGACAGGGTTAAATTACCAATTAGAATGATGGACACATAAATCTCATAGCAAGACGGGAGCGTGACAATTAAACGCCGCTCTATCACGCCTAGGTTGAGCATTATAATTGAAGCTCAACTAGTGAATAAAGTGCATTGACATGTTCTTCTTTTATACGGGAAAGACCTTACTCTCATGTTACTGTCAATACACCCACCCGTTCGGTTGCATCGGCCCAAGAGAACAATAACATTTCGAATGAGGGGTAACTTTGTCGCACCCAGTGGCGTCGTTGGTCGACGCGACAAAATAAAGATGCCCATTCTTTTATAGCGGAACGGCTAGAACGGCATTATTGCCACGTAGAGACTGAAGGGGAATCATGGATCACGATATGTACAATAGTTGTCATATGCCATTTGTCGATCCATTCTGAAAACAAATCACATACATATACAGCTTCGTTGTAACATATGCTAAGCTGTTACCTGGAACAATATCGGTCATTTGCATACAAGGTGGCATCAACACTCGTTCAATCTCAATTTGATTATGACCACCAAGCATAATACCGCTATGCCTCATATTTTGTTCAGAAAACGACCCATGCGTATCAATCATATATGAACCATAGAACTTCGTGTTATTAATATGTTGACAGAGAACACATGGTACAGCTTTATTAACATGCAGTACTGCTCAAATAAGCTTCGCACCCAAATTATGTGTGTTTTTCGGCACTTTCGTTTTATGCAGTATGCCAATTGTATTTATTACATTGATAGTTGTTCAAGAGCTGCGTTATAATTATCAGCATAATTCATCCCTCTTTTCAAATCATCGATTCATAAAGATAACATTTTAATCTCATCTGCAGACTTTAAATCGACCGCTCACATGCCCATTTTCACTCATTGTAATATTCATGACAAATTCATAACAGTGAAATACAATGACTTTTATCATTACATGTATATAAAACCATGAACTCTGTGGTACCCCGTGACTCACATGTCAAACCACGTGACAATCGACTGAATGGAATGCTTTGTCATTTATCTAGCCGACATAGCTAACCATTCATAATGAAAAGGTTAAACTTGATGGTGGCAGTGTCTACATTTCCGTTCGCATTCTTAAAAATGCTATCCCACCAATTTTTAATATGAATAAATGCAAGTACAAAGGATATTTTGACATGATCTGGGGGCTAGAGCAGTTGCTAACAATATGGAAACTTTCACCCAGCACCTGGTGCTCGGGTGAACACTATAAGGTTCCATGAGCATTTCTACTTACAATCATTCAATATTGGGAGATATGCTTGAAGGTCACCAATTCATATGTATGATGCGCTGGCATGTGAGACAAAAACAATAGAATGGACCTGTCTATATATGCGTTAAGCACCTCAATGCTTCCGCTATTGCCAATTCTCTTAAAACTTTATCTTAATTTACAGAAATTAATGTACCTCAATTATCCGCTGAAGCGGTGTTCATAGATCCGATGCGTTACACGCATATACACACACGAGCGCACATGAACACGCACACACAAACACACAGTCGCGCATGCTCCTCGGAGATATTGTGATAGAGTAGGTGGTGGAGGCTAACATTTAAATTAATCTATACAACTTTTTCTCATTCACAACGCAACATAGAAAGCGATTAGCAAATTAATGCAAAATTTGTCAGCATACAGAGCAAAATAAACGACGCAACTCATGCCACAAAACTACCACACCCAAACAGCTTGTTGTATAAATCATTGTGGGCAAGAACAGTTGATTTGGTAGAAAAGGGAGATCAAATCCCTCGTTACAATTCACCCACAAGCAATTGATTCTTAGATTAGTTACAATTATTCTTAGATTTCAATCGGAAACTTTCCGAAGTATCACAGGTACAGCAGTCTTAGTGTCGCCTCTTTGCTAGATCAAGGTGCTGCACATATTTGTCCTCACTACATTACGTATGTATAAGTCACGGCACATTTCCTATTCCTGATTAGTTTTTGGCAACTGGCATAACCATTGGACATTCGTCTTACACCACGGTTTTATTATTGCACCGTGGACCTCTGCCTGATGTATAAACAGCGCACACTAATCACTGAGTTACAGCCACGCCGATTGCCTTCACTGCCCCATCTGTGACTCGTCATTATTTCACGCCGTCAACACCATGCACCAGTAAATGGCGTGGGCAGCATGCGCCACTCCAGCGCAGGCTTGAATTGAGCGATTTTTTTCTTGTACTGCAAAGTAAACACGTTGAAGATTTTCTTGGTTGTCCTTTCATGCTATGAATATAGTTATATGACCTTCCTATTTACAGTATTACCACACAGTACACTTGCGCCATAACATGCAATGATTGTTCATATCCCATTCACATTACCCACACAAAGCACATCCACAACGTCTCATATCAATCTAGTCTTATAAGTATCAGATTAAGATGATTATATATATTACTCCTCCCTGCACAATACCAAATTGATACCAAACCACGCTCAATCATGATCTAATCTGTAGTCTTTTCTAGGTAAATCGCCTGAAATGAATAATCGCGTGGTATAGACAAAGAAGCTGATCCTGTATTCCGCGCCATTGTAATGCTACGCATTACACGGACAACTTCGTCTTTAATGCATTCATGTATTACACACGGTGATTGACGAGAATAGCGATGTTCAGAATATGCAATGATGTTGTCATGGGAAAGCAATGATCATGAGGGTTCAATGACAACGTTATGATATTGTCAAAACATAATTTACGATGTTGTTGTTTATTGATAATAGAAAGAAATTCCAATTTTTACTGTGGTCAAGACATGAAGCCACGTCAAATAAAACATCCCCACCAATTGAAGTTCCTTCCGTGGTGTCGTCTGCATCATAGGTTGAGGATCATATATATTGGTATGTACTAAACATCAGACAATAATTAAAATATCGCGTCCATCACACTATCGTACACTTAATGAACTCATGCAGCTACCCTTTCCGGAAGTCTTATGCGATCACTTATTGAAAGACCAAACGGAGACTACATTTAGAAGGGATCACGGTGGATCAATCAGCCTTTCGTCATCATTGCCCTCGCCGAATTACTCACATTAAACTCTATAATTACTTTCTTTAACATAAGGATTAGAACATACAGGTAATTAGAGACAACGGGTCTTTAAAAATGTCGAACTTTGGACTCACATACCTTTTTGTAGCATTGGCTATATTGATAAATTGCGTTCCTCTCACAAAACGTTATCTGCTACAAAGTTTAACCGGTTACCTTATTGAATATCGCTCCACATTCTATACGTGTTATTGTTATTTCCGTAATAATCATGAATGCGACAGTTTTAGGACATAAGACTCCACAAGAATATGTTGAATTTGGAGTGGTGTGTTCGTCGCACAAAGGTCATTCTGAATAGCAAATGACACATTGGATATATTTCTGGTCGAAATAAGAATTGAAATACAAGATGAGGCATTATATACATGACATCCACTCTCAGGTCAAACCAGGATCCCACTGGAGTTGGTTTAGTGTCACTAAATTCTGTAAAATAAACTTGACGACGTAATAGGAATTAGGGTAAGAGTACAATTGCTTCTGCCCAAATCGACAAAAATTTTAATTCTGTTCCCTCTGGAACAAAACGCTTATCTATGTTTTTGAAAAAAAAAAAAAATCAGCAAGCAATCAGTAAATATATTTTTTAAATACCCCAATTCCTCCTTCACCTTTTTCTACATTTCAGTTGTTTGTAATTAAGCATTTGAAGACATACCAACCACGTTGGTCAGCTGATTGGTACGCCTATAGCATAGAGTCGAATGTGAAGCAGCGGCACAATATATAATGAAAAGATATTACTCCCAACGAATAATCTGATGTTCAGCGCACTAAGGTCGCCCGCTACATTCACAGTTGTATTTGCAAAAGCGCCAGTGTATATATAGTGAAATGGCCGCCAGGTCTCTCTTAACACCATTTTACCACAAAAGTGCATATTTTACCACAGGCTGCAATTTGACAGCCATTTTGTGGTACCGCCATAAAGTACAGTGCGCAGCTTTCACAAGATTATGAATATATGCTTGATGTAGATAGTTTTAAAACCAAATCTTTTCACGTTAAAGAAGCTCTTTCCTTGTTTCATGTGAATACAAGAAGTATTACAAAACACTATGATAATCTGAATATTTGTCTGTACTTAATCACAAGTTCTCTGGTGCTTGGTATCACTGAAACTTGGCTGAATGATGTGAACAAACACTTGTATGATATTCCTTCATGCTACCAGACATAATCAAATTGGTGGTGGGGTGTCATTATACATCTCTAATGATATTGAATATATGTGTAGAAATGATCTAAATGTGTGCAAAAGTTATATGGAATGTTTGTTTGTTGAACTAAAATGTACAAATGTAGGATGGAGTAAAAGTATTGTCATTGGTGTGATTTATAGACCGCCAAATACAGATATCAGGGAATTTGTCAATTAACTTAATGTTATATTATCAAACATATGTTATTTAATGGGTGACTACAATATCAACCTGCTGAACTGTGAACAACACTCCCAAACTGCTGAGTTCTTGGATTTTATGTACTCTCAGTCTTTTGTACCTATGATAGACAAACCTACAAGGGTGACACACAGCCCAGCCACCTTAATTGACAACATTTTTTGCAACAATAGCTTAATTAATAAACATATCAAAGGTGTTTTATGTACAGATTTTTCTGATCATTTTCCTGTATTTATAATGACGGAAGACTTATTGCATAAATCTTCTGACAATGTAACTAGAGTTAGATCATTTTCTCGAAGAAATGTTCAATGTTTTCGAACATTATTGAACTCTCATGATTGGACCTCTGTCTTAGAAAGTAATAATGCCCAGAATGCTTATTCACAATTTATTGATGTAGTACAAAATTTCTGGGAGGAGGCATTTCCTTAGAAAATGAAAACTAGGCGTGGAAAATATAAGCCTTGGATGACTAATGGTATTTGTAGGTCAATTTATGTGAAAAAACAAGTTGTATATGATGTATTTGAAGAAATCAACCTTGTACAATAAGACTAGGTACAAACGATATAGGAACAAACTTAATCATTAGATTACATTTGCTAAAAAATCATATTATCAAGAAATGCTTGAGAAAAATAAATCAAATGCCAGACAAACTTGGAAAGTTTTAAAGGTCAACTACAACGATTTTCATCATTTCTTTATAATGTGTTTCAAATTGAAGATTAATAACTCATAAACCAACGGGGACCCATAATTCATTGCAACGGCATGCATAAGTACTAAAAATCCACCGATAAGGTTTCATTCGGAAGAAAATACGAAGCCATCTTCTCGATGCCATTTTGCCTCAGTTGGCCGCTAGGTGCACGTTGCGTGACGTCATTCCTGCTGCGCTGCCTCCAAGAGAATTTGACTGCGAGCGAGCGAGCAAAGCGAAAAACGATTGTTTGGATTTTAAAATTACACCGTTTTGACAAGCCATGTCGTCTTTTGATAAAGTTTACGAGTCCCCATAGCATAACATTGGGGCAAATCATGTCTATGACTATTTATTTGAGCCAATACGGACGGGAGTTGAAAAATCCAAGTCACACTACGAAATGACACCGGGAGTCTAACTCAAGGACAAGGGTCCGCTTCGGATGAAGAATCAACAAAAGATTTCGATGAAATGGTAAGTTTTAGAATACCCTTCCCATGCTTTATTGAACTATATTAACTGGTAAAACATAATCGTTAGTTTCATTTACCCAATAAATTTACACATTCTGTAAGTTGAGGATGGTATGTTGACAGACCTAACTACTACAACAAATAGTACTTGGCTAGTGAATGTAGCTTTGTCATTGTACCCTGAGCACATTGTGGACAGATGTTTGCATGCAGTTTATGAAGTATTTTCCTTTTATATTCATTCATTGTACCACAAATATAAAAAATTACAATGACTCTTTAATTATTTCTCTAACTTAGGTGTAGATGTCATTACTGCATCCCAATGGACACAGCCACAGAAGTTTGGAGAGAGTGATGGCTCCAATGGAGGAATGGACATGCATCACCAAGCATCCCAGATTCCTGGCTAGCTGCATGAATAAAAATGTGCTGGAAGTGTCCAAATTTGAATCTAGGACAGACCTGTTGGAGATGAGGTCTCTACAATGAGTAAGTTAGCCATTATTGCTACCAAAAAGGATGGTCTGGGGTTGAACAATCATATTTATTACAAAGGGAACATTAATTCCACTGTGTAAAATATTCAGTGTTCATATTGATGAACTACAATATATTTTACATAGCCAAGAATAAATAATGCCAGTTACATGAAATCCAGAGGCAGAGCTTACAATAAAATTATGAAGTGAGGGAATGGTTGACAAATGACAATTGTTTTTTCAACTATACAACTTATTTTAAAACCATAGACAACTTATTGACATATTGCTTCAGATTATTCAGGTATCTAGCTTACCGCCAGTTTACACTCTGGATATGGCACAGACTGGGCAAAAGAAACAGGAAAGTGCTGGCAGCCTGTGTGGCAACAGCTGTTAGAAAATCCTTCCCTGACCCGGGCGACAAATATACAGGTTATCTACAATGGAGCGGAAGATTTCTTGGTCAGGTTGAATCGACACCTGTGAGCACCTACGAGAAGATCCTTTTCAGGTTTCTCGTACTGGGAGGCAATAGGTGGTGGGACAGTCCTGTCATCTGCAAGGACCTCAGCAAGTCTGTAGCTTGTGTATTTTTGCCTTAGATCAAGCACCTGATGTACATAGTCTGAAGCAAATCAATGATATTCATATTTTATGATAGTCATATAATAAGTAAGTTATATTATATGCCAATTTTTAATTGGGTAACAATGTTTGTGCAAATGAAACATATTCAGGTTTTGGTAATAAATGTCAAAATAACATGTGTTTCATTTTAGATTAATGCATGTTCACACCAAAAGAAATTGGTACTTGGACAGGCTTGGGATTTTCCCATACCTGAACATGTTCAGTGTTCTAATAGCACTACTGCCACTAACAAAAATCCCTGAAGCCATAAACAAATTCCCTGCGGGCATAGCTCCTGTAAAAAGTTGGCAATCCCACGTTACGGTGTCCATTCACGCCGATTTATTCAAAACAAGCAAAACTCCCCCGGTATCTTTGATTCTGACTAGGGCCATCCTCCAGATCAACACCACTGTTCTTCCATCAAATAAAACCCTGTGATTACACTACAAACAAAACAATATTTACCTAACAGTTCTTCAAACGCCATGTCATCATCAGTTTCCATCTCAGCATCATCACTTCGTCAGTGAAGTCATAGTCAGGGTCAGTTTCCATCTCATCATCGCTGTCCACCAGTCCAACAGATTCCTCCTGGGGCTCATATTGGGTGCCCCTGGTGACACTTTTGGTGAGATGGGCCAACTTGGGTACCTCTTGAATATTTCTTTATCCCAGGAAAGATAGAACTCTGTGTCTGTAGAGACTTGTCAGCCATCTATGGTATCAATACAATAAGTATGCTACAATTTCATTCATCATAGCCTTTAAGGATGTAAATGTTTACAAATTGACTCATGGATACATACAACAGAAGTTATCCCTGCCAATGGATTTCATCATATATAATAATGCAGTTGCCGTGTGACACTCACCAAAACATTTGCCTGCACCTCTAATGACAAATGAGAGCAAGCTTCATGGTCGGCAGACGGCAAGTCACTCGCCCCTGGTGTAGCAAACAGCGCGGACGCTGACAGGCGAAGTTTCTTCGCCTAGCCTAGGTCGGCAGTACTTGAGTGTGACACCTCAGTCTGTGATTCACCACTGTCACTTGATTTATCTATCTGCTCAGCTGCCAATACCATTTCGGAGCCTAGGTTTCTTACGAAATCCTAGACTTTGGAGCAGCTCTGGGTCAGTCTCATAAGCACTTTTCTCGAAATGATCAGAACATAGAACTGTCGTATAACTATAAGGACAGGACTCCAGTGTTTACGCTTGACTTTCGACACCCATATGCGGCGCATATGTCTTTTAGAAACAAAATCACGCCTGACTTCTCATTGTTCCGACAACCAAACGCACAACAATAAGGCATAATCCACACCAAGAAACGCACCAGACCGTGAAGAAAGACGAGTTAGTCACACGCTGTCAACCAACGGGAAGGCTTAAGATGGCGATGAATATTCGCAAACAACCTGAATGACGTCACTGTACGGAAATTCACGAATTTTACCGAGCGGTATCTTGTCAGATTTGACGTGGGAAATAAACATTTAAAAATCATTTTTCTTAAAGAAAAAAAGCGCGCAGTCACCTTATTTTGGTCACGATACCCTTTTAAAACATAGAACTTTGGAAAAATGGAATAAAAAAAATCTTTGTAGTTGACCTTTAAAGGAAATTATTGGTGTTGAACCTATAAAACCAATTAGTAAGGAATTTGTATTGAATGGTGATGTAACAAGTGATTCTAAATTAATTGCTCATAATTTTAATGAGTACTTTAATAATGTTGGACCAAAGTTATGCGACAAGATCCCAAACGTAGACAATGACATTTTTGAGTATTTACAAACTAGTTGTTCTCAGTCCTGTTACTACTTATGAACTTGAATGTGTTATTATTAGTTTGAAAAACAGTAGTCCAGGTTGGGATGACATCAATCCAAATATAATTAGTTAAACTTACCATGGTTTCCTTGAACCCCTTTGTCATGTGATTAATTTATCATTTACTCAAGGTATTGTGCCTCATGAACTAAAATTGGCTGCTGTTGTGCCAATTCACAAGAAAGATAGTGTAACCCAACTAAAAAATTATAGACCTATTTCACTACTCTCTGTGTTCTCTAATATATTTGAAAAATTAATGTTCAATAGATTTATCATTTATCTTGATAAATATGGTATTTTGTCATCCAACCAGTTTGGATTTAGAAAAAGCTATTCTACAGAAGTAGCAATTGTAAAATTTATTGATAAAATGATGAATTCATTGGATAAAGGTGAACATGTTATAGGTGTGTTTCTGGATTTCGCCAAAGCTTTTGATACTGTAAACCATGATATTCTTATGGTATTAGAGGTAAGCCACTAGATTGGTTTATAAGTTATCTGAAAAATAGAAATCAGTGTGTAAAGTATTATGGAATACTCTCAGTAACAAAAAATATAACTTGTGGGGTTCCCCAGGGTTCTGTCCTGGGACCCATACTATTTCTACTATATATTGATGATTTATGTCAAGTATCTGATACAATGTTTCAAATTATGTTGGCTGATGATACAAATTTATTCATTGTGGGAAAAGATACTAACAAAATTGAATATGAATTTAACATTGAGCTTAAGGAAGTTGTTAATTGGTTACATGTAAACCGCCTAACATTGAATGTAAAAAAGACAAAAACCATGACCTTTTCATGTAATAGAAATATCAGAAATAGAATCAACAAAATAGTTATTGATGATACTATACTTGATACTGTGAACACAGTAGGTTTTCTCGGTGTTGTTATAGACAATCAACTGTCATGGTCTAGTCATATAAAATTAATCTCAAATAAAGTATCAAAAAATATTGGTATTCTCAAAAAGGTGAGAAATAAATTAAACAGAGAGACTCTTATCAATATGTATTATACATTTATCTATCCGTATTTAACCTATTGTAATCTAATCTGGGGAAATGCAGCTCATAAATATTTAATGAGGTTACATTTACTACAAAAGCGTGCTGTAAGAATCATATGTAATGCAGAGTTATTTGTACTATGTAAAATCTTAAATATTTTTAATCTGCACATACTAAGATGTTGTTTATTTATGTTCAAGTATAGATTAAACTTGTTGCCTGAAACTTTATTTAATATGTTCAGAACCAAAGATACTGTACATGGTTATCACACTTGGCAATTATCAGGATATAGACTACCTTGTTGTCATACAACATTGAAGCAAAAATCGTTAACTTATATGGCACCATATTTCTGGAATGAAATTGTCATTTTACATAATATCGAAATCAATAAGAGCTGTCATATATTTAAGGAACAATTATTCCTGTACATTATATCCTCCATTCTATAGCAATATATCTATATATTTGTGACATTATATCATTGAATAAGTATATATATACTTTATATATTTTTTTCTTTCTTTCAGCTGTTAGTTACTTCTGTCATTAAGTGTAGTCAATCAAGGAAACTGAAAAAAACCAGTTTACTGTTCCAGTTTCCATTTGTCTCAATACACGATGCTATATTATCATCCCTGCATTTGTGACGATTATTATTGTCATCAAACATTGGGGTTTAGTTGTACTGGCATATTCTTAAACAGTTGACTTCACATTGTCGGGTGACCATATGCCAACATCAATTAAAGGACACTTTGAATCGCCCAAATAAATGGAAGCTAGGTTGAAAAGGGAGCAATATGGATCATTTCGCCTTTGCGAAAAGGCTTTCCGTTATTGTCGTCATCGCTTGACCAATATTTTCATCTTCGACCTTGTGACTTTCATGAACAATGGTAAGGATTAACACAAGGAACCGATAGTGGATATTGAGTAATTCAATGACGTTAACAGAGGGGATCGGATACATTTTTCTAACACTCTAAAATTGATAAGATACATTGCGTACCTCACGCAAACGTAATTAGCTAGAGGGAAAAATACAGATCAGGTCAATTGGATCAGAATTTGGACACATCCGTTATCATAGTAAGTCGAATTACCGCGATTTATGAATCGATTGATTGCTTTAGTAGTAACAATATATATATATATATATATATATATATATATATATATATATATATATATATATATATATATATATATATATATATATATATATATATATATATATATATATATATATATATATATATATATATATATATATAAGTTTGAAATTGAGATCATCGTTGCAGAAGTAAACTATGTGAATATTTGATTTGATGGGCATAAACTCGGCTTACATTTACCATGTAGCCCGTTAACAGGTATGATTGCGCTATTAATCTTAATTTTTTGTAGGACACAAAGGCATTACGCATCAAAGAGCGCAGGCTAGCACACGTTATTAGGGGTGTATTTTTATTACAAAACAAATGTATCTGCATCTTTCTGTTACATATTGCTAAACGATTTTATTTGACCGAATACACCTCTCAAGCATTATTAAAGTTCACGTGTCATTGGCTGACCACGAAAGAATAACATATCTGGACGAGCGAGTCTGTATAACGCAGTTCCGTTAACGCAATTTATCACTCCATGCATGCAACGAATGAGTTGACGGTGCTAGATATGTGCAGAATATGCAAAGCAAGCCTTTAATAATGTGTAAATAAATTATTCATTAGCATTGGACTGGGTGTGCATGTATACAACGCAATTTGGAGCGGATAGTTGCCACGCGCTGTGGTTAGGGTACATTCTTTGTATCTTTTACCTTTCCAATTAGTGTCCTCTCCACATATTAGGAAGGTCATATTACTTTGCCCTGGTTGGGTTTGCGGAAATTACTAAGTGTGCCATGAAGTCCCCCACATATCAAAAACAATGGCTTTCGGGACGAAAGCCCGAGGCATTAAACTGAGTGCAATGTACTGATAGACCTAATATAACAAATGAACATCACTTTGCCGACGGACCAAAATGTACACCAATAGTGGAAAACTGCTTTGCTGAATGGAATCATGCTGATTATTTATACAAGAGACACTATTTTGTGGACACATTGACATTGATTATTTATGAAAGATGCATGGTGATTAAGCATGCACGTCAACACGAATAGTGCACTTCCAGGTCCATCGTTGTTGACCTCATAGTGTGTGCGTTGTTCAGCGGTGTAATTTTTCTAAAACCCGCAATCGTCCATACATTTATTCAACATAGAACTTCTCAAGATACTTTGTCAGAAGGTTTTCATCAAGCTGCCATTCACAATCAACTATCGAATATAAGATTGTTGTAGCTTCGCAATGATGATACGCCTTCTCTCAACGGAGAATTGAATTCATGAATAGAAAATAAAGAATCGATGAATTCTTGTCCTCGAGGTGAACTATGCGATGATAAGTAACTCATGTGAACACATTACAATGACAATAAGCAGTACTGTAAACAAAATATCACAACATTGTCGACACTCGCACAGCAGTCATGGCCTTCCGCTTGGAATAACGGCACACAGAAGCCAGACATACAATAGACACTTGGCGCTGAATCGCCATGTGGAAATTACTAGCTATGTTTTTCTCGGCATCTCTCTGCAAAGCAGACAGATAACAGGTCGTTCCTCAGAGAACAAGTGATGTCATCACTTGCTAAAAAGCATATATTCTGTAATTGGCGTCACCTGAGTTAAGATGTCAGAAATGCATCCACTATGAAGCGCAATACCCTCGTCAATGTCTTAACAATGTGCAAAAGAGGGGAAAATGCAGCAACCCATCCATAAATAAACAGTAGTGCCATTAGTACAGACGGATAAGAACCGCGGTATTGCCACTTCCACGCACTATTTCGTCAGGCTTTGACAATTTTGGCTAGGTACTTTGTACCCAGATAAATATTGCGTGACACAGCAGATTCCATAGGTTGTTGAGGATGTTGTTCGAGGATGTTGTTTGATCGCATGCACGTAATTCTGCGACATTTTATGGAGGTAACATTGATAGGAATGTATCATAACAGTTGCGCTCTACTGAAGCGTACATTTGGATCGTATACAACTCGACGACAGAATTCAGAACAGACACCAAAACGGTTATCTTAAGTCGTTATGAATCCTGCATCAGGTATCTGTACTTAGAACGATCCCAGTATACGGAGAAGAACAATGGGTAGGTATTCGCGGTAAACATTGTAGCCGACTTTACGGCAAGAAAAACCCAAAAAAGCGTAAAACTTAGGGAGGTAAGAAATAGCGAGAATTTGATGTACAGTTACGTCCTGATATGGAGAATAACAGAGCACCAAGGAGTTGCCCTCCAGTCGCGTAACTTGATCGACCCAGTTTTATGTTTATCCAGAATATGTCACGTCATGATGGCTATTCGAATGGACGGCAGGATAAGAGCAATTTAAATGCGTTTTGATGCATTAATGCACAAGAAACATTAAAGGCTGTCTGAATTGTTGGGACAACTTGGGTGGTGCAATTACAGTGTGTCCATTTTGATTATGAATAGGCAAATAACAGGACAAGAGAAGAGCTGCAAGCTAATTAAGATCATAATCATTATCAAATATGAATTATCCTAACATATTCTTTTAATACAATGCGCTCTGAATAGAAGTCAAAACCTGGAGCAGCCACCAGGGTATTCATCAGCCTCCCGGACATACCTCATCAAAATGGTATGTCGAAAAGCAACAGCCTTCACGAAAACCGTTCTTCTAAACACTTACGTTGCATAAGCATTGCTAACCTACACTGTGCGTACACACACACACACACACACACACACACACACACACACACACACACACACACACACACACACACACACACACACACACACACACACACACACACACACACACACATACACAACACACACACGCGCACATACGCACACACACGCTTCCATACGATGTAAACAGTGTTATCATTTTCGTCAATGCATTTGTGCATATGATATGTCCTCCTAGCTTTGCGCTGACATTCAATAATACTAATTCATTTACGTAAACAGCTGCTTATTGTCTTCACTATTTGTTATGGTTTAGTATACCATGTCTTCTCATCAAAATATCTCAAGGGCTGGGTGTATTGATTAACATATGCCATTGCGATTACATCAATTCATATCAGTTCATTGCCCAGAGGGTTGAACATATTCTTATAATCAGAGTGTGACATGATTACAGTGCTACAGTTCCTCATGGCCAAATATATTTTGTACCAATAATACAGAAAGGTGACTATGACTCTATGTCAATGACATATTTAATTCGAATTCATAGGTTATTCCAAAAACTCTGTTTTTGCTACAGACAATGCCATTTATAGTCAGCATAACAGAGAGATACATTTCTTGCTACATGTTCATCGTATGACTGTGAGCAAAGCAGAAAATATAATGATTAATGCTCGTCTGCTCCTTTTAATTTCAAATCGACGCCATTCCCCGATTCAGCATTTGCAATGGCACATTGTTATATCAGACATCTTTGCAATCAGACACCCTCAAGAAACCAGAAGTCATTTGTTGCACTTCCCCCAAAGAACCTTAATGACTGTTGAAGTTCGGGTAAGACAATGCATCCCGTCGAATAATTGATATCTTTCACGTGTATGCAGAGGCACTGGAAAGAGTGTTGATTTTTTGGCTTGAGTATTGGTATATATATTTAAGGCACTACATCATTCAGGTTGTGGTCTGCATATAAATAAGTTAATAATGGCCGTCGTTTGTGTCACGATTTGTTCGTCTGGAAGCTTTGTCGTTAACACAGAGGGACATCGGATAATTCAAGTGTAATCAGGTTTTCAAAGCAACTGTTTTTTCTATTGAAAGTTGTACCATATGATGTAGTCATCCATTAAGGGTCTCTCATTTGTTGCGTAAGTATAGCATTTATTGCTGACATCATCATCTTTTATATATTTATTCAAGATTGTGCTGCGAAATCAAGATTAATCCAAGATTGATATGATCTCGTTAATTGATAAATGGAATAAACACATACATAGATTTCGCGGGCATTATAATACTTCAATTGTTTGCTACTCATATTCTCATATGGGATCAGGTGGGGAAGCCAATGAGTAAGTGTGTCAGTTTGACCTTACCAATCTACGCCTTGACTGGAACTATTTAACACCGATATTAATGATGCACAGCGCGGTGTCTGGCTGCCAATCACCCAAAATGAAGCTCATCTGGAGATCACAATGCTTGAATAAAGATGCGCTGTCACAGATTGTATAAGACGTAATTGACTGCGCGACAAGCCAGATCCCCTACACGTGATAGCAAGATTTCATCAACGAACAATAGAAACGGACAAGAATATTCTCGATGAAAACCAAAACCGAAACTAAGAGGAATAAGCTGCAGTCGCTATTTTGTTACATTTGCTCCACAGCAACATAACCAAAATTGTTATAAAAAGAAGAGAAAAAAAAGAAGTGATTAGGCGGCGAGCATTCTCATCAATACTAACAGTCAGGAAAGCAAGATACAAAACGGGGACAGACCCGCATAAATTATTTATTACTGTCATTAGTTCTAACACAGTGCCAATTATTCCTGAAAATGACCGCAAAGCAGCAGCGACTCGGTGGTCCATCATCATAGTCTGGTTGTAGCAAAGATGCTAGCAGCCTAACGAGCGGAACACAAAAGAGTGAGGCTTAACATAGATTTGAAATAGACAATAGATCAATTATATCTGACAACATGAGAGCGGCAACAGGTCGGATCGCTATTCGATATGTAAATCCTTATCTTTTTTTGCATTAAGCTGCTACTCTTACTGAATTTAAGACGCGGCAATGTACGCACACATGTCGGGTTCATAGAAGCCGATAATGCCCAACTTGCTTCTGATTATCATAGGAGCGCCATACAGGTGTTGCCGGAGGGTACTAGTAATAATTTTCATAAACATAGCTCCGTCAGGCAGGTACATGTTTAAGAATGACACAATTTCTTGGTTGCTTCATCACACGTTCAACTCGCAGCCATAGAATAAAGCAATCAAACTAAAGTTTCATTAGCTCACTAGTAAAATGAAAGAACGGTCAAGAAAGTGTACTAGGAGCCTGAGAAAGAACGTGTGTATATGGTGGGGAGGGGAGAGGAGGGGATAGGGGGGGGCATGCACGTCGTCGCTGGTATAACGCCACTGCTGATTAGGTCACTAATGAAATATTTGCTCTGACCAAAACAGCAACAGAGCCAGACCAATAAAGTACCAATGTCTGTGCAAGTGACGTCGCCAATGCATGTGTTAGGTCGGTTCACATTTCAACACACGCAAGAGGAATAACCGATTAAAATCCGACGCATTGTACGATACTGAGCAATAACGGTAAGGGACGGTACATCAGCTCATGTGGTAGCCTTGTATAGACAATCTGAGTTATATATACAGAAGAACCTGTTGCAAGGCATGCGCGTCACTTTGAAGCACTCAAGTTGATATATTGCCGTCGATGCCGAATTTTCGAGCTCCATTCATACAAAGAGAATAAGGATTGATTATCTGAATCCATTGATCCTCAGCTTCTCTACTCTATCATTCTCGGTATTAAATTCTCGGTTTCTTTTTAACCACATCTTTTAGATTCAACACGATGTTGTGGAGGTAAGAAACCTTGTGATGGCACAATCAACGACAAGTTACAAGAAGGGAGCTCACCAGGAGTTGTTTCGCAAAGCAGCCGACTTTTTCCCCCCAGTTAACTAACTGTAAACGATTTCCCTTTTATTTTTATATGCAGTACGCCTTGTGACGTGGAGGTGGTGCAGTATATCGTACTGGTTGTGAAGGGGTGCAAATATAGCTTGACGCACTCAACACCTCACGCAACCACATTAGTTGCATATGACACCAGATATAATGGAGTACTATTAGATAATATTATGCAGATTGGTCTATTGCACAACATCGGTGTAGTTGAGACATAATAATAAATATATGTCATCTGTTTTGCAAGCAACGAGAAAACTAATTAGACACAACTTGAAATATAACGATGTTGTCGGTGGTTTTACCCCTCATACAGCGTCAATGCTGATTTCTGAGTCCTGTCATGTAATTGTATTTCCCCGAGGACCGAGTTCACAGAGCGCTTAGAATAACGAGAGGCGAAGATATTCTTAGATATATATTTTACAGACGACCACTGACATTCATATCGTTGATTCGGTTGGTTTTGAAGAGATCCGCATTGGTAACGAAATGCAAAGCTACATGCCATTCACGACGTATTCACTAAGCTCCCTTTTTGGTAATTACCTAACAGATAATCATCTCGCCTGTAATTATATTCCATATATGAGTACACTGCAGAAGTCAATTTTAGGGACAATATACTTCCCCTTGTCAAATGCTTAATTCCAAGTGAAAATGAACAAATAGGCTAGCTTTACCACTTTTTATGATTGCACCACGAAAATAATACCTGATTAACACGTCATACTTGTCAATGTCTGTAAGCACTAAGGATCTGTGCTTTTTTGATTGCATTCTACATGTAGCCTCTACTGACAATAGACCATAAAGTAGTCACTTGCTAGGGCATAACGAACTCAGATTAGCTTATTTAGTGGTGCTTCTACAGTAATCGGCTCGAAGGTCGTAGATGTTGTGTGGAATCTTATTGATTGATAGTTAGCTGGTGAGTCTTTTTTTCATCAAATGACTTGTATAGCAATAGCCTTGTGATGCTGTAGCGGATGAGTCATTAGCCATGAAATTATTAATTTGCACACACTAGCAATTAGAGCAAACACACGGGTACCAAGAAACACAATGAATGCCATCGTGACGCTATGATAGGAAAGGACGTTTCGCAATACTGAACGATATGTAATGCTTTGTGTGCGTCAACCACACAACGTGTGAGATACCAGCTATAATCTCGCGCAGCACCAGATGCTTTTATCGAGCGCGTCGTTAGGATTTAATCGCACGCGTGGCACAATCCCCACCCCCACTCTTTTGAGACCCTTACCTCTTACGCGCTGAGCAGGTTCCGGCTTAGTTAACGGCGGCATAGCAGCACAGAGTAAATACGCCGCACAGTAGAGCGGCAGGCGATTTGATACGCAACCCTTTGCGAGCCATCTATCAAATGCAGTGATACGCAGCATCGGCTTGACAGAGCTACATTAAGCTGTTGTCGTTGACTGAGACGGGTTTTAAATGCGACCAACAACAGACACCCAGAAGATAAAGCACGTCCGGAGTAGCAGGATAGTTATTCGATATTGGAAGAAGCCATTGCGTGATTACCGTGACTTTCTTGTCGTGCGAACATCAGCAAGCCTCCTCTTTGTCTACCGAACTCCACAGGGAAAAAAACAACAACCTTATTTGTCGGCCCCGAAAATAGACATACGCGTTGCTTGACCTCCAATGTTAGCGGCGCCATAATTATATCCTGACGTTCATCAGTTGTTAGGAGTCGTCTGAAGCGAAACAGGATACCATCTCCCTTTGAAGCTTGATGGGTGTGGATTGAGGATACATGAGGCTAAAAGCTGCTTTTGTCAGAGTGCATTTGGCAAACATAGCATCAAGCCGATAAGGTAAGTAGTCATATCAGACTGCTATGCAAAGGCGAACATTTTGCTCGGGCAAAAAGTTAGAAGGACTAAACGCAATGCAGTGACTTCATACTATATAAACAGTAATACTTGTTGTTCAGCAACAGAATTTTCCAGGCTCATCTTCTCAGCATATGTGTCCTCAACCCTTACATGTTGGATTTGATGTCGTGACGAATATGGAATCAAATTGTGAGCTATTTGACCTGGTCGTAAGTGCCGTCGTTATTGGCTCAGTTTGTATTCTGGGTATTGTGGGTAATTGTGCGTCATTCATAGTGCTCTTCCGGCACACGGCGGAGACTGCAGCCATTGTCTTGTTACAATGCATAGCGGTGACTGACACGGTCCTCCTCATCACAACCCTCATCACCTACACCATACCATCACTCTATCAGTACCTAGGACTACTGGCCAGCATCACCGACTACATGGAATTCACTAAACTCTTCATGTGGCCTCTCTCAATGATGGCACATACAGCAACTATATATTTAACCTTGCTGGTCACTTTTAATCGTTTTTGTGCTGTGTGTAGACCAATCTGTGACTACCGCTCTCAAAATCCTCACTACATCCTCAAATCTGTCACGGTTATTATATTGTTTGCCGTTCTGTACAACATTCCAAGAGTATTTGAACACTTACCGGTTCTTCCTATATCTCGGAATGTAGGTCATAACGAATCCGATTCGATACGTATGGTGAATTTAGGAGAAAGCCAACTGTATCAGATACTCTACTCTAATGTTATATATTTTATCGTGATGTACGTTGTGCCTTTATCTGTACTCGCATATCTCAATAGGCAACTCATACAGGCTTTAAGAGAGTTGAAGAGGAGAAAGGCCAGGCGGACAAGTCAGCGCCCCCCAGGTGACTGCATCACGCTCTCTGTTGTTGTAATAGTGGGTGTTTTCATTGTTTGCCAAACTCCAGCCCTTGTCAACCAGATCTTCTGGGCACTACTAGCCAGCTCGAGTCGGTCATGTGGCCGCTTCCATTTCTACTACACCAGACTCAGTGATTTTCTCGTGGTCTTCAATTCATCGTGTAACATCATTATTTATTCATTGTGTGGAAGGGCGTTTCGTTCGTTGTTCATAAGATCATTCTGCAGTCCTCGTTTATGCCCTTGGTCTTCGCGTCGACACTCTGACGATGTACAGTTGCCGCTCCAGATGAGGAGAACTCACCTTAGCCTCGAAGCATCTGCAAGATGTTCTGTAACGGTCGGCATGAACCCGCCTGCACAGTCTGTATGATATGTGGATACTGAAAACATCGTGTTGAGTCCAATACTAAGATAGCCTGTTCAGTTCAGTTGCCATATCTACTGTCTAGGTCTATATTATAATGGAAAGGGAAGCCAAAACTGTCGGAAATTTTGTCTGCTGCTATCTTACTTACTTGCCCATACATTATTTGATTATTTGTTGCGAGGCTAACTGTGACTGATTCTAACAAAAGACTCAATAAACCTACAAGGTCACACTGAGCTTCTACTTTATTTTCTTCTCTAACCGACCTCCTGTATTTGCGTGTATATGGAGTTGGGATTGGGGGAGGTGGTAGTAGACGTATTTAAACAGTGCAAATATATGAGGTTGCATTTGGAAGATAAATAATTGTAATGACAACAGTTGTTGGCACTAAGGCTTGTATATTCAGACAACAAACAAGCTAATATAATTGTTTAAACGGACCAGGATGTAGCCGTTATGTTTATACTAAAAACGATTTTCCATTTCCAGCTGCCTACAATGTCTGTATATATCGAGTTACTTCACAGTAGGTCACTTTTGTAGTGAACCATTTTGCACTTGAAGGATGCCTCAGGTCTTCATGCTGAGTTGTGCAATTACACTTACTTGACGGGTATGATCTTGTTAGACGCATTAAGTGCAAATGTAATCCTAATTATATCACACCCTTAACGCGTTTCTTATTAAGTTTTGTTTTCTTTGAGAGGACCTGCGTCTCGCCTCCCAGGGATCAATACAGTTCATACATCACCGCGACGGTCACCAATCTCACGCCTCTATACGACACAAGATCACATACAGTGGTACACCAGATGTGAAACGATATTTATTCAGATTTACTTACATTTTCTTGCTATTTGTGATTTGAAGTATATTTGCTACAATGACGAAATCACTGTTGATATATGAGATCTTTACTTTATAGATCACAACAGACCAATACAGGGGTGTCGTTTTAGGAATATCATTCATGACATGAGGGACCATGATTACAGTCGCAAGTGTGCTATTGGTGTCTGTCACTGGGGCTGACCGATAGTTGGATAGAGCCCCTTCTTAACAGTTTATCATAGACACCTTTTAGAATCACTTCCCAATAGGTAGACGAAGTTAAATATTGCATAAAGACGAAGGATTAAATCATTGGCCTGCTTCCATACATAGCTTCCTTTATCGACTCGACTATAATTACAGAGTATCTGCGGGCAAATCGATCAAGTATTTCCACGAATTGTAGAAGCCGAGAGTTTTTGCACGGAAGCATTTCAGATAGACCATATACATATCATGAAATAGCCAAATCAAAGCCAAAATCAAAGCAGAAAGTTGAAAGCTTGCGTTAACGTGGACAAAAAAACCACAATGCATTTAATACATATTGTTCGTGACATGGGGACGAGATTGTATGGTTCTTGCGATATGACGATGGGGGAAATATCAATAACAATTACCACATAATAATCACCATGTGAGCTACCGCAGCAGTATATATGAAACTTTTATGGCATTCAATTTCATGGACAGAGCCATACAGGGAGGCGAAAACGGAAGTCACTAATTGCCAAAGAGCATATCTCTTAGACAGTATTATCAAGCAAACGCTTACAAACATAAAAACAGTACAACCTTCTTCGCTTTCACTTATGTCACTTCGCGATCGCATGTGCTAGCATCGTTGCTCAGGGACAGAGAAATAACAAGCACAATTCGTAATTGCGAATGGGTCCCAAGCGGTTTTTAGTTGACCATTCTACAAAGCAGCACGCATCACCCAATGTGAAGGACCGTAGTTAAACACCAGTCGTAAACACAACGCAGACGCAGCAAGGTGGATACGAACTACTCGATTGGGAATGAAAGAGTCAAGGGATACAAACCGGCAGAAATATTGTTCACGATGCATTTCAGCTGTCTTGGATAGGAGACCATGAAAAATGGTTTTTACAATCCTTGAAATCTTTGGTTAATTCACACATGTTTATAAGACTTAATCGTAGGATAATGAATATAAGGGTAAATAGGTAGAAGATTCGAAAACTTTATAGAGTAACCCGTACCACTGGTTATTACCTAAAGACACAAATAAGCATCAACAACTTTTAACGTGATTAATACGTTTATACGTGACACGCAAACTATATACTGCATGTTTATTATCATGTTGCGACTAACTGATCATCATTGTGATGATCGAATGTTTCAGTACAACTTACACAATATTCCTTGAGAGAGGACAGATATGAAACTATATGAATCAAGCAGCCAATCAGACACCCAAGACAAGCAATGACTAAGTGTTCTATAGCGGAAATTCAATGACAACGTCGTTACATACATCATTTAGTTAGGCTCCGTTATGTTTCCTGTTTAGATCTGTAGCCGCTTAATTGTAGGCGTGGCTACTTAAGTTCGATGCATTTCGGAGTAAGTGGTCTCGCGTAGGTCATCCTTTCCAGACCTGGAACCTATTTCTTGTCTGTAAAAGGATCAATAGACACTTCACGGAGATAATTGGATGACTATAATTAATTACATATTGTGCAAGCAGACAAAAAAATGTCTAATGACCATGATAACGTCACAGTCTGTAAAGGAATAGTACTTGCCTGACAGTAAGTAACATATATAAATAAACATATATGAGCCTGATCAACTGGCGTCATATTGCTAACAGTGAGTAGGATTAGTTTAAGTGGGCGATACCACGATAAACAATATACACAGATGATATCACAATAAAATGTTAATCGTGTTATTGTCTCGAGTGACATATCAGTTGTATTGACACAATAAGCTTCCATAGTAAATAAGTTTGCAGTGAACGAACCATCATTAATCCATGTATATGCTTCGATTCTTTGAACACCATACACACTAGCTACGATTGCTTCTGATTCTTTCTAAGCTCATCAATCTTAAAAAAGTCGAATATCTTCCTCATCACTTCACCCTACTTCTTCATCACTCTAATTGAAAATTCACTTCACCTTCTCAGTAACTCATCTTCTCACTACCCCATTTTGCAGAGATAATGTACGCGTTGCGCCATACTTATCGCATAATGCATAAAAAGATGATATGATATGTATATATATATATATATATATATATATATATATATATATATATATATATATATATATATATATATATATATATATATATATATATATATATGTTTATATTTATTTATATATGTATATATATATATATACATATATATATATATATATATATATATATATTATATATATATTATATATATATATATTTATGTATATTTATTTATTTTGTATATATGTGCGTGTGTGTGTCAGCGTGTGTACATATAGATTTGGCTCTCTGTCTGTTTTTGTGTGTGCGTAAGTATTTTAAAACCAAGCCTCCTAACTTGCAAGCAAGTCACACAATCATCATTTTAGGAGTCTTTACCCAGGGTAAATGAGCTATTGCTGTTTCGTTTTAGCAGCTCATTTTGTTCCACCTCGTCATTGGTGTATTAGCAACTTTGGTTTAACAGCACTGCCAAAGTAGCTGAGCGTCATGCCTACCTATAGCGGCCATTGCGGGGCAAGAGGTCCGCCTGGCAATTTCCTCAATGTCATTTATATTTGTTTGATTGCCGTTCGGCATCTCGCATAGGGCATTTTGTTTGAGATCCCATTCCAATATTTAAGTCATCACCAATGTTGCTGATTTGTGAAAATAAAATTATGTTATATGGATAACTTTATGATGCCAAATCTCGACTGGCATAAATAGTTATGTATTTTACCTTTTACGACCAGGATTTTCCAATCATGTTTATGCTGACCCAGTTTTGATTGCATAAAATGTGACTCAATTCTTGCTCGTGGCTCACACCGGCACACGTTCCCTATCACATCGTGCGTTGTGAGTTCGTCATGTGGAGGCGTCAGGAAGAGGTTTTATGAAGAAATATACAGGACTATTTAATTTCATCTTTTTTATTGAATAGATCTGACACCTCTATCTGCGCACCATCCGAAACTAATTCCGTAGCTACCACAAACATGGCATTTTGGTAGGGGGTGAAATAATACAGTTGCCATTTTAATGTTACCTCTGTAATAGTGTATATTTATATTCAAATTATACTTTTGTAGGCAAATGAAACCTTTTAGGCAAACATAAGTAATTGCCGTCCAAACTATATAATAAATAGTTACAGGAAAATTCATCTGACGATGACAAAACTAACATAATCGCGTGATAATTATAACGTAAAGTCGATTGACCCCAAACTCCCGACAATCAATCGCATACATCACCTACCTCCGGAATCAAGCTGTTATGACATTCCGAACACCTACAATCAATCAGCCTCACCACCCCCTCCCACGTGTTTGTCCATTCAGTTGCCTCGATTTATGCTGAATTGATCTGGGTGTGAAATAAATGACAAACCTTTCGTAGTATTATTGTAATAGGAATCCATAAATACCTAGCGAGTTACAATCGCCTGCTGGTGCTTATTTCCACAGTGACCATTTCTTGCTGTTCAATCAATTACATATCTAGACACAAGCCCGGCGGTTTATACGCTAGTATTCGCTTTTATAGTCGTGTACATAATGGTGCTTTAACGAGTGCTTGGCGTCGAGGTACTTTTTATCAGGCAATGGATGGTGCATGTTACTTTGTTTCATCGAAATCACAAAGAACACACGACAAAAACCCACTTTATACTAATTGACAATTAAGAACTGCCATTTGTGTTACGCGTCCCATGAGCAATTGAGCATGGAAGGATATAAGTATGAACAGAGCAATGAATACCAAACGCAATATTATACGCAAACACATGTAAAACAACAACTAGCTTCTACAATATGAATTTGATTACAACATCAAAAGTATTCTCTTAGCATCAACCGCACTGGATCTCCGCACTAAACTTTGTTATTAACTCCTAATACTTCCCCCATGAGTAGCTTAATTTACTTGAAAAAGGCTAAGCGTAAAGTGTGATAATTAATAATGTTCCTATTTTTTGAATGAATATACTTGATACAACACTGCGATGAATGATTCAACAATTAATTAAGCAAACAGTCATGATGTACATATGAGCCAACCCAATAAACCACTTATGCACTTCCACAACCCACAACGTACAAGAACACCATACCACATAGTCGCATTGAATACAGTTGAATACAAAAGCATAAAAGCTGATATAATACGATTTCCTACAACCGACGTGAAAACTGCAGAGCATAAAGGACCCCTCTTCAAATAGTCTACTTGAAGAGGGATTTAGGTCGCTCTGTTAAAATGCGTTAGTTTGTATTCCCACATCCGAAATGTTTAAAGGTAGTAGTAAATACTTGTGTTATTTAGCATTGAACGGTTTAAGTGATGCGTCTGGTTATAATTTTGCGTCAAAAAGTAACCTAAAGGCAAGGTACATATTAGATCACCCAATCTGTCATACGATTTGCTTGTAGAAGACGGTAATTAATGAAACATAGCACGAACCAATGATCCTTCATCGACACAGATGACATCCAGTCATGATGGAGTGGCGCTTGTTTGGCATGCTAAAATGAAAAGGGACAAGACAAAGACAACAATAAATCGTCATCGATCAAGGCCTTCTAGTTTTATATATATATTAAAGGTCTTTATAGAAACATCACTCTAGCACGCATCTGCTGATGAGTAAGGCTAAATTCGAGGTAGAACATAAAAAGCAACACTTAGACAAGATGGGCATGAGCGTATGTAGCTATATATCAGGGCGGGGGTTAAATTTACTTGTGTGCTTGATGAATGAGAAATGAAGCGTCGGCGCTTTGGTAGCACTGTGCCCTAAATAGAAACCCATTAACCCATTAGTCTCATCTATCATCTTCTCAATGGGGAGACGAACTTTGGCTACCATTATTGATATTGTCTAATGAGGGCCAAATATCCGTGGTTATGGGTGAGAAAATCGATCAATCAATTTGTGGCTGATTGTTGTGGTAACGCCTTCGTGGTAATAATTTTGTTTACATTGAAGACCCAAATTATATAATAAATACTGGAGAATGTTTGATCTCCAGCGTAGTTATCAGGAACCACTGGTAATTTAGACACACTTAATCAATTAAGAGCAGAAAAGGAGCTAATAGCAAATCAGTATATCCTTCGAATGTTATCTCCCATTTAATGAGCAATTATGGGCGGCAGACAAAGGGTAAACACATAAACACAAGAAAACCTTAATTCTAGTTACCAATATTAGTTTCCTTTCATGATCGCATGTGCGCGTTCAATCGCTTGGGGTCTGAGAAATAACACTTCTCAGTTGCGGATGGATACTACGCAGTTTCATTGGAGTGTTCTGGGTGGTTGCAATGATGCAAGAGTACAAAGCCTCGCCATTCGTCAAAATGGGGGGATCTTAAGGTCAAGACCCTATCAATACACCTCACTTAAGCACAATACGCAGATAAGTAGTTGAATATATAATCTGTAACGGGACCATGGCTCTTGAAGTTAATCAGGGTTTAATAGGCGATTAAATGGGAAATGTAAATTCTAACGTAATTGGCAATTTGTTGCCATGGTGGCGTTTGGACTGCGCGTCAATTTACTGATCCCGAGGAGGGTACTCACAAGCGAAATCAAATTGTAAGTGATTAACTTTTAGCGCAGCTCGTCATGCTAATATTCAATGATATTCAGAGAATTTAGCGCTATAGCTGACGTGCAAACCTGTGTGACAATCGAGCACTACTCCACCATTCCTAGATTTAGTAAGAGTGCAATTTCCGTGTACCATTCGATTGATATCGGAATTCAATCAACTTTGGTCGCGTCTTTGATCCATGTTTTGTTATATACTTCTGAAGGAAAGAAAACATAAACAAGGTTAGGTGCTTGTTGTTGAAAGATACACCGTGATATACAGTGATACAGTGATACCTAGTGATACACTGTGATACACCGTGATATACAGTGACACACACCTAGTGATACACAGTGATACACCGAAATACACCGCAATACATCGTTGCCGCATTCTTATCAATCGTAGTATTTGAGGCAGCTGTCGTTATGAAACACTGTGAACCGAAGTGAAAATCGTTGCGAAACCCGGGGAAGCTGACACGTGGAGTAAAAGTCTAACTAATCAACATTACAAGCAACGAATGACAAGGAATGTCCTCACGGCATGAGCGTTTTTCAGATATATATTGTATTTCACGCACATACACACAGGCACGCAAAGACACTAAGTCGCACATTCATACACTCTCAGTCACACAAACTAACCCTCCTCGGGATAACGTGGAGCAGTTGCAGTAGTTGAGTTTGTAGAGAGGGCACATTTCAATTAATCTACACAACAAAGAAACCAATCGCATAATTAATGTCCATGTCTGCATCCAGGGAGAAATCAGTGACGTTATTTATAGCACGAATGTTCCCATCGAATAAGGTTGTTGGATAATTCTTTGTGGACAAGAACAGTTAATTGGTGCTACTCATTTGTGTCACCGGTGGCACGCTTCTCATTTCTGACATACGCTGCTTCTATTCGGTCGGTACGCAGTGATTCTGATTGAATCACTGACGGTGCGCAGTGATTCAGTGAACTCTCATAAATACAGGAAACTATAAATAGATATTGGTTCTTGTTCCGCACATGAATTGACTTCCATCAGCTATATATCAACTATCAGCTTGACTCCCGCCTATGCAAACATATTTTTAAAAAGCATATAAACACAAAATCAAACTAAACAAAAGATGCTGAACCGCATACGTTCACTTTTCGGAAACATTTATTTGTTGTCTGGGTAAAACACTCAGTATAGAATGTTAATTATTACAGTGCTGTTTTTTTATCAGTTTCAGAGTGACAACATCACACACCCCTTCTGCAGTGAACCGCTCCGCAAGTGGCAGGGTGGGCACAGCCGCCAGTCTTGCCGCTAGGCAGCTGTAAAAAATGTAGTGTGTGAGTTAAATGTCACATTGCATCAACTCATATTTTTAATGAGCTGGTATGTGGGACAAAAACCACATAAGGGTTGGTTCTGCCTTTAACGTATTAATGTTCCCAATGATAAATCTCTCAAAGCTTGACTATGGATCTCAACTATCCGCTTATGTGGTTTTCAGAGATGTGCTGTATTTCACGCACACACAGAGACGCCCACAAACACAAACACACACACACACACACACACACACACACACACACACACACACACACACACACACACCTCGAAATCATGTGAAATAATCGAGGTAGAGGATGTAGGGGACATATCTAATATTGATCTAAACCTAGTTTTCTTGTGCACAACGCAAGAACAAAAGTAATCACATAATTTATGCCCAATTAAACATTTGTCATCATGCGGAAGATTCATAACGCAAAACTACCACATCAAATCAGCTTGTAGGATCATTTATTTCGAGCGAGAACGGTTTATTGGACAAAAATGTCAATTCAGTCCCTCTTTACAATACATCCACAACCATTTGGCTCCTAAATCTTTAATCGGTACCTCTCTGAATTTGACGTCTGCATAGGAATCTCGATCTCGTTATTCGGAACAAGCGCATATTTGTCTTGATTAAAGCGCGTTCGATCGATGTCTGCTGCATAAACACCTGCATTTGTACAGCTATCTATATCATTCGATGGATATGATGAAATCACATGTCGTGTTATTTGATTTAGTTAAAGGAACGACTGCTTTAATACTCCCTTCATCATATGAATTAGTCCTTTCTGCAGTGTTACCAGAGAGTACATTTGCATAATACGATCGTATCCTCCATGCAAACTGATCCACAACAATTGATAGTTACATTTTTATTGATCGTGATGATTATGTTAAATCATCAGTCACAAGTTCAATTATTAACATGTATCTTACTATAAGCGTACGGCTCACGTGTGATTCAGCATATTCAATGGAATGACGCTTTGCTCCCATAACACAGCTTCAAGGCGCTGAGTCGCTCGTTCGCTAATGCTACGTAATCAGGATTAAGCCGTTACAGTCGATGAGTTTTAATATCGATCGACGGCAACGCTTCCCCTTTAAGGAAGCGATTAGTCGGGTCGTGTCACGATGAACCGAGTGGAATTGCATCGCTTGGAATGGTTTCCCGGTCTGCGTCCCCTCTACCGAGTAACATTCTTTTGTGCAATGTTACCACAAAGTACACTTGCATCATGATAGGACCATATCGTGGCATCAATGTCGCATGAATGGAGCAAGCCAAAGGGACTTCAGGTGTTAATTGATGTCGTTTGTTCTGACTGTTGAGTATGCGCTCCAGCAGCGTAGTCCTATCGTTTAATTTCACCGTAACGTTCGTCAATATCTCATTCACATTACCAACGGCAACATCGTCATATTTTACTTTCCTCATGCCTGTATAAAACCAAAAAGACATAAGCACAACAGCAAATTATATGGGAAACATATAATTTGCATAAATATCAGTCAGAGAAGATTTTCTGAATAAATCTCATGTTATGTATAGACGCATGGCAAAGAGGGAGTAGCTGGTCCTGTCTTTTTCTGTGAAACAATCATATATAAAGTTGTTTTTGAGTTTGTGTGCTATGCCCATTTATATCGATTGTCGTTATTTAGTTGAATTCTTCTAGACGCATGAACGAGATATTATTTAAAGCACACAGCTTCCAATCGCTTGTAGATTTGCAATCATCATAATCATCTCGTTGATCACCATTGTGACACCAGCTGGTTCAGAAAGGAAAGATCAGTGTTTGATTTCGCTTCATTTGCAGCCCACAGCAAATTGGAACCTGTAGGAATGATTTCATACAATCCAAAACAACAGCTGTTATGATATGAAACCATGTTCGCTTCTGGCTTATCTTATAGTGTTTGCTCAATCCTCTTGTATTAATTCTTATTTGTCCTGTCAAGCACCAATTTGCTATCACGCCAGTAGCTCTTACAGGGTCTGTGTTTATCAGTTTTTTGTATGAAAAGCTGAACGCTCTTATCCTTGTATGGCTAGAATATACAATTTGCACTATTTCGGGGCGTAAATAGACTATGCTATTGATTTGAGGAATTCGTCAGGCTTGTGTTTCAGAATGTTAGGAAAATATAATTACAATGAAATATCTTACACTCTTGCAGCAACAGTTTCGATCGAGCTTTAGCGCCGTCGCTGCGCACTGCCTTTTATTTTCTAAGTTTATTGTGTGCACTAATAATTCAGTGTTGTTACTAGATAATAACGATGTTACGATAAACCATAATAAATAAACGTAGAGGTTGATAAAATGTAACGCGTTGTCATGGGCGACGATACTGAGAGTACAATGATACTGTTGTAATGTCGTCAAAACTTTATTCAAGCTGTTTACCACATAGATAACTGATGCTTATTACCAATTTAATTTGTTTCTGTGGTCCAGACATGATGCCACGTCCAATACTGAATTATCAAGAATCACAGCTGTATTCGTGGTGTATGTGATCAGTATCATAGATTAATGTTCAGATATACTGGCATATACTACAACATTTGACACTATTTGCAATATCGCATCCATCACACTATGGTGGGCTCATTTATGTCACAGGAAACAGGTTGTCTCTTGCAGCTACCGGTTGTGGATGACCTTGTGCGAACTTTATCAGAAGGACAAATGGAGGCTTCTGTTAAAAGGGATCACGGTGGATCAATCAGCCATTCATCTTCATTACCCTCGCAGCATTACTCATATTTTACTCTATCGTCACATTAATGAAGAGAAGAATCATAACATATTGCTAATTAGAGACAATGAGTCATTAAAAATGTTGAACGTGGCGAATGAATGATTGTTACATTGGCCATGACAATAAGATGCTATAAAAATACGCGCCTCTCCTACAAAGGTTAATCAATTTTTGTACGGAATATCACCAAACATTATCAGCATTGCATCAAAACCAATTCCGCCATTCAGAACAGGATTTATCCATAGACAGGAGATCGGTCATAAGGTTTTTCTAAATCTAACAAACACTGGGGCCGTATTCAAGAAATATCTTAAATCTGGTTTAAGATAAATCTTTACTAAGATTGATATATTTCTTGAATTCGAGTATTGAGATCAAATCAAAGCTTAAGAATATAGATGTTTCTTAAATACGGGCCTAGATTACCTGAATAGACAGAGAGGAGAGATTGTCATCAATTTATGTTGATACTTAGGTTCTAGATAATTCTTTGTGAGAGATTCTCAGAATGAAATTTGCATTGCGTAGGCATGCATAACAGCCCTTTCGATCAGGTTTTGTCCAATAATCGATTATGATATCGGACTGTTGCTCTTTTTTGATGATCAATAAATTACCCCATTTCCTTTTTAAGAATTCGATGGATTAATCGTGGCAGCTGGTGATAAAATCATTGATGCATGTGAGTCCATTGTTCTCAGCGGCTCTATGTATTGAATGTGTCGTTATTATAACGGCACTGATTCAGGTAGGGCATCAGGTGCGTAATTTTGCATCACCTAATCTTACGAATAAAGGGAAACTTAACCCGAGTGAATGCCATCGGCACTATAATGTGATTGTATTCAGGCAGCCGTTACTTGCAGCTACTACGGTTAAATGTCATATAACATTTATGGCCGTTGGTACACACTTCGTGAATGCCCTGTTATTTCTTTGCCTTACTTGCCTTGCCCAGGCAACGCTTGAGATGAAGTCGGCTTGCGTTGTAACATATGGCATCATAATGATTCTGTTTTAGGGGAATATGCTGCGGACGTAATTTTGTATCACCAACCATTGAATAAAGGAAAACATGGCAACAGAGAGTGAAACCGACGGCACTATAATGTGATTGTATTCAGACAGCCGTTACTTGCAGTTACTATGTTAAATGTCATATAACATTTATGCCCGGGGGTATACACTTCGTGAACGCCGTGTAATTGCCTTGCCCAGGCAAAGCCTGAGATGTGGTCGGCTTGCTAAGTCAACATATGGCATCATAATGAATCGAGTTAGGATTGAATATGCTGCGGACAGAAGTGTCCTCACAACCATTGTAGGCATGAGAAACGCATGGCAGCAGAGAGATATAGAGATATATATATATATATATATATACCGATATATATATATATATATATATATATATATATATATATAATATATATATATATATATATATATATATATATATATGTATTCATCCTCTAACATGAATCTCTCTCGGCGTGATCTAAGCTATAGGTATATATCAGCCTAAAATATCTTCCCATTGCATATGTGTTGAACAATATAGCTCTCAACTGTACTAAAGTACAGTATATATATATATCGGAAAGCTTATAAATAACGACAATGTATAACAATATAGCTCCACTTTACAGTACAGTCCGATATATGGGAAAAAAAAACGACGCGCATTTAATATGGCAAAAAGCCAGGAACTTGACGCAAAGCGACATTTCAGTCATTGAATGACGTAAATGCGGTTTATTGATCTCTGAATGTAATAAAGATACCGTATAATATTCTTCATAAGAAGCTTTAATTTTGTTATATTGTACCTTAATTTGAGTTAACCACAAATATTTCAGTGGATTATAGCAAGTCGTGAAGCTACCCAGTCACTGATGTAAACAGTGAAATTGTCTCACATAGAAATCGAACGTTCAACTGATGACTTTGTCGCCGCGACCACAAGGTTGGCGAGATGCCAACAATGTTTAAGGTCAAGAACACGGTTGGTTATTGATCAATCGTTTATTGAAAGAGGCACTGATTCGTAAATAATACAATCGGACTCATCCATGAGCAGTGTTTAATCTCAATATGATTTGGCTACCGAGAGCCTTTGGAACTTTCTACAAGACTAAAATGTACCATTTAAAATGGACCTGCCTAACATATCCGGCTGTGACCACACATCAACAGCACTACATTAGACATGTGAATTAGACTTCTAAGAAAGACAATTATGAACGCATTTGAGACCCGGCGTTCTCCTAGCAACTCACTCTAATGTGCTTGTCCATTCCATTACGTAAGACTGGCTGAAACATAAAGGTCAGTGCGATATGATTCTTCATTTGGATTCATTGGGATAAGCTAAAAGTCATCCACATACAGTGACTCTCGCTGGCTGTGGCGATTGTAAGGGTTGTATGAGCGAGCATCCTCTTTAAATGCATCCATTGAAACCGAACAATTCTCTTTTGTAAGTAATGTGGAGCAAAATGACTTTGTAATGAGATTTGTAATAGTGACACTGATAAGCCTTGTAGTCTATGGTGCTAATTCACACAAGGACAATACACATAAGATTGGTGCAAATAACGTACGCGTAGACCTATTAATCGTGAAATGATAACCAAAGACGCGTTGACATCTTTGAATGAAAGCTCCGCCCATAACGAGTTATAATGACATTTATAACATATTCGAACTGCATCATCCGTCATCTTATGCAAGGGGACATAGCGATGGCCTAACATCATGCAAGTTGACTATTGACCAAGACAAGTTTGTGATATTGACTACAACATCTTGAGGTCAGTTCTAAATTGACAATATAGCACCATGCAATATTAGTCTTTGACATGTCTTAAATTTTTGCAAGAGGATTATTCTGAACATCGTGCAAACACCTGCCATATTTCTCACATTTATATTACTCATTCAGCACAAAATGTTGACTATAACACAATCCTCCTCATCTACGACAATAGCGTGTTACCTACCATTGTCTATTATAACCTTAGATAACTTTTTTTTATTCAGGATCTATCATTGCCAAATCATACCAGACATCTGCTGCTATAATCAAACTGCATCTGACATTACTGTTTCGTATGGCGTGTTTCAAAAATCATCTATCGTTAGTTAACAATATATAACATTATATGTACTATTCCAATCCATCATCATAATACATCATCAATCATAAGTTAATTATCTATGATCTTTTGCAGCCTTGATCACCAGTCATTGACTGCCATTTCATAACATTTCAGGTCAAATTATGAGACAATATTTTCAGACAATATTTCGTCCCAACCAATTACCTTAGACTACGGGTCTTATATATTCGCCCCTGTTGCATAGAAAACAGCCAGGATAATGGGTGAGAGATATACGAGAAGTATGAAAGAAAGCCTTGGAACGTTATATGTGCATTAAGGTGATGGCCAGTTGATGTCTAGGTTCGAACATATTTTGTCGCAAGCCATTCTTTACAATACTGAGTGTCAACTAAACTGCAACCATGATAGGTCAATCATTTATAACTGCACTTTTAAATGCTTATTGTGCGGATAAATTAACATTGAACCATGATTTTTTTTTATTTCTGTTGAACTGCAATTGATGAATTAGCAAGATGACGAATGATAACTGTGATGGCTTAATTATCAGAAACATAGCTGCAAATTGGCGGCAGGTATTAGCACACACCTTTGACAAATGTGAATGAGGAGCAGCGTCAACTTCGGATATTGAGCCTAGTATAATAAATGACCCTTATATAATTGATGAACCATAACTAAATGCCCGAGTGTCATCTAAGCATTCTTGATAATTCATTGCGATTGCTGTACAATGACTAATGAGCATGAATGACTAGTTGTTTCAGTCACCAGCCGATACGCAACCCTCCTCAAGCTATAACTGTGTTGATTCAGCTCTGAATAATGACGACCATGTATTCTACTGACTTCATTTAGAACACTGGCTACTAACACTTGAGCATAAAAGTCCTTTTAAAAAAAGGCGATTGTGGCGAATACCTAGAAAGTGTTAGGGGCCGTTCAAAAAAACCATGTTATGCTATATCAAACTACACACCACCCCCCACCATCCTCCCCCACCTCACTCCTTTTTAACGCTCCATGACACTGACATAAACATCACCCAAAAATAACCGTAACGCTCGCAGACCAAAACCCCAACCCACTTAGTGTTACGATATCTTGAACAGCCCCTTTTCGAATAATGATAAGTCGATAGGGCACTGTTGTAACTCAATCCTAAAAAGTGATGACGTTAAGCATGGAGACTCACTTTGTTTTCAGCCCGAAAGCTCCAACAAAGTACCAAAAGGAATCACACATAAAAAAAGAGATCAAAAATACAATGTGAAGGGTAAAAAGATTCAAGTGCTTTTATTCGAGTGCTAACCTCTCACAAATAATAGGATCTCGGGGATTACGTTTTCAGAGCAGGAGTCAGAAGGCAGTATTTCGGGAAAGAATAGAAACTAATGTGTCTGCAAGGTTTATATTTTTGCGGTAATTCAGTGGCGATCCTCGGCCGTTTGAAAAAGCCTGCGATAGCGAGTGGCTCTCATGTCATGGGCAATAAATCCGCTGATGCCTTGGGTCATCACGAAACCCATCAGAAGCGGGAGGCTCATGCCTGTATAATAAACGGATAGCGGGGAACTAATTGGATGTGTTTAATTGGAACCTTTAAGAGATAGCAGGTCGCCAATTGTGATTTCCCACATCTGTGATATAGTGTGATAACACATATAGGTAATTATTGGAGCATTGTCATCACTCAATGACAGAAACAATGCATCACATTTTACGTTTGTGAATATTATGGTATATGAAAATTAATAGCTACATTATATTCCAAAACCATTATTGAATATGCCATGCCAATGTGAGTATATGTTCTCTATTTAGCACCACAAAATGTCAAAAACGCACAATATCTTAATATGACATTAAACGCATACATCATGAATTGTTGTGAGATGGCCAGCTAGAAACGTAGATGCTCTTGTGACACATTATTACCAATGAATGTATGACTTGCGTTAAATACCTCCAATATTGTCCGCATATGCAATAGCTTCTCACCATTTACAGTTCCAAATGTACTACGATCGAGACATTTAAGCATCAATACCGCCAATATTGTCCGCATATGCAATAGCTTCTCACCATTTACAGTTCCAAATGTACTACGATCGAGACATTTAAGCATCAATACCGCCAATATTGTCCGCATATGCAATAGCTTCTCACCATTTACAGTTCCAAATGTACTACGATCGAGACATTTAAGCATCAATACCGCCAATATTGTCCGCATATGCATAGCTTCTCACCATTTACAGTTCCAAATGTACTACGATCGAGACATTTAAGCATCAATACCGCCAATATTGTCCGCATATGCAATAGCTTCTCACCATTTACAGTTCCAAATGTACTACGATCGAGACATTTAAGCATCAATACCGCCAATATTGTCCGCATATGCAATAGCTTCTCACCATTTACAGTTCCAAATGTACTACGATCGAGACATTTAAGCATCAATACCGCCAATATTGTCCGCATATGCAATAGCTTCTCACCATTTACAGTTCCAAATGTACTACGATCGAGACATTTAAGCATCAATACCGCCAATATTGTCCGCATATGCAATAGCTTCTCACCATTTACAGTTCCAAATGTACTACGATCGAGACATTTTAAGCATCAATACCGCCAATATTGTCCGCATATGCAATAGCTTCTCACCATTTACAGTTCCAAATGTACTACGATCGAGACATTTAAGCATCAATACCGCCAATATTGTCCGCATATGCAATAGCTTCTCACCATTTACAGTTCCAAATGTACTACGATCGAGACATTTAAGCATCAATACCGCCAATATTGTCCGCATATGCAATAGCTTCTCACCATTTACAGTTCCAAATGTATACGATCGAGACATTTAAGCATCAATACCGCCAATATTGTCCGCATATGCAATAGCTTCTCACCATTTACAGTTCCAAATGTACTACGATCGAGACATTTAAGCATCAATACCTCCAATATTGTCCGCATATGCAATGGCTTCTTGTCACTTTCTGTTCCAAAAGTAATACGATCGAGACATTTAAGCATCAAGACTAAATTGAAAATATTTCTTATTGCACCAAATCACAAACAAATGCATCTGTAACAAATCGAATTACATTGCATTGTACGATATAATTTCTGTTGGATGTGAACTTAATATACGCGTTAATGAGTTTAGTTCTGGAGCTAGTGAATGTTACAATATATTGGGTAGAAACGGGTCTACTCAGGTGCCGACAATTCTTCTGACACACTGAGCACTCTCTCAGTAATAGCTCAAAGGTTTGTCTGATATTCAATCGTACGAAGGCAAATTTCTTGCTGAACCTATCTACCCCTCCCCTTAGCAAATAGCCACTGCGGGTTGTTCATGCCTTTTCTGGTGTTTCGTGATAATATTTAGGTGGTCTCACTTCATAGCAGCAATTACGTTCTTGTTCAATGCAAACAGTAAACGATCATCTTTGCCTAACTGATATGCGGTATGGCTCACATTGGGGTACAATTAACTCAGTAGTATTAATTTGCAATGCAAATTGTTACCCAAAGCCTCCAAACCGATGGATCTTTGTTTAATGTCTTCGATAAATTAGTGCTATTTATTTTCGTGTATTGGGATACAAGGCTGAAGTCCATCTGTTTGTTTTAGTGGCCAAATACTAGCGAAATTATCATTCAGATTTTTGCTAGTTGACAGACCAAGAAATAACCGATTCACGATATCTAAATGTAGAAGTTCGGTCTGGAGTCATAATATATATTATTTCAACCAACCGACATTAAGAAGGAATAAATGCTAGCATATATATGAATGCTTCAAGCATTGACGAAGCCATTAACTTCATGTAAGTGCCTCTGTGACGCTGATGTCTTGAGATCGCATCCAAGTTTTGTGAAATAATGACATCACAAACAAATTCGCACTAGCGTTGACGCGGCCATCACGCAGTTGTTGAAAAAATATCAATTTAAATCCCTTTTCCGAATCCGGGGCCTTTTGCTAATCAGCTTTTTGCTTGCACCTAAGCCGGCATATGCACCATGGGATGTTTGAGAAAAAGCTGTTGAAGAGTTCGGGGTCAATTTTATTAGCGATCTTGTTGCCTTATTGTCAATAGCAAACGACCTGCCCAAGGAAATTGTTGATAATGGAAGCATGTTTGGATGTCAAATAACCACGAAGGGCATAACAAATGTGCACATTACTATATGAATATTAAGAGCGGGATGGATTGATTACTATGGCTATTGTCACTTGATTTGACCCTGGCTGGTATAGTGCAATGCAAGTCTCCGCACGATCGATATGACCGAGAGATGTTTTTTCATTAGATATAAGTGCCTATACATGTTAGTAGCATTTAATCGGCACAACATCATTAAGGTTTTGGTAATTTCGCATGAACATTTACCCTAAATATTTTACAATGCAACATTAAGATCCCAATACACACCAGGCGCCTCTTTGTCATATTCTACTTCCTCTTCGTGTATTTAATACATAAGACTACAGCTGCTTCAGCCATATACCATCGGCAAAAGCATTCGTGCACTGTAACATTAGCCTTGTAGTCTTGACATTTTGATGTTAGCAGAGCAACGAAGCAAATATATCTACCCAGGTGCCTATCAAATGTGCGCGAAGGAGAAAATGTCACGCAATGGATGCTATGCGGAAGATTAAGTGCAATAATGAAGAAAAGCCCAAATGGAATGACATGGTTGCAGTGTGTCGATTTGATTATGCATAGCCAGGGGCGTAGCCAGCGATACGCACTAACGCACGTGCGTAACATCAATTTGAAAAGTGAAAAAATAAATATGGCCAAAAATGGCACCAAAGTCAAAAGCTGACGGGGGTTAGACTTTACTATCTGGAACTGCATAGCTCTTCCCCGTCTGTGCGTAACATTTTTACAAGCTTGGCTATGCCCCTGATAGCAGTCTTACATGGCATACAGTCTAATGGGCATATTTTTAGCCGTTAATGCACTATCAACAATACGACAAACCGTTCCGACGGTTTCAATTTTACAATCGCTTATTTTGAGTCTTACCAAACGAGAAACAAATTGATCTTTAAAATTTAAGGCACGACTCAATGTAGCTTTATATTAGATAAGGCATAGGAATACATTGCAATATTAGACTCGGCAAGGAAATGCACCGTATTTTGATACATGACTGCACTGTGACTTAATAAAAACTTGTAATATTTAACTCCGCTAACGCACTATGGTATAAGAACGACTTGGGCATACGCTGTTAATTAATACAAAGATTCAACATGGAATACACTGTAAGGTAGCATTGAGCTGGACCGGGGAATGTACCTTAACATAATATGAGATTCGACTTGGGAAGATATTGTAATATACAGGGCACTAGATACAATGTAATACTCTGCCAGGGTTTGCAATGTAACATAATATAATCATATAGCATTTTATTAAGTAATATTAATATCAACTGTAAGTTAACACATGCCTTGGGAATGCCACACATGGTTGAACAGAAAGAGAAGAGCTGAAGGCAGATCATCATTATATTCTCGTTCGACCTTAACAATGATTAATTAGATCCCTGCAACAATACGTTACGGTGCATTATTTGCGACACGTATATCTTGTTTAGAAACGGACTGAGCATGACGACTTTTACAGTTTTGTCAATCTAAATATATTCGGTCTCACAGAAATATGTATATATTCTCACATTTTAGAGAGACTTTTCAATTTGAAGCGCAGAAGAGCATTTTAAAACCTTCCTGTGCTACATTTCCTGATTGCACGTATGCAAAGCCCAATTCGACAAGAGCGCGGGAGTTGACAGAACAAAAACGCGGCGATTATTTGTACGTTTCGACTAGATTACGAGTGGTGCAGAGCGCAATAGCCGTGCATCATCATTTCCCTCAACGAATTACTCAGATTTATGTATATCATCACTTCAATGAACATAAGATATTTTATCATATAGCTAATGAGAGACAATGAGTCATTAAAAAAATTTGAAAGTGGAGAATCATATCTTCTTACATTTTTCAAAACAATATGATGCTAACACAATACGTACCTCTGCAACAAAGATTAATCGGTGATTTTTATGGAATATCGTTCCATATCATCAGTATAGTATCAAAGCATTTTTGACCATTCATAACAGAATTTATCCAAAGATGAGAGATAGGTCATACGGTTTTCCGTTGCTGAGATATACTTCGATTGCCTTCTTCATAACCCGCGTAAATGACCATCAAAACTTCTACAGCAAAGCCTATAAACTGTTGCCTGATGTGCCACGCGCATTAGGATTAAAGATCATTTAACTGTCGCCAGTAATGAACAGGTAATGTTAACATAAAGGGACTTCTGTCACAGTGAAGAACGAAGGTGCATTTGTCATTAACTGCGTTTTTCCCAAGCTCACCATTGACATGGTACGGATTGATTTATTGGTGATGTTGAATATGGTAATTGCTGTAGACATCACTAATCAATACTACAATTATCATTCTCCAGAAAATAACTAGGCTTTCGTGACAATTGTGTATAATAGGCAGTTTCGTCGTCTGTTTATAGATATTGCCGTATTAATCATGAATGTTCCATAGAATAATGAACTCAACAGAAACATGTTAGATATGGACTGGAGAACTCCTTACCGAAAGATCGCGGCAAATGAAAATATATTGCTGAAGGAAATACAAATTTAAAAATAAGATTCGGCATTATGTATTATATATTATGTGATCAATATTACGTGGCATACACCTTAGATGAACACAATGGTCTCATAGGAGTGTGCTAAGTGACGCTAAATAGAGTAAAACAAGTTGTTGACGATGCATGATGGGAATGATGATAGTGGAGTCTGGAATACTGTTTTCTTCTGACCAAATTGACACAATTCTTCATACTGTTCCCTGTTGAGTTTAATGTCATTCGGTATGAAACTGTTCATCAGCACACAGGGATATATTATGTCTGACAAACACCCCAATACCAATTTATCTGGCCTTTTTCGACCTTTACAGTCGAGATTCATAATAGTGGTTATAGGTATATCAATAACTCAGATGTGGGTCATAAATTGCATGGTACGCACATAGCACATAGTGGAACGTTAAGTAGCTCTACAGTACGTAGCTAAGAAATATGTGTATGTATTTAGCAAGATCGCTCTTACTTTGACTCTTTAGTGCTCATATGCAAATATGTGACAAATTAATCCATTGATTGGGGGCTATCATCGCATGACGTAACTGGCTTGCATTGCACTAGGGTCACCCGCCAGCTTATACTCATGCGAAATGTTCGTCAGATCTTTAGTATGTCAAGAACACCATGTTTATAAAACCATTGCCTTTATTGCCACAGACCGCTACTTGACAGCGTTAAGATGTACATTGACCCAGCTCATTAAAGGCAACGATTCATACCCAGAGTTACTTCTTGTCTGACCGGAAAAATTACTTGTATTTGATAACTCATACTTCTTGTCTGACCATTCTGATATGTATGGATGTATGTATGTATGTATGTATGTATGTATGTATGTATGTATGTATGTATGTATGTATGTATGTATGTATGTATGTATGTATGTATGTATGTATGTATGTATGTATGTATGTATGTATGTATGTATGTATGTATGTATGTATGTATGTATGTATGTATGTATGTATGTATGTATGTATATGTATGTATGTATGTATGTATGTATGTATGTATGTATGTATGTATGTATGTATGTATGTATGCATGAATGTATGTATGCATGTATTTATGTATGTATGTATGCATGTATTTATATGTGTATGCATACATGCATATGTATATGTTGTAACCATACATATATGACTTCATCATTTGTATCGCACACAGAATGTATCGCACACAGTGACTGGTCGGTGCTCAACAAAGATTCTATTGTTCACAAACTACAATATTACCCAAGGGCATATACTTATGCTGTGATAGAAATAAATAGTGATGTTGAGAATATACAAAGACGTTGTATGGAGATAAAGAATATGGATAACATTATGCGAACATGGAATGGCCGAAGCGTAAGGAATCTACGTTTAAAAGGGATCGCGGTAAGTGGTATTTCAGAAAAGCTCTTTTATCATTGTCTTTTCCACGTTCAATCTCATGTCTCTCATTAACAGTTAGTGAGATGAGCACATGGGACCAATCATATTAAATCATTATATTACGTAGTCAGTGAATATCTGCTCCGTTCGTGCAATATGGATGTATTGATGGGATGCAATGCGTACCTCACGCAACAATTATTAAGCTAGCAAGGCAAATCAATGATTTTCATGCAATATCGCTCCACATTATTAGTTTAGACTTACAAATACATTAGGTCAATAATAGTTAAGCGCAATAGGCCGGGATATGCGCCGATCAATCTGTTGGATGCGGACGCAGGCCGTGATGGCCGTCGTTAATAACTGCATGACTGACGAGCAAATACGACCACATCCCATGTAAACTATTGCATGATCTTCTCTAACTATTTTTTTTTCTGTGCAAATGATATTCATTTGGTGAATGTAGTGGTTTTAAGAGACGCTAGGACAACACGCTATGACAATAACGCTTCGGCTAAAGGTGGCGTCTTCCTCGTGCGAAAGCCTCGAGTGAGCTCTATTAGCGAAGCTTGAAACTCTTTGGACAGGTATAGAAAGCCGAAGTAAATATAATTGTTATTTAGATTAGCATCATGACACTCAAGGATTGAACAGTAAGCGTCATTTTTTTTATACGTTTAACGTTGTTAGCATCTAAATAAATATTTTAGTTTATTATCAATATATTTTCGAAATCATTTTTTTAATGGAATGTGTAATTAATAACAAAATCCAGAGGTTGTGCATCTTGAATGCAAACAAAGGTCAAGGTCATCGAACCAAATTTCGTCCCATCAATATCTTCCTGGAGAATGATTCGATTGTAAATACACTTACAGATTATGTAGCTACAGATATATATATAATAGCACGAATACGACCATAAGTTGTCAAACCGCCATCCTTTTGTACTTGGGTCCACGACTGGATATACTACTATGTCCACATAAAGTCAATACACTTTTTTCTTTCAAAATGTTTACAAATATTTTGGTTTGACCATTTTAATATGATAGTCTAGTCTTGATAGCGTACAAATATAATCTTATAGGAATGGTTTCTTTGAATTTTAAATAATAAAGCGAAAATAAATTTTAACAAGTAACCATTCGTTGACATTACCTGATAACCTCAATATCTTGCTTACAAAAATGTATACTTTGGCCCAAGTGGTCACAATAATGTTTAAACATGAGCGTAGAATGTGTTCATTTGAAGTTTTTAAAAATTTGATTTTTTATAATTTTAATACCAAAAAACTGTATTTTGTCTCATTATTCGTCCATGTTCAACTTTGAATAAGTTCGCAAAACGCTGCCAATGGCTCATGATGATCATATCTATAACAAATATTATAATTCTAATCGTTGATGACCGAAGATGATTTCAAAATTCCTGTATTCCGCAAATAGACGCAAATATAAACGGGCACGAAAGGTTGGATCTATACGTATGAATTACTATCTTGACCATTCGTTGACAACCTTGATAGGACAAAAAGTATATATCGGGGTTATAAAGTGACAAAAAGACTTTTATTTTCATTAAACGTTTTCATTATATCATTTAAGATATGCCGAAATAATAATTAAAAAATAATGATAGCAAAAAATGTACATAGAAAATTTGTCAACGAAAGGTTGGAGTCTACGAATGGTTGTAATTGTCAGTATGTATATATATATATTATATATATATATATATATATATATATATATATATATATATATATATGTATATATATATATATATATATATATATATATATTATATATATATATATATATATATAGGCATATATATATGATATGTATACATATATATATATATGATGTTAATTACGGTTTTTGTGATGAAGATAAATCTGTTGATAACCTTGATAATTATAATGGTGATGATAATGATTACGATCAATAAAATGTCATCAAAGTTCGTCGAGTAACCCCATACACCTATAGAACTCTTGCTTTACAGTTTTTCACATCTATACATTACTGTCTGGTGCATTCGTCAGTGTAACAAAGGTTTAGGCAAGTTGACGCATTGCTTCTAGATTTCTCATTAAAAGCATTTTGCTTAAAAAATTAGAGATTACAAGCCGTAATTGGCCATCTCAGCAGTTACACATGGTGTGTTTCAATCACGTTTGCCTGGTTGGCATTTACGCTGCCTCTTTCTCTTCTGTATATCCGATTATGTCACACGCACGAGGTGACACTTACATTGATATGTATCAACATTCATACTCATCAATATCTACAGCTTGATCTCTGAGTAGATTCTTGTACGTCAAGATTGAATCGAATTAATCAAGCGCATATTTTGAGCGTCCAGGTCGGGAAGCAAATTACCTTAAACCAATAAGCGCTCTACTCTTAGACTCCTATTGTTTGGCTAGTCCCCACTCAACAACAAGTATTGAGTAACAGTATAGAAACGAAGGATCATCGCAAAAAGGAAAGCCTAAAAAATAAAAGCTTAAGAGTTGACCAGTGAATGCAAGTTTCATATGTTTAGATACTTGCTGCAATAATAATCCGTTTTGACATTTGCTGTCGTTTTCAAACACGGATAGTCAAACATCATTATTTGTAGCATTGCTTATGGCATATGATAAAATTAAGGTCACACAAAGGCATGACACAGTCGTGTCATATATGTGCCAAAGCCATTTTTGTAGTCTACGTGAGGCACAATTTTCGTTCGTTTACGATTCGTCATCAGTCATACTTTTACAGCTTCATAATGGAGCAATCCACATATAATAATGATTGATATTAGCATTTTTCGTGTTTTTTTGTTCATGTTATTTGCGGATGTGATGAGGAAAATTGGGGTACTTGGACATCTCCATCTACGTTATTTATCATTACACTTCCTTCCGATCCTAGTAATCGATCAAGATTTGATTAGCCTAATACATCGTCAATCAACAGCATTGACAAGAAGAGTGTTTCACCTACGATTAGATTACTGGAAACAGTCGGAATGATGTTATAATCCTCCCAAATATTACATGAAGCTGGTCTGATAGGTGTTGAAATTGTTTTAATTTTTTAAACACAGGTATTCACATAAATATACAGCGAAAAGTATTATTCAAGTCCTGCTCTGTGCGATTTTCTGGAATAAAGATGTCAAATCAATGTTTCGTATGTATATGAGACTTTTATGAACAAAGCCGTGAACAAATGGTAATCAGCCGAGTGCTGTTGATCATAACTGTATGGTTCCGATATATTATTTTGCGGTCTGATGGCATAAAACGCTAGGCAGTTAATTTGCTAATTTGCTTTTTTTTTTGGATAACTTGACAAGCTTGTTCGATCTGTGAAATAAAACTGGTGACGTCATACATTTCGCGCGTTCCCAACAGCCTTTGCTGAAAGCCGCTTTATTAGCGTTTACTGTTGGCCACACAGATTGGACGTTTATGCAGGTTGTGCAATGTAAGCTAATAGTGACAGAAAATCCTGAATATGTGGGGTACCCGAGTTTTTATAGCACTAGAGACGAGGAACATTTTCACGACGAAGTTAATTGCTTTGTCCACTGATATCTTTAATAAGGAAAAAGAGAGCATCCTTTAATAGATGGGATGACTTCAGTCGTGTATAGTTCTGAGTGGAAAGGCGGGAGCAGCAGTTGATGTCTAATGTCTAAAACCATACATTTCAATGACAGAGGTGATAAGATGTGGTGAGAGTTACATTACAT
>CM067346.1:27240276-27265276 GCA_034190875.2 Urechis unicinctus
CAAATTCTGGTCTAATTGACCTGATCTGTAATTCTCTCTAGCTAATTACGTTTGTGTCAGGGAAGCATTGTGTCTTATTAATATGAAAGTATTGGAAAAAATGTATCCGATCCCCTACGTCATTGATTACTCACTATCCACTATTGGTTCCTTGTGTTAATCCTTACCATTGTTAGTGAAAGTCAAGAGATCGAAGATGGAAACATGGGTCAAGCTACGATGACAATAACGGAAAGCCTTTTCGAAAATGCGAAAAATTCAACATAGCTTTCGTTTATTTGGGCGATTCAAAGCGTCCTTTAATAGATGTTGGCATATGGTCACCGACAATGTGAAGTAAACTATTTCAGAATATGCCAGTACAACTGAACCTCTATACTTGATGACGATAATATTTTTCACAGATGCAGGAATGATAATATAGCATATATTCATAGTCTTATAAAAGCTGCGCATTGTTCTTTATGGCGGTATCCCATAATGGCTGTCAAATTGCAGCCTGCGGCAAAATTAGCACTGATGTGGTAAAAACGTGTTAAGAGAGACCTGGCGGCCTTTTCACTATATATACACTGGCGCTTTTGCAAATACCACCATGCATGTAGAGTGCGACCTTAGTGCGCTGAACATCAGATTATTCGTTCTGAGTAAAAACCGGCCAGTGGTTTATTCTGGCACCCACATGCATATGATAATTTAGTACATGGAACGGGCCATGCTGAACACATACAGTCATACCTTTTCATTTTATATATATAAATATATATACATATATATAAATATATAAAGATATAAATATATATATAAAATATATATATATATATAAATATATATATATAAAGAAGCGATATGTGTATATATATATTTTTAATATCCTATATATATCGATATCAATGTATATATATTATATCTATATATTTATATTTCTATCTCTCTCTATATCTCTATCTATATCCTGTGTATATATCTCTCTATATATATATCTATATATATACAGATATATATACTATAGTACATGGCAATTCTTATTGCGACCAGAAATATATTCAATGAGTCATTTGCTATACAGAATGACTTTTTGGCGAGAAACACACCACTCCATACTCAACATGTCTTGTGTAGTCTTTTATCCTTAAAATGTCACATTCATGATTATTACGGAAATAACAATAACACGAATACAATGTGGAGCGATATTCCTAATGGTAACCGATCATACATTGTAGCAGATAACGTTTTGTGAAAGGAACGCAACTTATCAATATAGCCAATGCTACAAAAAGGTGTGCGAGCCCAAAGTTAGACATTTTGAACGAAACCAGTGTCTCTAATTACCTATATGTGATAATCCTTATGTTAAAGAAAGTAATTATAGAGTTAAATATGACTAATTCGGCGAAGGCAATGATGACGAAAGGCTGATTGATCCACCGTGATCCCTTTTAAATGTAGCCCCCGTTTGGCCCTAGCTGAGTCTTTCAATAAGTGTTCGCATTAAGACTTCCGGAAAGGGTAGCTGCATGAGTTTATTAAGTGTACGATAGTTTGATGGACGCGATTTTTCAGTTATTGGCTGCTGTTTTACCTACCAATATATCTGATCCTCAATCTATGAGGCAGACACAACGGATAGAACATCGATTGGTGATCATGTTTTATCAGACGTGGCTTAATGTCTTGATCACAGTGAAATTGGAATTTCTTTCTATTAGCAATAAATATGCGTAAATTATGTTTTGACGATATCATAACATTATCATTGAACCTTCATGGTCATTGCTTCCCCATGACAACATCATTGCAGATTCTAAACATCGCTATTCTCGTCAATCGCAGCATTAATGTATGTTCTTTAAGAACACCACATCACTTTTTACTATCGAATCGTACTTCAGCACTACAAATCACTGTGTGTAATACATTAATGCATTAAAGACGAAGTCATTTGTGTAATGCGTAGCATTACAATGGCGCGGCTGGAGAACAGGATCAGCTAGTTTCTCCATACCACGCGATTATTCATTTCAGGCGATTTACCTAGAAAAGACTACAGAGTAGATCATGATTGAGTGTGGTTCGGTATCAATTTGATATTGTGCAGGGAGGAGTAATGTATATAATCATCTTACTCTGCTACTTACATGAGTAGATTGATATAAGACGTTGTTGATGTGCTTTGCGTGGGTAATGTGAATGGGATATGGACAAACATTCCATGTTATGGCGCAAGTGTTCTGTTTGGTATCACTGTATATAGATAGGTCATATAACTATATTCATAGCATGAAATGACAACCAAGAAAATCTTCAACATGTTTACTTTGCAGTACAAGACAAAAATCGCTCAATTCAAGCCGGCGCTGGAGTGGCGCATGCTGTCCACGCCATTTACTGGTGCATGGTGTTGACGGCGTGAAATATTGGCGAGTCACAGATGGGGCAGTGAAGGCAATCGGCTTGGCTGTAACTCAGTGATTAGTGTGCGCTGTTTATACATCAGGCAAAGGTCGACAGTGCAATAATAAAACCGTTGTGTAAGACGAATGTCCAATGGTTATGCCAGTTGCCAAGGTCTAAATTGATCAGCAGAAGCAGGAATAGGATTTGGACATAGGTCATGTAGCGAGGACAAATATGTGCAGCACCTTGATCCAGCAAAGAGGCGACACTCAGACAGCTGTACCTCTAATAATTTGCAAAGGTTCCGATTGAAATCTAAGAATCAATTGCTTGTGGGTGAATTGTAACGAGGGATTTGATCTCCCTTTTCTACCAAATCATCTGTTCTTGTCTGCAATTAATTGTACACCAAGCGGCTTGGATTTGGTAGTTTTGTGTCACGAGTTGTGTCATTGATTTTTCTCCGTATGCTGACAAATATTGCATTAATTTGCTGATCGCTTTCTATGTTGCGTTGTGAATGAGAAAAAATTGTATAGATTAATTTAAATTTTAGCCTCCACCACCTACTCTATCACAATAGCTCTGAGGAGCATGCGCGACTGTGTGTTTGTGTGTGAGTGTTCATGTGCGCTCGCGTGTGTATATGCGTGTAATGCATCGTATCTCTGAACACCGCTTCAGCGGATATTTGAGGAACGTTAATTTCTGTAAATAGAGATAAAGTTTTAAGAGAATTGGCAATAGCGGAAGCATTGAGGTGCTTAACGCATATATAGACAGGTCCATTCTATTGTTTTTTGTCTCAAATGCCAGCGGATCGTGCACATGAATTGGTGACCTTCAAGTATATCTCCCAATATTGAATGATTGTAAGTAGAAATGCTAATGGAACCTTTTAGTGTTCACCCGAGCACCAGGTGCTTGATGAAGGTTTCCATATAATAAGTAACTGCTCTACCCCCAGATCCTATCACAACATCCTTTGTACTTGCACTTATATATATGGCATTGGTGGGATAGCATTTTTACGAATGCTACAAGCGAACGGAAACGTATACACTGCCACCATCAAGTTTAATCTTTCCATTATGAACGGTGAGCTATGACGGCTAGATAAATGATAAAGCACTCCATTCAGTCGATTGTCACATGGTTTGACATTTGAGTCATGGGGTATCACAGACTACATGGTTTTAAATAAATGCAATGATAAAAGTCATTGTATTTCACTGTTATGTATTTGTCAGGAATATTACAATGAAAATGGGCTTGTGAGCGGTCGAGCCTGAAGTCTGCAGATGAGATTAAAATGTTATCTTTATGAATCGATTATTGAAATGAGGGATGAAACATGCTGATAATTAGAACGGAGCTCTTGAACAACTTTAAATGTATCAAATGCAATTGGCATACTACATAAAACAAAAGTGCCGAAAAACACACATAATTTGGATGCGAAGCTGATTTGAGCAGTACTGCATGTTAATAAAGCTGCACCATGCGTTCTCTGTCAACATATTAATAACACGAAGTTCTATGGTTCATATATGATTGATACGCATGGGTCGTTTTCTGAACAAAATATGAGGCATAGCGGTATTATGCTTGGTGGTCACGATCACATCGGGATTCAACGAGTGTTGATGCCACCTTGTATGCAAATGACCCATATTGTTCCAGGTAACAGCTTAGCATATGTTACAACGAAGCTGTATATGTATGTGATTTGTTTTCAGAATGGATTGACAAAAGGCATATGACATCTATTGTACATATCGTGATCCATGATTCACCTTCAGTATGTACGTGACAATGATGCCGTTCTATTTGTTCCGCTATAAAAGAATGAGCATCTTTATTTTGTCGCGTCGACCAATGACGCCACTGGATGCGACAAAGTTACCCCTCATTTGAAATGGAATTATTCTCTTGGACCGATGCAACCAAACGGGTGGGTGTATTGACAGTAACTTGAGAGTGTTAAAGGTCTTTCCCGTATAAAAGTAGAACATGTCAGTGCACTTTATCACCAGTTGAGCTTCAATTATAATGCTCAACCTAGGCATGATAGAGCGGCGTTTGATTGTCACGCTCCTGTCGTTCTATGAGATTTATGTGTCTAGGGGTCGTATCCATAAAGAATCTTAACTTGAGTCGTCTTAACTTGAGTTGGCTAGCTTAGTTGAGTTAACGAACTCATGCGTATCCACAAAACAATTTTTTAGAGAACTCAGCTGAGACCGCCAGCTCAGGCCTGGCAAACAGCCATAAAAGGATTCATGGCTATAATTTTAAACACGTATAATCGCGATCAGTTTGTTTCTTGTATGAAAAATCAATTATATGTTATTAAGTGTTCATTTGACAGAAAATTTAATAAAATGGCGAAGAATAATCGATTTAGACGAAGGAATCAGGATAACTGACTAATCTGTAGTCAACAAGTTTTTTTATATGATAGTCTTCCGTCGTTTTCGTTTGTCAAAATAAAAAGGAATAGCCTTGATCACGGTTGTTTGTGAATATATCACTCACCTCTATTCAATCAGTCTGTACAATATTATGTGACATCAATTTTATGATGGTTTAGCCATTTGCCACGTGTTTCACTAACACAAATTCCTCAGCACTCCAAGCAGCGTCATTGTTATCCATGAACATGACCACAATGGCACGACGAACCATTGTTTCTTTTGGAGACGATTTACACGCCTAGTATGTATAATAATCGGCAATATAATCACGGCACATAGGAGAAATAATTCCATCAATGATGCTTGCACAATAACATTTTAATTACGCGATGAACACACACACTTTTGTCCACTCCTTGGTCAGTTTAGTTGTTTGACAGTCATCGAAATTCACGCGTTACTTGGTCACTGCGCCCCACTAGTCTATGACGTGACTTTGTCTTTGTCGCATAAAAGGGAGTGTTTATCGCCATAAAAACCTTGTCGTTGGTATGCTTCGGGGACACTTTCAATATCTGCCATGCTATTATGTAGTAGATTCATAGACTTGCAGGCTTGGTATTAGCCCTACAAGACGTCTGAGGTATATATTCATATTACCGTTCGACCGGAGCTAGCTTTGTATCTGCTTTCCTTATATTCAATGATGCGAAATGTGAATCTTGACGCCGTTGTTTAGATTAATCAAGTTTAAGAAATTTATCAGTAATATGACCAATCGTACATGAATATTTTATTCACTTGGAAACTCCCATCCACTCAAATTATCCCACAAACCACTCCTAATTCAAATCTCGACTACTGCTAGCTGTCTCGCTTTCTTGGAAACAACAGCCTTACCGTTGGACCGCCATTTTTAAGTTTGAGCCTGCGAACATAAGTCAGCAACCTAGCTGACTCAGGGTTGAGCTCGCTAGGAGACTTAAGATTCTTTTTGGATACAGTTAAGACGACCAGCTCAGCTTGCTGTCTCAAAAACCTGAGTTTGCGGACTTAAGTTTCTTCATGGATACGGCCCCAGGATTCCACGTAAGCCATGGCGCTAATTGGTAAGTTAGCCCTGTCAGTTATATTGGCTCCTGAATTACAAATAAGCGAATCTCCAGAGATAACATGTGTCATCAGGGTTGTAAAGCTTGTAATTTAATCGATTACTACATTACGTACATCATCAACATTAATTATTCGGGTGCTATTTAGATCAATAAAGCGCATTCCTTTGTCAACTGCTAGTTACGTTTACACCAACCTAGCTTGCTGTGCCATTCGTGGCTTTTAATCAGGCTTTTCGGGTGATTAGATTAACCCGCCATTACTCATTAGTCGCGACCGGTACTGTGCAGCCAACTGCTGACCTTGTGAGCGAGTCTTGTCACAATGCCCGTCGAATCAAGTGCCATAGCACGATGGCAATGCGATACGATGGTATGTTACACGACGATTATTCATCATACATATATACATACATATAAACATATATGTATGTATTTCTGTATTTCTGTATTTCTGTATTTCTGTATGTATGTATTTTTGTATGTATTTTGTATGTATTTTTGTATGTATTTGTATGTATGTATTTCTGTATTTCTGTATTTCTGTATTTCTGTATGTATGTATGTATGTATGTATGTATGTATGTATGTATGTATGTATGTATGTATGTATGTATGTATGTATGTATGTATGTATGTATGTATGTATGTATGTATGTATGTATGTATGTATGTATGTATGTATGTGCTTAAAAGTACTGCATTTCCATCTTTGCGGGACAAAAATTTTGGCCGGACATAAAGGCATACGGAATATATTTCAGATGTTTGTTTTAACATTATACGGATATGAAATTGCATTCCGTATGTACAAATGAGTTCTTGTGGTGCACAAATAGCTCAGTTATGTGCATTTTATTACAGTCAAAGTAGAAGTATTTGATATTGCGTTATCTGAAATTCGCAGGTAATAAGTGAGACCAGTTGACTAACTGGCTTATATCTAAACTTAAGTAGACTTTGCATGATGACGGGTAGGTCAAAATTATCGAAGCAATTGACCTTATCTAACAATGTGGTGTGCTGTGGCATGATAAATCTCTATGCGTCTACATCGGCCACACACTGTGTGAACTCATCACAGCTCGCACGCGTTGAACAAGATGGTTGTTTCTGTAACTTTTTACATGCGTCCAATCAATCAAATTGTGGATGCTGAAAGAATGCAGACTTAATGATTAATACTTACGTGATGAGTCTAATTTTTTGGATGGGTCCACATACAACCAGGCATCGAGAGCAATACAATTCAATTAACCGTCCCATGTTTTGTGATGCAATCCGATTTTCTTGGAGCGCATTATTTTCTAGGGCTCTGATTATTCACTATTAATGAAGACAAATGCTCTAAGATTTCCTGTAATTAGTCAAATGTTTTAGTTACTCATACGCCCTTTGAGCTTCAGGAAACAACCCCATTTTCATTCATCAGTAATCAGCGTTTTGCAAAGAAATGTTTGTCATGCATGTAACCAAGATGATAGAATTGCACGTGCTCAAAATGTAAGAATTAATGCATTTGACACATGATATCGCAGTTATTACGGATTTGCTGATGTTATGTCTTCGATTATTTTCAGCGCGTCTGTCGCTGTGCAGGTATGCAAGTACGGGTTGGGGATCTGTCGCAAGTGGCGTGAGTTCAGCACATAATCTAGTACGCACAGACACGTAAAAAGGGGTGCTTATCCCTGCCCTCATAGTCACGCTCCCAGCAGAGATGCCCTGCCAGCACTAAGTGGGCCCATTTAGAGATAATTGTACCACAGTGAATTTCCTGTGCGAGCCAAAGCTCGCACGCCTGCGGTATCAGGGACAAGTGCGCCCTGAGGCCGCTCCCACAAAATGTACACAGCTGCGTTGTTAGAACAAACCCAGTGGGCACAACACGTGGAATCCACGTGGAAAATACGTGGAGAAACTGGTGTAATTCACGTAGATAATACGCGTAAAAGGCAAGTTGAATTCACGTGGATATGGACACGTGGAAAACACGTGTGCTCTTCCACCTAAATTCAACGATACAAAATATCTGTATTCAGGTGGTTTTTACTTCCTCTTTAGTAATTTTTTTTGTTTTTTAATATATTTCACAAGATCATTGAACCAAGTACATTTATTTCTCAGAAATATCCAACTATAAGTTCTACATGATCACAAATAACAATATTAAACATGTTTTAAACATTACGAGCAAATGTCAACATACAAAGGCAACAAATTAGTGGAAAAAGGCAGGTTTGTTCATGAAACACATTAAACCGGTCACTACATGCATGAGCATCATGAATATACACAGATATGGCATGATTTACTTTCACCCTAATAGAATGCAAATTATAAAATGTACTTAAAAGGCCACTGAAATGCAAAACCGAATTTTTGTTATCGCATTTTGATGATAATTTTTAAGTGACTTTCTGGGTGACGTCACCTAATTGACACAAATCAGTCAAATTCGTCTGGGTAAATGGCTTTCATCAGTAAACCACTAAACGAAAGTGAGTGAATGAGTTTGATGACTTCATACAGGAAAGTCTGCGAGTTTGATCGGTAATATCTCGGCAACCAGTTATGACATCTCAGTCATACTGTTGTCAAAATGTCACAAAATCATCTTCATAATTAGATGACAACACAAATTTGGATTTTGCATGTAAGTGGCTCTTTAAGTAGACTATCTAGTCAAATCTATGAAAAATATAAATGTGTGAGTAAATCAACAATCATTACCAATAGGCAATATTTAAACTTCTCTTGGGTGCATTCCTTAGTCGGTTGGCTAGAAAGACATTAACAGCAGCCTCGGTGAACCCATGACTCTTCACTACACTTTCTGCACAGTACAAAGAGGACAATATAAGCTATATAATTTCATACATCATACAACTGACTTTCATTAGCTAATGTGTATCATTAAAATCAAAAACTATCCTGGACTTCCAAGTAATAAGCCAATGGTGAACCTACCGACAATTAATTTGCAGAGTGCCATTTTCTCAATGCTGGCTTTGTCACCTGACCCGTTCATGTTAAGCTTGCACTGCAGGGAATTAGTGATTAATCTGCAAGCAATATGTCTGAATGAATACAATTGGTGCATGAAAATTTCTTAAACATTGCCAATTCAGACAAAATGCATAAGTGCAAGTTGTTTGGATCATGGATTTACATCATATACATATACATAGAGAATCTCACCTGCTTGTCAAATCGTTCATCGTATCCCGGACACTGCACAATGATTTTCATACACTTCTGAAACTGACACAAAAATGTGACATTTGGAAAATATTTCATTGCTGTTTATTAGATCTAATGCCCACTCCTCCTTAAAAAAACTGCAATTTTACATACCCACAAATTTTTTTCTCTGGTTGTCCATAAACTGCTCATTTAAATGTTGCAGTTCCTCAGTGCTGTTCATCTGCACAGCTTCAGGAAGCATTTTGCCACTATCGGCCAGCTCTCTCCTCTCCTGCCTGTTCAGTATATCCCTGATTTGCAGAGGCAGGAGAGGCAGCGCTCCTGAAAAAACCTGTGCACAAACAAATTATGCAGTGTTCAATTACTATGCTGCTGACTACAAACTCATAAATAATACCTTTCTCAATAGCAGCATTAAAACAGAGAAAATATTTAAAGAAAATATTCACAAATGTGCACTTATGTTAAAGGAAAACCATCATTGCTCAACCAACGACTGCTAGAATGAGTGACAGATGAGCCATGACTGTGGGACTGAGTGACAAATGAGCGATGACGACCGTGTGGAACGGATTGACAGATGAACGATGACTGTGAGATGGACTGACTGATGAACGATGACTGTGAGATGGACTGACAGTAGCCCTACAAGACGTCTGGTATAAATTCATGTTACCGTTACACCAGAGCTAGACTGACAGATGAACGATGACTGTGAGATGCACTGACAGATGAACGATGACTGTGAGATGGAGGAACAGTCAACAGATGAACCATGGCGTGTGTATAAGATGGTTGTGGTGTATTAAGGAGCAAGCCTCCAAAAAACCACGAGGCGTGCCTACAGCCTTTCCGCTGCAACTAACTAGCTGCAACGGCTGGCACTTCGCTGAGAGCGATAATACAGGTTTCATGCACCAATGAGCATAAAATCATAAACCATGAAGACATTATAAACGGCAAGCAGTTTTTGTACAGCTACTCGAGTAAACTTATTTTCATTGAAAGAATAACATTTGAATATGACTCACTTGTAAACTTAGAAACTGTCAAAAATATAGCAAATGATCGAATTCTCAACTTTCCAAAACTGCAGCAAATCGCGCCAATCAGCGGTTAGCAGTTAACCCCCGGTGGGGTCTCCACCACGGACCAGCAGGTCACGGGTTCGAACCTCGCCTTCGTTTGGAGAGTATCTCACCTGAATTTCGACTCATCATTCCAGGAGACCCCTGTCACGATAGTAACTAAGCAGATGAAAGCCAAAAACCGTCATCATCCCCAAAGCTCATAGATCGATAGCACCAAAAGTTGTGAACCCACTATATCTTGGCATATCTAGCACAAGCCTAGCTGGGGCTGTCAGGTTAACACATGGCCATATTTCTGGTATAAACTGAAAAAACGAATATTTAAATAATAATTTACAAATGGGTCCTAAAATACACGTCTTTTCCACGTGTTTTTGACACGTCAATTCCACGTGATTAATACTCGTGGAATCCACGTGGATATCACGTGAAAACTCGTGGATCCACCAATTCACCAAAAATCCACATGATTTCCACGTGGATTCCACGTGTTGTGCCCACTGGGAACGTATCAGGGAGACTAATGCTTGCCCAAAGACAAGAAGCTGGCCCAACGCATCCGATCAGTGTTCCCGGGACAGGGTATCATGATTGTATCCATCCTCACAGCAATATATTCCTAATGCTCCGTGACCTACGAGGTCCTGTGTATTTCCACACACGACAAGGGCGGTTTATTCATCCTTATGCACAGTGATCCCCGCGTTTACATGAGTGCACTCTCAACGGGAGGACTGGCAGCTTCCGCCGGGCCCAGTACCTGCAGCTCACTGGTGTCAAAGCCACTTTGGTGAGATAGGACGGTCACGGTTGCGTTAACATTAATCTCCTGCTGCTCCCTGGCGATGGTAATTAAGTTGCTTACCTGGAGAATCATGTTGTTTTGTGCAATGTTTAAGCCTTCTTCAACGACAATGACCCTATTAACTTGAGAACGTCCTGGTATCGCTTAATTTCGACGGGTTGGTCAACAGTGCTTTTGATCAAGTCTTTGTTATTTGCCAAAAAGTGGTACACAGCATTGAATGCAGTGCAAGGATGCGCCTGTGGGTCTGTGTCTGTGTCTCAAGCAGCTTCGAGACATATATACAGATGCTGTCATTGAGACACCCAATGCCGTGCTGCGTTAAGCCCTTTAGACGTGTCGGGAAGAAAGGTGCTCTATGCCGCGTCTTCCCCGGACCCCAGCGCTAAGCCATCCGCTTGGGGGTCATATCTGACGTTACGGCTGGTAACCCTAACCACACTATTGCCAGCAGACGCCACACAGTGTTATTGACGGTGTAGAATGTCTGGGGGCGCGGGGTACGTGGCCTCTAGGTGGTCGTGCGACGACACCCTGTATACTATATTCGCGTACCACGCCTTGAAGATTACCTAAGTTTTCTTTATCAAACCTACAATGCAGAAATGTTCCCGCTGTTCACGAATGCATTATTGGTCTGTTAACTACCTGTGATGAACGATGCACGTGTTGCGTATGGATTGTTCAAAACTTCCACTCATGTATTGACAAAATGTTAAGCCAACATATCAGCATCGTAGAGAGCAGCCTTGATTCTTCTGCAAGTAAAACCAAATCATCTGGCCATCACTCTAATCGATTGATATTAATCTTTTGTATGTGAATTGTCAAAATATTGTTTTCCTAATTGCCTGATATGTGTGTAGTTATGCGTGCTATGCAGAGCGAAAATGCAAGATAGTAATGGCATCTGGGTACGATCATTCAAAGATAATTTGGGCATTATTGTGGCATCTTACTTCTCCATAAACTGAAAACGATGTTGTGAGCAGTGAGACCTGCTTGCTAGTCTTCAATATCTAGGACCTTATAAGACTAATGAGCGTCTCTAGCAATTTCCGACCTGTTCTTGATCACAACGTGCGAACCAAGATAACGAAATTCTGGGAAAAGTACAGTGTAGGCCAGAAAAGAAACCTACTATTATTCTGAACCATGCGATTGAACAAGGTGCTAAGCAGCAAATAGACAGCAAAAGTAGCTTTCTTAGCATGGATGGCATTTATGTATTTTGTATTCATGGAGCAAATCGGCGGCAAGTCACGAAGTTGCCATCTTGGAATTACGGCCCCTATTGATATTTCATATAAGGTGCAGCCTTTCCATTAATCATTTGTATTCATCGTGTAATTGTATGTTTGCAACTTACATTGATCCAAAAATTGCGGGTGTGTTTTGTCACATTAATAGAAAGGTACCCGCTGGTCATTTTATTTTTGTCACCTCGGGAAACAAACTTGTTGCTTAAATGTATACATGACATACTTTTGAGAATGTTATTTGGTTAAACAAGCTTAAGAAACAGCATTTCATGCGCAGTAGTATGATATTACAAAATGCGCAAAGTATATTTTCGGATAATTGCATGGAGAAATATAGTTGGCATGCAATCAAATAAGTTCACTGTTAACATGTGCTAATTTATTTATCTATTAGTCGAGACAAATATAGATCTTATCCATCTTAGGGCAACTTGTCATATATTACGCTGTAGGGTGTTGTTATATAGGGACGATAGCTTATACACACCAAAATACTAAACTTTGCATAAAAGCCCACACATAATACCTTACTAAATGGTTTATTTGTTATGGCAACGTCAAGAATGGGACGTGATTTTGTAATTGTCGTCATTTTAATTTTGATGCCCTCCCATATGTGTTCCTGTGGTCGACGTGAACGGTCAGACCAACGTTTAAAGGCATCTAATATGCCTACTAGCATTTTGTCGATTCCTAATGTAGGCTGGCTTGTGATTAATACGTGAACATTTCCAAACGGATGCTTTCCTGTCGTTTTGTTTAAATTCGCATAGCATGGATGGTACAGAATAAAAATCGAGAAGGAAATATCTGATGACTGTTCGATAATTGGTGGCAAAACCAACAGAATATGCACATTAATATCTTTCAATTGGTTTGTCTCTGGCTTAAATGTCAGCTAGTAAAAGCAAAATTGTTGAGTCGAGGGATGTGTAATCAACAGTAAGTTTGAATGCCTTAGGTTACTTAAAATTAATGAATACTGCTGTGTTAGGTCACCCTAGCTATATTACGAGACTGGAATATGTATAGTGGCATATCCATATCACGGTAAATATTTCTCACCGTAGGGCGTATATTTGATTGCCTATAACTTGCGTTGCTTTATTACTTACGCTCCAAAATGGGGTGACCATCTAAGCAACGAGTTTCTAATATCACTCCGCTGCTCTCATGCTCTCAGATTTCAAACGCAAACTTTGAATGATGCATGAAACCAGCAATGCACGATGATGGCCACCCGGTGTGAAAACTATATCGGTTATTTATGCTGTGCGGCAATTTGAAATGTAGACGTACCAAAGACAATGTCATTCAATTTTGTTCCTAACAGTTTGTTGATTGTCTTCACCATAAACCCATGCACTACACAATTTTCTATTGCTGTTCTCCCTCAACGCCATCCCCACAAGCAGCTATCGTAATGTCACCTTATTATCATTATTCTGTTATTATACACGCTCACGAAACCGGAAGCCATTAGTTGCATTTCTGCTAAAGCACGCCAGGTGGATAATCGTTGTTTTGACACAAATTATATCACATGCAAATGAACTTGTCAAGTAGTCGAATAGAATAGCTCCTGGGTGTAACATTGTCTTGTGTAGAATATTTAATAGACATAATTCACTTTTCCACGCCGATACAACGGCACGTGGAACAGCAATTTTGAAAACGGTATATTGCAGCGGTTGTGGTATTTATTGCTTACATCACTGTTACATAAAACAAAATAACAATCTATATTATGTGTTAATAAAGGGAAATATTCGTATCCAAACTGTCTCGTTTGATAGGTATTGTGGTAGCTCAGAAACACATTGGATAATACTTGATGATCCTCAGCAGCTATCTTATTCTCTTCCATGACCATAAGTGTGGAGAGAAACACATATGGTTGCATGTAAATAGTATTAATTCTCGTTTATTAGAATCGTGGAAGGAATCAGTCTGGCAGTACTTTAATGGTTGAAGATGGGCTAGCGGTTTGCTTTGAAGTAACCATCATAGCGAAACGGCCAATGTCTATGTAGGCTATGAGTGGTAGAATATATGAATACTGCCCTTAATGACCTTTTCAATTACTGGAATGACTTAGCGCGCCCTTCTCTAATTGTAAATGAACCTCATTGGATGACGACAATGCTTCGGTAGTCGTTTGTGTGGATATACATGCTATATCTCAAATGTGTTAAAAAACAATAGGAAATATACCACGTCTTTGTAAGCTATGAAAGATAGAATATATGACAAATACATATCTAAATGACCCTTTCAATTAAGAGAATGACTGTTAGTGCCCCTGTAGCAAATATAATGCATGGAACGGTGTTTCATTTTTTATGATCCTCATAAAAGCTGATTTTTTATGTCATTCGGGCGCTAAAGTGTCTATGGCGTAAAGTTTTATACCTGTTTGAAGGTGAAACAACAGCGAATCGATCTATGTAAGTTTCGATACCGAATCATACATAGAATAGGAACTTGTACTTAAAATGTACCGTGCACAAGATCCATCGGAAGCCTGATTTAAAGATTTGCTCACGACCGGATCGATACAACAAGATGTCGAGTGAATGGATTACATCAGAAGTGACGCTGTACTCTGTTTTGACGTTCATCGTTTACAGTATGGATAATTCCCCCTGTGCAAAGATACGACAAGCATGTCGTGAGTTTTACTCGGCCGATGAAATTCATGAAGCGAAAGAAGCTTTATGGGCAGTAAGTAGGGAAGAGTGACATCCTTCCGCCATTCGTTAGGAGACGAGATTCCCCAACTCGAGCCGAAGTTGATGCAAATATTGACGACATTATCGGGGGACTCCAGAAACTAGACGCTTCTGATAAGATGCCCCAATTTGCTGCGAGTCCTCAAGGTTTGCATCGCATTCCTAAGGCTATCCCCGCAGAAACGTGTCCAATATCGTTATGTGAGCGAGTGTCTCATTTAGAAGATGCATTACAAAAGTTGAAGATACACATTGAAGAGGATAAAAGTCATAGACGTCAATCCTATGCATCAGTTGTGACCTCGCGCTCTCATGATGAAACAACCAAGCTGATGCCGGTGATAACTATCTCCAGCAAACTTCGTGGCGCACCTGAGCCAAGTAGACACCTATTTGTCTACCGGATTGAAAAAGACACTAACATTAAGGATATTGAGTCTAATGTTGAAGATTTTAATATTAAGGTAAGATCAGTAGAAAAATTATCAAATACGGAAGCAAAATTCGACAGCTTCAAAATTGAGGTAAAAATATCAGATGTTGGTCCAATGTTAGAAGAGAAATTTTGGCCATGCGGTGTATGTGTACGAAAATTTTATCGCAATAAGGTAAATGCATAACTGCGTTACACGAAAATATTTGTGTTTTTGTACTTTATTCTTTATATATATCATTTTTTACTATGACTGACTGCAACTTTACAATATGCACGTATAACTGTCGAGGCCACAATGAAGGCACCATAATGTACATACGCAATCTATTAGGCAAATGTGATGTTCTCTTAATCCAAGAACATTGGTTGTTAGAAATAGATCTTGCTCAGCTCGAGCATCGCATAGGTGATGTATCAGTTACAGGCATTTCTGGTATGGATGACTCTGATTTGATTAAGGGAAGACCTCATGGTGGCTGTGCGTTTATACACAAAAAGTCGTCAAAATTAACTATATCCCCGATCGATGGTGTACATAATAGAAGGTGTCACGCTTGCATTTTAACCCTGCACTCTAACAATATGTCCCACAGGATTCTAGTTATCAATTTGTATATGCCATGTGATGTTAGTCCAAGGTCAGCACCTTCCAATGAGTATGTCGAGCTGCTTGTCCACGTCAACTCAGTCATAATGTCTTGTACGGATGTCGATGGTATAATTATTGGAGGTGACCTAAACACAGACTTCGCTCGCGCCGATTCCCCTCACACTGTTACCTTGAAGACTTTTTGTCAGGAGCAATGTTTAATTCCTTGCGATTTGTTAGATAATAACTGTGTAGATTTTACCTATGAGAGTGATATGTCACATACAAGGTCAACATTAGATCATTCTATGTTGTCCGAAAGTCTGAGTTCATCAGTGTCAAAATACGAATGTCTTCATGAAGGAGATAATTTATCTGACCACAGTCCTGTACTTGCACGGCTAGATATACATGTTGCACGGGTGGTTAATGATGAGCGCCCAACCACTAATAGACCAAAATGGAGGGAATGTGATGTCAGCGATATTCATAGTTATATGCGTAAATTGAGGAAGTTATTACTTGACCTGAATGTTTCAAATGATGCAATTAGTTGTACACAGATTAATTGCAATAACCATTATGAAGATATTGATCGTTACTATGAGGAAATCGTGAATGCGTGTGTCCGAGCAGCTGTTCAGTGTATTACTGGGACTAGGAAACGTAAACATCGGCCTGGCTGGGGTGAACAAGTCAATCAGCTGAAAGCAAAATCAATATTTGGTGTCGACTCTGGGTGGAAAATGGGTGCCCCACCTCTGGTGTTCTTAAAGACATCCACTGTAAAGCCAAACGGGATTATAAAAGGGCGTCACGGTACGTGATCAGAAACCAAAATAAGCTTGCGTCTGATAGAATGGCAGTTTCTTTGGCCACAAGTGATGGTCGCAATTTCTGGAAAGAAATACGGAAGAAGCATTTCAAAAATAAGTCGACCGTGTCCGTAATGGATGGCGTGCACGGCGACGACGAGATATGCAATGTCTTTAAAGATAAATATGAAATACTTTACAATAATGTGTCTTATAGCAAGTCTGCAATGGATGCCCTTAATGTATCATTGAGTCATGATGTACACTCTAATTGTGCTGGTGGTACATGTGGCTCTTTGCATGCTATCGACATTTCACAAGTTAGGCAAGCAGCTTGTAAGCTTAAACGAGATAAGACAGACGGTGTTTGTGAAATAACTTCTGATCATATACTGAATGGCTGTGATGAGTTATATGCCCACCTATCAAAACTTTTTACTATGATGTTGAATCATGCACATACGCCACGTGGTATGCTAACATCTACGCTTGTTCCTATTCCTAAGAACAGAAAACAATCATTGAATAGTAGTGATAATTATCGATCAGTAGCTCTTAGTAGTATCATAGGAAAACTGTTAGATAATGTGATTATTGACTATCAAAGTGATGTGTTGAAATCGGGTAGTTTACAATTTGGATTTAAACCGTCACACTCAACAACACAGTGCACTTTTGTATTAAAGGAAATCATAGATAATTATGTCAGCGAAGACTCACCATGTTATGTCATATTATTGGATGCTTCCAAAGCGTTTGATCGAGTTAATTTTATGAAATTGTTTGGTTTGTTACGAGAGCGTGGTATGTGTGCTATGACTGCTAAACTCCTTCTGAACATGTATACGCATCAAACGTTAAGAGTCAAGTGGAGCAATAGCTTCTCTGACAATTTTAATTGTACTAATGGAGTCAAACAAGGGGCGGTTGTGTCACCTATTTTGTTTGGTGTGTATATCGATGAATTATTGTCACGACTCTCAAACAGGAGAATCGGGTGCCATGTTGGTCACCGTTATGCAGGCGCGCTGAGTTATGCTGACGACGTCGCTCTCATTGCCCCTTCTTTAAATGCGGCCAAATCTATGCTTAAAACTTGCGAAGAGTTTGCCAAGGAATATAATGTTATATTTAACACATCAAAAAGCAATTTGTTGCTTTTTAATTGTCAAAAGCGCGATGCGAATCTACAACTGAACAGTGTTAGATTAAATGTAAGTGAACATGCTATCCATCTTGGATCCTACATAGGAAGAAATTCCGAACAATTGAATATTCATGCTGCATGTGGTGATGTTGTGTCGAAAACTAACATGCTGATGTCAAGATTCGGTCACTGTACAGTAAATGTTCGTAATACACTATTTGACAAATATTGCACAAGTTTTTATGGATCCCCATTATGGACGCTCTCGAGTAATTCATTTCAAAGCTTATGTGTCACTTGACGCAAATGCATCCGCCATATATGGAAATTACACTATAGAACAAGATCAATGTATATTCCTTTTTTAGCTGGTAGATTACCTCTAAGAGAACAATTAATGTTGCGATGTATGAAATTTTTCGTAAATAGTCTTAATAGCACGAATCATCTTGTATCGGCGGTTAGCATTATAGTATTAGTATAGGTATAGTATTAGACCATCGTCCCAACGGAATGCTGCTGAAAACTTGCTTCATGCCTTGACATTCTGCATTTACATCACAAGCAGTCTTAACATTGATGTATATTAAATTATACCTCACACAAAGAAGCTTTCTGCAGGGCTAGCATGCCTTAACTATATTCCACTGAAGAAGATTTATGGGTATCGTACATTGTGTTGGGTTCATAGAAGGAACTCATGATCAAGTCCCCCTAAACCAAGCTCAACATTAATGTAGCTTTAGTGATCCAGTTCATCACCATAAGCCTTGAGTTTATGTCCTGGTGCATCTATCAAAAGAAGCAAACAATTCGGAGCACATCTGTACATTAACCTCTGCGTCAAACGACAATAACGCTTTGTTTAAAGTGCAAGTAATGGGTAAAATATGAATTTTCGGGATCTTATAGAACGCGATTTTCTGATCAATAATTCGCAGTTCTTTTTTCGATCCGACGCGTAGTAAACAAGAAATAAGCAAAAACAAACGACACATTCCGGAACTTCCCGACCACACACCGAAGATGAACGGAGGCGCTGTGACGTCATATGTCACCAGAAGATCTATGTTACCACGGACGCCGTTTCTATTCGCGAACTAGCTGTCGTACTAATTTATCGCTATTTACAGAAACTCATAAGCGTTTTTGTATCCATGGTTTCTTGAGAATCTGTAAGTATACTCATCCTTACAATTCCCATATGAAAGTCGAATTAGAATTCATTAGTTATGTTTCCGTACTGATTTTGAAAACAGAATTTGCACTTGCCCGTTGACAAAATTGACATGGCCGGTAGTGATCAGTGTGGGGCGTCTCAAGTTTTATAAGGCTGTTTCACAGATAACATATAGATTTGTCTCGTCAGGCTGCAATATGTAGATGTATGCTAGCCTGACAGTAGCTTACACTTGTCCTAAACAATCCTCGGACGATGCCCAGTGCTCAGTGAGTCAGTTCTGGCCTACTGTCAAATTTGCTTCATATAACTTTACCCTTATGTCTTCCAGTCTGTATCATCATTGTGCGAATATGTGAGTACCAGTACTGCAATAATTCGCATCTAGGGCCTCAAACGAAGCATGTCATTTCTTTTGGATGACCAAGGACTCCAGTTGGACTGCATCATCACCGATAGGCACACGAGTATCAATAAGTACATCCGTGATGACCAATGAACCAGGTGCACTTGCTGAAATGTATGACTACCCTGACAAGGAGGAGGCTGAGAGGCAGCATATGGAGAGGTTTCTTCTTTAGATGAGTCATGTAGTAAGGTATCTAAAGGTGATGATGAATGATGGTGGTGGTAGTGATGGGGTAGGGGAGGGGTGGTGATGGAGTTGATGGTGGTGGCCTAAGCATTATATTGGTGGTTGGCCGATTGATATTTGCTTGTTTACAAGTAATATCTAAGCTCTGTTTATTTTTCAGCATTGGCTTCAGCTAAGTCAAGCTTGTAACATTTAAGTTTACCTATCTGTTAACAAGTGCACAAGGACATAACTATCTCTTATCATCATACTTACAAAAAAAAATGGTAAATATTGGGGTTAAAATTCACTTTGAACATCAAAGGTCATTTCAAACTGGTGGTGTAAGATGACGAAACAAACATTGGAGTTTAAGATCCTATCGCCCAAATGGCACCACCGTGCATAGCACACAGTGGGATTTGAACTTGCCACATTTGGGAAACTAGACAAACACCCACCCTGCTAGACCACAGTTGTGGACCTATCATCTTAAACATCATTGGTGAGGTAACCGCCACAATATGACCTCTGATGTTGAAAGTGATGTTAAACAACAATATTAACCATTTTTATTTTCAAATCATCCAGCATGTGTATGGCTTTATGACTTAATTTGAATGTTAAATGGGTCTGAGGTAAGCTAAGCTGTGGTGAAACTCAAACACTGTTATATGATTCCTCTTTGTGGCTTGCTGAGAATTAATTTTGTAAATATATATGTTGGACTGGTGTATATATTTTGCCATTTCTATTGAATAAGACATTGTTGGTATTTGTGAGCAGAATTGCATAAGCATTATTTGTATAATGTGCCCGCAAAATTTAATCATGATTATTGATGTGCAATGGCACAGGATATATAAAATATCCTGCAAAAATTACTAAACGACTGTTAACATACTGTTATTTGAGTGATAAAATATCTTTAGTACGAGATACAGGATACAGGAACAAGATGCCCTGCAGGTATGTCATGATTTTGGAATTGATGCTTCCTATCATTTTATGCATATGGTATAATAAATTAGGTGGACTGGCCTTAACTGAATTTTGTTGCTGGTTGTCATCAGCATGTAGTATCATCATAGCTGAATGTAAATAACAGAATAAGACACATAATGCTTTTTTGTCCCTTTATTATTGTAATGCTGGCAGTTTGAAACCAACATAAACTGATTCACCCTTGGGAAATCATCTCTAATTTTAAGTACAGAACAAGCTGGGAGTGGCACTCTATGATGTCTGCCTAGATTACCCCATCACCACTGTACCAACTGCCGATATGCAGTGAATCGGAATAACCTGCAATAAAAAGAGTACATGAATATTTTTCATCAGTTATCATCTGAACCAGATCATTTTTAAGTATATTCACTCATGCTGAGTAGTAACTTTCTTCTTGTACCTCTGGATATAAGCACTATATGCTATTTCTAGTGTCGAGGGACGCAGGAACCCTGAGACAAATCCTGGGTGTGCTGTAATACAGGACGCACCCATAGATTACTTTCTCGAGAACTTGTGGAATTTCCTGGCAGCATTTATCTCTGCTACTGTAATCATTGGCCCACATGAGCACCTAGTACAGAACATAATTACAATGAATAACTAGCTTTTCAGCAAACAAAAAATTGACATAAAACATGAATAAGAAGATGACTTGAAGCAAGACTTAAGGACAACTGTAAAGTAAAGAGAAAAATATCTGCAAAGATTGTTTGGACTGAAATGTGCCAATACCAAGTGCTGTTACCCAGTCGGCTCAAGTCCTCTTCTTTTTGAGGAGAATTTGCAGGCCTTTGTCTTAGCTGGAGGTTCAAATCTGCATGCCTGTATGCCCCCCTTAGGTTCCTAGTTCCTCTTCTTGGTGAGACAAACACTCACTGCTGTAATCCAGCTCATCGCTTCCGGAGTTGTCTGTATATGAGGAAGATGAGGACATTTTGCTCCCATGACATATAATAAAAGCAAAGTATAATGGCAGTTATGCACTGTACTAGGTGTAAGTAATAAATATAAAACTAATAAGGACAAGATAAAGTATGTATTATTGAGGTTGGTACCCGGTAATTCAAAGAACTAGTGTAAGGCCTTGAACTCTTTAAAGGCCTATGATATATGTAGTCATAAACATGTCACTGAACTTGGATCCTGTACAATTCACTGGAGAGGTATATTCAATTGTAACAGCTTATCCCTGATAGGTCTCGGTTCCCAAAACCAGTGCCAATATTTAAAATAAAATTGATATTTTCTGTTGTCAAGGAGAATATAAATTATTGAAATTTTATTCAATTTATAGCAAAAGCGAAATATCGAGTGAAATCCCCATTTAATGTAGTATCAGTTTTCATTTGCGATTAAATCAAATAAAAAGCACAAGAAAATATATTCTCCGTAACAGGACAGGCAAATGGTGAATCAATCATTGATAACCATTAAACGGGCCTGAAATCGAGGTGCAGACCTCTGTTCCAGTACTGCCTGTATTATCGCTCGGACCCCTTTGGTTGACGTTTTCACCCAACATAATAGAAGTTTATCACAATTTAATGTATTCTAGGCGAACAAGTACTCCATGCCACATTAAATGATGTGATTCGTTGCGGTATATGATGTACATGATGACGGTATAAAATACGATTATGCTCACACCTACCACAGTTCCCATGTAAAACAAACGAGGAAATGACTGCGCTATCCGGCTGGACGGTGACATATGACGTCACAAACTCAGGAGCCAATGGCCGTCGTTTTTTGCGCATATGCCAAACGGTCCGAAAAATCGATGGAAATATTGAAAAAAAACACACAAAACGACATCTATGGACGAAAATATTGTCGGAAACGTCTTTCACAGGCTGAAATACATCTAATTCCACTTTGATTAGGGATTCGAAAATAGACGTTACTTGCACTTTAATGAGCTATATATAAGTATATATCCCACAGGCAACTTTAGTGCATTAATGTGCGTGCAATGGTCTGGATATATATATATATATATATATATATAGAGATAGAGATAGATAGATATATATATATATATATATATAGATAGAGAGATAGAGAGAGATAGATATATAGAGATATATAGAGATCTATATATATATATATAGAGAAGATATAGAGATATCTATATCTATATCTATATCTCTCTATATATATATCCTATCTATATATATATCTAGATCTATATATATCTATCTATATATATATATATATATATATCTCTATCTATGTATATATCTATATATATATATATATATATGTATATATATATACATGTATATATGTACGATTCAGCGAGCAAACCCAACATTAATCTTGAAATTAAGGGATCGGAGTTCCCCAACGAGACACGCATGCTGATCGGATGGTAATAGGGTTGATTGGTGCAATGAGCGGCTCGCTTTGGCTTCCGCGAACCGTTCATGTTTATATCATTCACAGTCTCGTCCGAGGTACTTTTTGGAGCAGAAGACGAGGTTGGGAAGTTTGACAATGATTTCTCACATTATAAAATGTTATTGTTCAGCATGAAATATAAGCGGCGCTCAATAATTACCATGATATGTACAACTCGTACAACAGCGAGTGTCACTTTCTCCCACGTCCAGTAGACAAATGTGCGTTTTTCCGGGTTGGTCCAACATTATGTATTGGTACTATAATTTATCGGCCTGCTTGGTCACACAGAAGTCTTTGTCCAATGTTGCGTTAAGGCAGTCATTTAAAATCTTGAGAGAAAATACTTTGTTGTACAACAGAAATTCAGTTTAGGATGAATATGATCCAGCCTGAATGGTCATCAGACTGGAACCTTGCGGTGGTTACTAAGAAGGCGCTAGATGTGTCCACGGAACTGTCAGTCAGAGAGAAGCCCCGCATTTTTTTAACCAATCTCTTTTTACATCGGCACTAAAAACCTTTGCGCAGATTCCCTTCAAGGTGTGTTCAGAACAAATCTATCGTGGCCCGTATACAATGTTTAAGATGAATTTTCGGTGGTTTTGTGCAATTGTTGCCGCTTTTGTCTCTGAACAAGAAAAAACAATGGAATCTATCTGATAATTATTTCCACTACAAATGGTGAAGATATCTAATGAAATACGCATTTAACTATCGCTGTTGCAGCATCACGTCACACAATTCATTTTAAGGGTCTATCAACAGATAAACAGATTTTTTTTTAAATTTTCAGACATTAAATCCATGTCAGAGAACTCACCTTGATATGTAAATTGATATTCAGAATCGACAAAAAAAGTATATCGGGTCGAACGAAAAAAACGGCAGATGAACGCCACGAAGTGATGAATAAAAATATGGTATCTTTGCATTCGTATCATAAACGTTGCACGTGGTGAGGCCCTAAACCTGTTATCACATGTAATCACCCCATCATGAATTTGCTGGAAGTATATCAACAAAACCATAAATTCCTTATCGGCATCCATTGGGCATCACCTTAACATCCAATACAGACTACTTTATGTTGCATTTTTAGAAATATAATGATGTAAATCTCGAACGATACATGTACCTACTTTGTGCAACGTAAATGGTACATTCCACCAATGGATCATTAGCAGTGGTATCTTCCGGGTCTCCTGTAGTAGATTATATTGTGTATATTACGCTATTGTCTGCTACACAGTGGTGCTCATTTGAACACAAATTGCCATGGGCTATCCTCTATAGGCGATTAGGTTCATTTAAGGCCGTAATATTCCTTGTCGCCCATCAGCATCATCCTCTAGCAGGTCAACATAATAAAGAACCATATGATCCATTAAATAGGGAATATGATCTATTCGATTGAGAAATATGAATCTTTCAGATCGCATTGAAGAAACTGTAGATTTGCACAATGTTGATGGCAACATTTACCGTACACTTGTTAAATTGATTTGGATAGAAATTTTTAGTGATTTTGTTCACCACTCTCAGTTACCATTCTCGTAGAATAGAAAAACACGTAGCAGAAGCTCTCTCGCCAATTCTCTCATTATACATAGCAATATCTGCGCTTAAATCAACATTTGATAATATGTGTCTCGAATGTCTACACACTTCGCAAATAAAGGTGTGATTCAATGTATCACTGTGACACACCTTTCTATAAAAGTGCATACATCCACAGATGTGTATATTCCTACTGTCGTAACGTTTGGTAATATCTGGACGTCTTATTTATATGAGTTTCGATTGTTTAAATCGTCATCAT
>CM067346.1:27267776-27277776 GCA_034190875.2 Urechis unicinctus
TTATATACCTTCAACAGACAAAAGTGTTCATCGTTGTTACCTAACTTCATGAACGCATATACTAGAGAATTCAGTTGTTTTCGCATGTTTAGCATTTCGTGTCTTTCGCCTTATGATCTTTTAGTCACATGCCCTAAAATCGGTGTTGCTTTGTATTCACATGCGCATGCATCCATATCTGATTCAATTGGCGGATTTTATAAAGAGTTCTACGTCACTGTCAATCAACAACTGACATCAACATGTTTCAAAAAATATAAGATGCTTTCTATGCACATAGCAAAGCGCAAAGTATCAATTAGTGTGAACCTATGCTTACGCACAATACACGTATCCCAGATGCAGTTAAAATACTCACAAATGAATGCTTTATAGTTTTTCTGCGTGATGTATGTATGACATAAACAAACAAATATTGCTGTGTCTAAGCCTCCTATGCATGCTGAAAAGCTGGTCATGTGAAAGTGTTGCAGGTTTTGACACAAAGTACAATTAACAACCAGAAAACCACACCAGCATAGCAATAACATGATACAAATGTAGACTATCTATCTATGAGGTAGTTACAAGCGTTCACTTCCTCGGACCACTGCAGCCATATAGCTTATACGATTACATTTATTTACGATCACAATACGGATGGTTTAGTTATCCACACCGCACGAAGACGCAAACACATTTACTCGTTGCAGAAACATATCACTCCTTGTTTGCCTTGATGTCGCTATTTAATTGAGATTATTTAATTGGTGATTGCACAGCGGCGAACACAATAGATATAAGGTTGGCACAATGGTAGCATCAATTATGAAACATTACCATTTCACTGCCTGCCGCGTTACATACATCTCTGGGTCATATTAATTTAATTAATATTAACGCAGTCACTTGTGATTTTTGCTGATAGCCGGTAGAACACCTGGATCTGATCGCGACATACTCTTCGCAAAACAAATATTACCCCATTAGGGGTCTGATTGTTTTAAGACAATTATCATTAGCTGCCCTGCATGCATAAGTTAAACCAAAAAGAATCATGCTGTTATGGTTAAAAAGGAGTTATACTGCAGGGAAGATAAGCCGCTTTGCTGCAAAATTCACCTTAAGCCACCAGGTGGAGTGACTTATCCACTCTAACTGTATCCATTATTCAAAGGGTGGTAAACTGTGACTGGAAATCTTATTGTTTGCACGTTTGCAAATGGCGACCTTTCAAAAGAAAAGACGATTCTGCATTAAGCCACATTTGATATTGAAGGCAGCCAATTGCTTGATGATGTTATGCAAAGCTTAACAAAATAGAAATAGTGTAGTCCCATCATTTGCTTAAATGCATGTATGATAATACATGATCTATCTACGTTAATCTGATATGACATATTAGTGTTTAGGCATTATTAACCATATCCTGCAGCATGAAGTATGCCTCTCGTAAATAAATATTATTAGTGAACAGGAGTATTAAAATATCCTTGGAGGAAACAAGATATGAAGCTCCGTTGTTATAGAATCCACCACCACCGAAACTATTATAGAAATCTTTTACAGGATGACTGTTGTGTTTTGTCAACATCCCTTAAAGAGTCAGCATACATATGTACAAGGTGATACTCTTGAGTCACTTTCCATAAAGTAAGTATCAGATAGAGAAGCATCACATTTTAGCCTAATCGCTTTGCAGAATATAAAATGACGATCTTTTGTTGCCTGAGCATAAGAGATACGATAACCTTTCGACATACTGAATCGCTTTGATGCCAGTCAGACATCTTAAACACAGCCATTCCTTGGCTTCTTAATCATGACTAACAGTGAGTAAGCAATGTTTTTAAAATAATGTTGCAAATGATAGATATACAGGGTAAACATACTTGGGTCCGCCCGTTAGATTATACATCTTGATAGCGGCCACATATCTTACCAGAACAGTGACAACATAATTATTCATATGATACAAAACCAGATGATCCACTATAAATTATTTACCATTAGGATCATGTACTAAACATTTATAGTCAAAGCTCTTGATACCCGTATTTGTTAAGCGTAATCCGCCATCTGACTAAAAATGATGGTTGCACGGTTCTGTACCATGCAAATATTGGCTACACAATATATAGCAACGTAGAGGCTATATGATAACATTAGAGTGTATTGCATTCGTGATTATTCAGTTATGGTACATGGTCCTGTCCTAAGCTAACCATCTATTAGCTCTCTGCGTGTGCAATGAGTAATGGTATTACCGTACATAAACAGCAATTACGAACAAGGGAAGTAGGGTTACTATTATAAATAAAGCCAACCTGCACGGGACCATATTACTTCTCCAGGTAATCGTCAACTGCTATTAGTGCGATGATTGCTTAATTGAAAAAAACCTACTCATACGATAAAAATCCATTTAATAAGTGCATATATAATAACCTCGTGTTTTCTTGTTAACCTGCTACAGTAGGCTTTATGAGACGGAAATGCTTCACTGAAATGAAAGTACACATGAAGGCTTTAGTGCGATTGAACGCAGATATCATAAAACCATACATTGTCCAAATTTGATATTGCTCAGCGAGATGTACGTCTTACATATAATGTACCGCATGCAAATTGTCGCTGCAGTAGTCATGACACTCAGTGCTGAGGTTGTTGATATAATCACTATCTTTTATCCATGTGCACAGCCATGGATGGCACATATACCTTGACGGTCGTTTTATTAGTTACTGTTTTTGTTTTGGTTGCATCATCATACATATCACTAACGACCACAGGACAAGAATTGCGTTGCAAATGAATACTTCATGAAACACTACCAACTAACATCAGTGATGATGCGTCTAATGGATTGTGTTTCTTCAATAATGGGCTATGTGTGACTATAAGATGTGATACTCAAATGATTGTAACGCACACGTGGTGTATTTGGATGTCAACATAACGATCACGGTTTTGTAAAAACAAGCGCCATCAAATATATTGCTAGAATAAAACCAGTGACTATTGCCTATATAACCATACGAAAATAGAAGCCCCCAACCCTAGTAACATTCGTAGGCGGCCAGTATATTGACCGTTTGTTGACTCAATTAACTGTATATGCACTTGATATAATCAATATCAGAATATTCAACGTGAAACCACAAAAGACCCATCCAAAAGAGGTAATCCTAGGGACTCATCCAAAAACAAAAGAGCAATAACAATGAAGGTTCGTTTTACTTGTGTATAATTTACAATATGCAATTATATGCAATGATGGCCACCCAAAGTCTCGTGGTGCTGGGTGGCTAGGGCAAAATATCGCTAGATCCATAGATGCCCTGCAAATTGTCATCAACAATTGATTAATAATTTAATATTCTGTGGGGTCACAGCGCGATTGGAAAAGCTATTTCGTCTTAATTCGGTCCTAGCGAGTTCTTATCCTTGCAAAGCTTAAACAAAAAAAAACAACACTATTGTTATCCAATCCATGGAACATTACTTTGGTACGCATGAAAAGGGTTGCATTCGCCTTACTGATTTGAATGTGAACAAAAACGATTACTGAGGTAACATTAAGACGGTAACCGTTTTATTTCACCACCATACCAAACAGTTATATCAGTAGGAGTAACTTCTTTGCAAGTGACGCATTCCTGCTTTTTACTACTACTTAATCGATTATTATTAAATAGGTCCGGAAACGCGGAGCCAGTATTTATCCGGTGAATTGCGTACTGAGTTTATATAATGCGGTATCATTTATTCAAAAAAAATCATTTATGGTGTCATGAGCATTCTTAAATGGCAAGGGACAACGCAGGGACAATAATAAATTGTCATCAAGCATGGTCGTGAGTTATATTTATAAAAGGTCTTTATAGAAACCTCACTCTAGCTGATGAGTGAGGCAGAATTTGAGGTAGAACATAAAAGGCAACACTTAGACACGATGGGCATGAGCGCATGTAACCATACATCAGTACCGGGGTTAAATTCACTTCGTGTTAAGCTATTGATAGTGATTTTGCATTGTTCCAATTGTCTGCTCGATGAATGAGAAATGAAGCGTCGGCGCTTCGGTAGCACCAACATAAGCGCTTAATAGAAACCCACTAACCTGTCTCATGGCCATACTCATCTGTCATCGACATAATGGAGAGATGAACTTTGGCGCGGACTACAGTAATTTTTATTATCTAGAGACAGCCGAATATCCGTGGTTACGGGTGACAAAATCGACCAATCAATTTGTCGATGATTGTTGCAGGCAAATAATTTTGTTCATATTAAATACCCAAATTATATCATAAGTAACAAATAGAAACTAGACACTAAATTTTGAGAATGTTCGATCTCCTGAAATACCACGCGTAGTTATCAGGAGCCACTTGTAATTTAGGCACACTCAACTCCGCAGAATGATCAATTAAGGGCATAAAAGGTGCGAATAGCAAATCAATATAACCTTCAGAGATGTTTTCCTATCTAATGACACACAACAAAAAACTATAATTGCAGTTACTGCCATTAATATCCATTCATGATCGCATGAGCGCGTTCAGTCGCTCAAGGACTGAGAAATAACACTTTCTAGGTGAGGATGGGTACCAAATGGTTTTCATTAGAGTGTTCTTGGTGGTTTCAATAGAAAGCAAAACTACATAGCCTCGAGCATCGTCAATATAAAGGGACCTTGAGGTCGAGGCCCTGTAAAAGCACCCCTCTTGAACACAATGCTCAGTTGATTCATATCCTGTAATGGGACCATTGGCATTGGAGTTAATCAGATTTAATAGGCGACCCAATGGAAATTGTACATGCTAACCTAATCAGCAATATATTAATGATTTATTATCTCAGCGTTCCTAACAGGAATGGTTTGCCGCCCAGTAGCCTTACTCAAAGCACTTTTTACTGCCTATGGTGAAGAATGGGTTCCCTTATCGCATGTCTAATGGAAACTGTACTGTGCACTTTCTTTCACCTGAATTACAACTAGGTCTTCCTGACATAACTGTGAGTAACCTGTAAAACATATCTGTTAACATAGGCTTGATATCATGCCGACTGTTAAAAAGCCAACATGCGTTCGAATGACTATATAGGCTTTGCAGCTACACAGGCGAAGTTCGTTTTCGAGCTTAAATTGCTATCAACATCCACCATTCGTGCCTTATCTCCATTTGCTAATATAATTTTGCCCATCTGACTGTACCGTGCCACAGTTTACACAGTTCGGATGTTATATATATAGACACGGGGTTGAATTCTTTGGTTATGAATGGCTCCTTACGTCAATGGACACAGGTTGTTCTTATTAAGCAGATTTATCATGAATTTTCTGTCAGGCAGATTTAAATGCGACAGGTCAGCGCCATCTGCGCACCTGACGCTGACAGGGACGACTGCTCTCAACAATGGCCACTGATGTGAGGAGCTTGTACGGGCATCCATACCTGTAGCAGTTTATGAATGTAGAGTTGTCAAATTAGTGCACAGACTATCCTAACGTTAAAAAATGGCTTTGCAGCTGCCGTAACATTTCATGGTTCAGACGTGTAATTAGGTTAACAATCGATGTCCATGAACCTTTTGTCAATGCCAGATGGCTGTGGCCCAGCCGCTATGGCCCGGTATTTACGTGCGATCCTTCATGTGTGTAATAGACAGCAATATATTAAGAGTATTACAAATTGTACACGATTAAAAACACAAGCAGACGTATCGGAGGAAAACAGAGGTACATATGTAAGGCCATACCCGGATGAGATCATTTCATCAAAGATTTCGGTAAAAAGCCAGATTAGTAAGACATTCGTATGAATATTTTTCTTCATACTGACTGTAGCAACTGTCATGTTGCACCAAACTAATCAATCAGGGGCATTTATTATAGATCTAAGCTATATGTCACAATTCTCCAATGCAAATGTGCTAGCCAGTTGATTAGTTCTTACCGTTTTATATCATTAAAGTTCAGTGTGTATATATAATATTATCTGTTGCAGCAGCAATGTTTGCTGCTTTTTCCTAATGTACAAAAGCGGATAATATCAATCCATATGTCTATAATTTTCCATGCACTTTTGAGAATTCCGATGCCAAATGGGATCATGCAATGATCATTACATTCAGTATGCTATGTATTAAGCATGCATTTCCACATGTGCAATTCTGCAATGTATTACATAATTAATATTTATTTGCAAACTATTGCTCAAAACATTTTGACGGATATATTATAATCGTATTGACAGAACTGCACAGCCCATAATCTCAAAAGACGAATCAGTAGTGTAAACAATATTGATCACAGAAAATATGATGGCATGAATAGAGGTTGAGCAGTCCAAAGGGTAATGCTTTCCGAGAAAACCATATGGCGGTTAATTGAATTCCGCTGCACGCGTGATGCAAATTGTCAAAGTATAATATGTCATGGGGTCGCTTGCGTTTTATTAACTTCTCCTACCCTCACATTAGGTTATGCCAGGTAGTAATCGAGTGTTGATAACACAAGGAGAGCAAGGGCCATGAAGATGGTGGATGGCGGATTGTCTTCAAAAATGTATTCTAATGGGTTTGAATTATTCCATCCAATCGTCATTGTTGATATGTATTGAATCGTACAGCACAGTATTTATTCATTTATTCATGATATGGGTGATTAGTAATACAAATACATTGGGGGGGGGTGGCGTGGCTTAAACAGTAGACATTTGTATTCAGATGGTGCAAAATAATGGGAGCTGTCAAATCATACGGATTTGTGAGGCGTTTTGACAACTTAATAAACAATACGATGTACTTCCTTGCTGTCCGAATGTATGCATTATCACATGCACAGATATTAATTTCATTGCATATGGTAACAGGTTGAAAAGGATTCTAAACCACCGAAAAGCAAAGAACGAAAATGTTATCAAGACAGTTGAATAATGAAAGGAAATCCTTATACCAAAGCACATATTTCAACGCGGATGAACGCAAATGCAAATGTCCCTTGACGATCTATTGAACTAGTCAGTATGCTCATCATATGCAACATACATTGTTCTTCTTTGTTTAATATACCGCAACACTTTTTACCTCTCTTAGCTTTCTTTTTGTCAACTGGTTAACCAATAGCCATGCTCGACATATTACCACCCTGTAAAATATGACGGTAGCCTACAGTTTAGGTGTGGTCTTCTCCTTATTGGAAAACATGATATAAAAGGCGGTATATAGCATACCTGTGTCACCCCGTGCAACAGGTACGCTATGTAACATATTAAGCGAGTACGGCCAATACATTATATGTTTTAAAACATCTTTGTGACATTATTCAAATATGCCTCTTAAATAGATTTCCACGACGCTTCTTTGTAATTAATTGTTAAAGATCCACACAGGTGAAAAACGAGTACTATGGTGCTGTATTTCAGTATTCTATTGTAAGAAGCGTTATCACCATAACGCATGCGTGAGAACACACAAAGACAATCTTCATACAAACCTTAATTGGTTGACATTGATCATTTTTGTAGTTTCTTTACGGGCGATGCCATTGTTGATGAACCAACCAATCACATCTTGAACTCCCATGATATGTCACAGTTGTTTGCCAACTAAAGCCATGGAAACCACACCGTTGTCGTTGTACGTCCTGGATCCAGTTCGAATGGTTGCGCGTGGCGCTCTTCAGGGGGCGGTCAAAATGTCAATATGGATGTCAGGCAAGGTATTAGAAATGTAAAATAAGCCTTTTGAAGATCTTTAGGAACATAGTTCATGCATAATATGGAGATTAAAAAAATTAGGTGTCCAGTTTTAACTAACCTTGTCAAAATTACTTTCACTTTATTAGGTTTATTACATAAATGACTATGTTAACAGTATCCTGGACTGCCATTACCATTGTGATTAATAGAATACACAAATGCGCCAACATCAACCTATTAGTTTAACCAGCCACTCTAAGTTGACATGGCCGTACCGTGTTTCACTAAGCAGCGCTGAATTACCCTTACAGGTCAAGTAGTGCATTCGGATTATCCAACATGCAGGGTTTATTGGCAAAATAGGGTACCCCAAATTAATGGATGAGATTTAAGCAATACCAACAGCTTTCCTGCACGCAACAAAAAGTGAATCTAGTACATGGCTGCAAGAATCCCTTCTTCCTATCCAAAGTGGCGGGATACTTGTCGTGAATGGGACATCATCGAAAGTGTACCAAGGTTGTGGCTGCTGAATAGATTTTTTTTTCTCCCTCGTGAGTTGTGCTAGCCATCAATTATGTCCTTGCACTCTGACAGTGTGCCCTATCACACGCGTGGTTAGGAAGTGCATCTTTTTGGTTTTGCGGAATCACATGATAAACATAGTGTTCCTAGACAAAGGGTTGTGAAATTAACCGGTGAGCGCTCTGGGGCAGCTGTCTCTATATAATAAGACAACCAAATCGGGGGATGCGCAACACAGGGCTTTATATATATATATATATATATATATATATATATATATATATATATATATATATATATATATATATATATATATATATATATATATATATATATATATATATATATATATAAAGCCTGTTTTGCGCATCCCCCGATTTATATATATATATATATATATATCTATATATATATATATATATATATATAGATATAGAGATATAGATATATATATATAGAGATATATATATATATATACATATAAATATACATATATATTCATATATATATTTATATATATATAAAATTTTATATATATGAGATATCTATATATTTATGTATATATTTATGTCTATATATGTATATCTATACATATATATATATATATATATATATATCTATATATATATATATATATATATCTATCTATATATCTCTCTCTATATCTATATCTCTATCTCTATATCTATATCTATCTCTATATATATATATATCTCTATATATATATATATATATATATATATATATAAAGGCCATGCATTCTGGCATTATACAGGGGTGCATTGGTTCGTATTGGCATATTGCTGTGTGATGTAACAAAACGTGAGGATGGTCCAGTTATTTATGTCATTGATGGTAATAAATATCCCTAACTTTTCGAGCTTGCAACTGAGATTGCCTAATGCCAAATGTTCGCTCTGAGGATGGTTCGTTTTCTCTCTCATCACGGCAATAAACCGTCTGGCCGTGACACTTATATATAGTTATTGCATATTCAGACGACAACAGCAATTTGTCTTGTCACGAATATGCTTTGAAAACGTTGATTCGATATAATGTGAAAGGTAATATCTAATGAGATGCGTTAGGGCTTGAGCCTCAGATCGTTTTGCACAGTGTATACCTTATAAGACAGAAGGTGTCAAACAGAGGGAATCTTTTTGAGAAATATTGTTTGGAAAACATAAGGCATAGAATATATATATATATAGCCTTAATAAAAATGTTTAACAAATTTGCAGAGATTGGTTGAATTGTATTTACGGCTTAGCGGGGTTTTAAGAGACGAGGCTAATAGAAAGAGACTGTTGAGAGTTAATATTACACCGATTAGGGATGAGGGTTATATCACGTAACAGTGTCAATTATTGCATTTAGTTAAGCGAAAATCCAATGTGGTTATTATCTCAGCATAGATTCCCATGGATTTTATCTATTGTGATTCGCGAAACGAACTAACAAGCCACAATCACCCGTTAACAGATGATTTTGTGAAAGGATGCGACCAATCCCTCTTGCTTATCCGGACATCATCTCGCAACATTACGGTTTGCCAACAATGACAGCAAACCAATGTTGCCTTCCCGACTCCATCTGCAATAATGTCCCACAGTGATTACCACAAGGCTTATTGTTGCCTTGATTTGACCGCTCCATTATAATATAATATAATAAGTATCGAAACGTCCATATACAACGCGTGGCTAAATACTTCAATATCTTAAATCTACATTTATATTTTTTTTAAATTTTAATAAATTAATTCAATCATGATTAGCATTTTCATT
>CM067346.1:27280276-27297776 GCA_034190875.2 Urechis unicinctus
TCGTTGCGAAACCCGGGGGAAACTCACATTTGAAGGAAAGGTCTCAAGAACCAACTTAAAAGCCACGAATCACGAAGAATGTCATCACGGCATATGCTGTTCTCGGATATGTTTTGTATTTCACGCTCAAAAACACAAGGGTGCACAGTCACACAGTCGCACACCCATACATACTGAAATACACGAACTCAACTCGGCATAACGTGGAGTAGTTGTGGTACTGGAGAAAGGGGTACTATTCAATTGATCTATATCCAAAAGTAAGCAACAGCATAATTTCTGAATTTTTCAAATTTTTTAAGCAAACTGATTGTTTCAGGGGAAAATCAGTTGAGTTATTCGTAAAACTCAGTTACCATATTGAATCAGATTGCTGGATTATTCATTTCGGACAAAAACAATTGATTTGTTAGAAAGGGTCAATTCAATCCGACTTTACAATGATTCCACAGACAACAAGCTCTGGAGTTTCCACAAAACAAAGCCTTAGACCTGTGTGACAGAAGAATGTTAACCAAACTGCGGAAATAATTCTTCCGTTCGTTGAGCCAGATTAAGTATGATGCTGATCAGAGTGAGAAACACAACCAAAGAAGCATGAGGGAGACTATGAATTAACCAACAATATATCCGGATGCCACTAGTATGTGCATTGAGACGAGCACGATTCGGATCCCTGATAAGTGCTTCCATTATCTCGCTCTGTCGTATGTATTTTGTCATATGTGAGCGATGGCATATTTTATAACATAGCCCATTTCATAACATATTCGCATTGTATTACTATAATCTGAGAGGTAGAACACCACTAAATATGAATGTAACGTTGATGGATATCAATGTCATAATTTGTATAAAGCATCAGATTGCAAATCTGTCATAGCTAAGTGCGGACACTCCATCTATAACGTATTCTATACCGATAGTGTCCAATTATAATTTCCCCGTAATCATGGAATAATGACATAAATTCATGCACGGATATCGTGATCTTCACGTGGCACAAATGACATCAGACTAACATTGCGATGTGTGTCATAAGTTGAACGCAGCCATTTGACAATCCAATAACCGTTTCGGATTAGAAACATATACCTCAATGTGCTTATTTACTATTTATCATCGAATATCCTGCACCATAGGATGTAATCATAGATCTGTTTCTCGTTCATATTACTTGTATTCCAGCGTCACAAGTTAACCAAGTTGTAGGCAGTATGCAAAATACCTCTTCATAATCAAGAGCTTCCCAGTACGGAGCTCAGTAGGTGATAATCTACAATAAGGAGACCTCACCAGGTTGTAGATCGAAAAGCAGCCTTCCACAAATCTTAATTGACGACCTTATTTTAATGTACCACGGCACCTCCGATGTCATTTGCCATCATCTTATTCGGACCTCTTGCACAGAATGATATTTCATGTCGAGACTTCCTTCCATGATTTCGCTTGGCCTCGCTCATTTGGCGAAGACAACATGCATTTCTCAATTGATATATTTTCATTTAACACCACACCACCATGTCTACCTTCTATCTGTTCACCAGCTTCCGGAAAGCTCAATGCATTTACGGAAAAGTAATAGTAAATGTAATATCGTTAACGTCACTTTCTACGGCGATGATGACGATGATTGGATCGCAAACCCATCGCCCAGATCGGGCTGCGAACCCTAAGTCATTTGATAACTGAATCATATGCAAAATGTAAACGGCCTGTCACCTCGTAAATCAGGAATACGAAAAACACGTAATTCATTATTGAATCACAAGAAATCGTAGTATTTACGGTGACATTATAAATTGATAATTTGCTAATTTAATTAACATTACGTTATTTTCCACAAACAAAGTTATAAATAAAATAATTCATAAGTGTTGACGAACTGAATTACTTTATGAAGACTTAAGCAGAACAACTTATAACAAATTAAAGGGTGAATGGCGCAATTTTTAGATGCCATTGATTGTTATCAAAATTCACAACGTCAATTGGAAAATAATGGATGTTCTTATGTTCATATACTCAAAATAACTTAGATGTCAAAAATATGTCAACTGGTAACGATATATCAGGAGGCCTTCCAATCGAGAACATTTTGACAACATGAGGACATTTACCAGATTCTAGGACATTTATTATACTCTTTTATAAATGTGCCCAGATCGAATCGCTGTAGCACACAATTTCGCCATTTTATACGATTCTATAACTTTCATAATAATTTACATCAATTCTACGAAACCTATAATGCATCTACTTTGGAATCGTGACTCAGAGCATTGAATTCGTTTGTTTACACTTGGTTATCCTAGTAATTTCACTGAACAAATTACCAAAACGACAAAATGTTTGCATGCTGACCTTTCTGAATGATTTGGTGAGTTCAGTTGTTGTTGAACTGCCATTACCATCGATGACCTTGGATATAATAATATCACTCTGCCTCTATTAAGGGTCGTATATTGGTGTTATACCTTGTATGATTGGGCTGTATATAGTACAGGGCTGTTGCTTCTAGTTCCATTTGTCCAAGACTGATGCAGCTTTTACATCTGATAATGAAGACACCACACTCACCTTTTGGAATTTGACTATCTGCACAGCACTAAAAAGCCAGAACCTGTTATGGTTAAATATAACTACTTATTCATATTATGGCTATGATAGTGAAACATTTTGCTTAGTAAGATCAGTTTGATACTTTGCATATTTGTCGTGCTATTAAAAGACCGTGAATTGATGTTTTAATGCACAAAGAGCTAATAATTGCTTCTTCAAAGCACAATCAGAACTTCTCTGGAGACAGCACAAATATTCCCGGAATGTTGAGGAGTCGAACCAAATATTATCAATATGGTTCACAGTTGCGTGATTAATTATTAGTGATGTTTATCCATATAGGCTAATATCTACCACGGAAGCATTTTAGCAGCAAAGCATACAATTATATTGTGTGTTCACATACATTTTCTCTGGGGGCATCATATTGCTATTAATTAGAACCGTAAAGCTTGAAATATTATTGTTATAACTAACTCGACAATAATAAATTAAAGCCCTTTGTAAAATGTAAATAAAACGTGTTCGAAAAGAAAGTAAAGTATTACTGACGGGGTCAAGTCATGATTACGTTGCCGTTAAATAATTAGCGTGAAATGACGGTATCAACTACGTGTTATACTATATAATCAATCAAAAGCTAGCATAATAATGTTTTGAAAAACATCAGACACTTTTCGTATACAAACTTGGCCAACTTACATCGTGTTGGGTCATCAATAGCTTTGTAGTGTTGTATGTTGGCTTGTTAATATGAATGGTGATATCATCGTTGACAGTAATATTCATTATATACAACTTCAAAAAGACTACTCATGACGGCACTTTGTTGATAGAATGATCGCTTTTACCCTGTATCCTGATCGGCAGATCCCTTCTTCAGTACCATGGAGCATTATCTGTGCTCAGGCGCGACTGAAGCAAAATTCAGCACAACCTGTGCAGTTAATATGCAGTGTTTATGAGAAGGCTATTACCTGATCGGGTAACGATCAAGACATGAAGCAAAATATAAGTGTTTTCCGTCTGAACACGACAGTACTATTTTGTCTGACAACGATTTAGAAGAAGAAGGAAATTTAACTACACAAAACATCTGATACAATATTAAAGCCTACCTCATTTGAACAAAGCCAGAACTGATTGAATGGAAAGAACCCATGTGCAATGCTGATAATCTGGTATATTATTTCTTTCAAAATAATGTAGTACAACAGCTGAGCACTATATTTATACACAATTTCGACACTGGATATATCACGCAAAAAGCATGCGATGTCTATATAAACCACTATGTATGTTTAAGGCAGTATGTTTTATAAATACCACACCATTTTCTGTCCAGATGAAAAATTGATAAATCGACAGGATGCTCTTTGTCTATTGGTAGTAAAGGCTAAATCCTAAGAAATCACGAACCATCTAACTCTGACTACCTCAATGTCGACCCCAGGTCAACCGAACTATCCACTTCACCAGCCCTTTAATTCCCTAGGGGTTGAATCCTCCTCTAACAATATGAGGCTGATGCCCTGTAAGGTAAAGCTTCATGAACGTAAGCGTCCTATTCAATTAAGCGCTGTTTGCATTCAACTAACAGGCTTAAAATAAAGAAACCCAACGAACCGTGATCGATCGTTAAACAACATTACTATATGCGCAACGTTTTTCATATCCAAAGAGATCAAAATAGACCATTACATCATACTTATATTTATATCGCTGTCGATTCTACTTAATTGAATGATCAAGCACATTCGCGTGATATGCTAGGAGGCAATCGGGCCCCAAATTCGCCATTAGGTGTCGGACCAAGACGATTAACGACCATGCTTTATTCTAGCCAAACGAACATACTAAATAATAGGCATGCTGTTGAATGTGTGCTGATCAAATTTACCAGGAAACATCTAAAACAATATTGAAATGAACATAGAAAACGACATTATGTAAATGCATTCAACTATGGGCTCGGAAACCTTTTAAAGCAACTGTTTTGTGACACTTAGAAGAATTTAAACTACACTACACTGAATGTATTAGATGTGGAAGCATCTGTATTCATTGTAAGACTTATCGGTGGAAGTCAGAGATCTGTTAGCATGAACAACAAAACTGTTAGTATAAACAACAAGAGATTTTTAAAATATTTATCTAACTAGCAGATTCCACATTCAAATAGTGGTCGACCTACCACTTATATTCCAATATATATTTTACCATATTAAAAACTAAGATTAACATTGGTACGGAATACCCTTCGCAGTAAAGTTTTACTGGTAGATAATGGATGTACGCCATATTGTCACAAAATCTTTAGAGTGCTTCAAATTGATAACTCATGCTTTATTATTCTATATGGCAGCCGGGGTAATCAGACAGCTGCGTGTAAACCACATCCTTCACAAGGTGTTGAGCAACATTGGTTAAGGTTAGGCATTCTACTCACTGTAGTAATTCATTTCAGAATCGAACGATTATGATCACTTGTCAGTCTATTGCAATGTATTTAGATCCTAGTTGCGTTACTTGACTAAGTCGGAAAGACACGTACGATTATATTCTCTGCTATAATAGGCAACATTAGTTAGTGGTGCCATTTTAAAAAGTGAGTGTATATAACAGGATAACAAAATTAAGTATCATAGAATAATATGAATTGGTACAATGAGCTGTGACCTTAAAAGTCAATTTGCAGGCCTCATGCAAAGGCAGCGTATAAAAGATAAAGTTGGTTAATAAATCAGCAGAATGCTTATTGTAAATTTATCCAGAAAACTAATCCTGATTAAACCCACTCAGGTAATTATCCCCCACACCCAAAAGTTAAACACAAACAATGGGGGGTCGGGTATGCGTACCTAATGATGTCACTTACGAACCCCCGTTTTCTTCAAGTTTCTTGCAATCTTAATAACATCAGATATCTGCAAATCCAGACACTCTCAGTGGCTATTGGTTCCTTTCACCCTTTCTACTCTTGCTTTTCGAAAAGGCAAATTTCTTAGAACTCAATGGTTTGTTACAGAATAGATTAGTAAACTTTATTCGTTGTACATGTGTTCTTGGAACCATGTAATTGGATTAAATGTCAACTAATTCTCGGGTTTTATTACTGTTAGTATTTCTCGTCCGTCGAACACCCCATTTTCCTCTGCTTTTCCAAAAGGCATCCTTGTCTAATAAATCCGATTGTTGCACATAAGACAACAAATGCCCATTTAAAATGATTTTTACGAGCCTTTGATAAGGTTTTGATAACGGTTTTGTCACACTATGCACCTGCTTGGTATTCTGAATGAAAATGCTTTTAAACCAGGTACTACGCAATTATTGTCGTCGTTTCCAATCTTATCTCCCCAGGTACATGGTCCTCTACAATGAGCAAACGAGACCCTGAAGTAAATACAACCATTTTGTGCACGATGCCATTAAAACGTCACTGTCAATAACCAATGATTCCCCTTCCCCTAAACATCCCCACCATGAGTCGTGAGCAAAGCTATTTCGTCGGTACTTTTGTCGGCACCATAACTGTATGATGTTTACCAACTTATACCAACCGTTGTATGGTCCTCAATATTGGGCACGTGAGATTGTTGCCTGCATCGAGTGAATTTTATCGAAGTCATCGAAGTTAAAGACTTCATTGTCGCATTTTGAGTGATAAATGCGTTTGACTTATTGAAAGAGTTTGGCATGCAAACAAAAAAATCACTAGAAACGCTATAGCAAAATTAACATTTGCATCTTATATTGTAATTGCGTTTCATCAAGAATGCAACAAAAGTGAAGGGGAGAAAATCGTTGTATGCAGATCAAGGGCTCGGTTCCCTGGGCTTAACTCAAATGCCGCAATACAGCGGACATACATGGACCGCACAATAGACCAAAAGTGAGTAGCACGAGGCATAAAATTCACTCGGTGCCGCTAGATGAGCATGCGATGAATACAGACGAGACGCCCACTTTCTCTTACATAACCGATTTGTCTTGTCTTCATCCTCAGCATTAAGTTCTCTGTTTGTTGGTTCTTCTGTTTATTATCTCAATACAGCAAAAACTGCGCATCGAAGCATAATGTTTGTAAAAGCAACTGATCTAAAATTAATTTCAAAACGACGTATGCTTAGTCCAGAACTAGCGATCATGTGACAATGTTTGCATCATACAGTTGAATGAAAAAAGGCACATCGGCAATCAAAGGCAAAAGAAAAGAAACACCTATAGAAGTTTATTTTAGAGCTGTGTTTGGTATTTGTTAACCAATGAGAGGTTTATGCACGCCAGCGTATCCTAACCAGTCCGTTAGCATTGCACTATGTGTGCATGTTAAAACTGACGAGCAGCATTAAGGCTTTAGTCTATACAACGCAATTTGGAGCGGATAGTTGAGCCACGCGCTGTTGTAATGGTACATTCCTTGTATATTTTAGCTTTACAATTAGTGTCCTCTCCGTTAACAGCCCTTAACAAACGATAGGAAATGTCCACATACTAAGTGTACCATGTAATCCCCCACATATCACAAACAATGGCTTTCGGGAAGAAAGCCCGAGGCATTAAACTAAGTGCAATGTACTGATAGACCTTGTTATAAAACAAATGAACATCACTTTGCCGACGGAACAAACATGTACACCAATAGTGGAAAACTGCTTTGCTGAATGAAAACATGCTGATTATGTATACAAGAGACACTATTTTGTACATTGACATTGATTATTTATGAAAGATGCATGGTGATTAAGCATGCACGTCAACACGAATAGTGCACTTCCAGGTCCATCGTTGTTGACCTCATAGTGTGTGCGTTGTTCAGCGGTGTGATTTTGATCTAAAACCCGCAATAATCCATACATTTATTTATTTTATCAACCTGTCATCCACAAATAACTGTCGAATATAAGATTGTTGTAGCCTTGCAATAAAGATACGCCTTCTCTCAATGGAGAATGGAATTCATGAATAGAAAATAAAGAATCGATGAATTATTGTCCTCGAGGTGAACTATGCGATGATAAGTAACTCGTGTGAACACATTACATTGACAATAAGCAGTACTGTAAACAAAATGTCATAACATTGACGACACTTGCAAAACAGTCATGGCCTACCGCGAGGAATACCGATACACATAAGCCAGATGTGTAAAACATACCATGGCTGAATCGCCATTTGGAAATTACTAGCTACGTTTTGCTCCGATAACAGAATCGTTCCACAGAGAACAAGTGATGTCATCACTTGCTTGAAAGCATATATTGTGTAATGGGCATCACGTGAGTTAAGATGTCAGGAGACTTAGCGTTATAAGAAATGCATGCACCATGAAGCGCAAAACCCCCGTCAATGTCTTAACAATGTGCATAGGAGGGGAAATGCAGCAACCCAGCCATAAAAAACTGTAGCGCCATTAACGAAGACAGATAAGACCCGCGGTATTGCCACTTCCAGGCACGTTTTCGTCAGGCTGTGACAATGTTGACAGGGTACTTTGGGCCAAGATAAATATTGCGTGACACAACAGATACCATAGGTTAAAGAGAGCTCATTCAAAAGAGTAATGGGCTGATGTTTGATGATATTGTTTGATCGCATACACGTAATTCTGCCGCATTTTATGGAGGTAACATTGATAGGAAGATAACAGTTAGAACAGGATAGTATACAACTCGATGACAAAAACAGGTTATCGGTTATCGTTAGTCGTTATGGATCCTGCATCAGGTATCTCTACGGTAAACATTTTAGCCGACTTTACGTCAAGAAAAACAAAACAAAAATGCGTAATACTTTGGGAGGTAAGAATTAGTGAGAATTTGATGTACAGTTACGTTCAACGTCCTGATATATCAAGATTAACAGAGCACCTACGAGTGGCCCTCCAATGGCGTAACTTGATTGACCCAGTTATATTTTTATCAAGAATATGTCACGTCATGATGGCTATTCGAATGGACGGCAGGATAAGAGCATTAGAAATGCGTTTTGATGCACTAATGCACAAGACATTAAGGCTGTCTCAATGGTAGGGACAACTTGGGTGGTGCAATTACAGTGTTTCAATTTTGATTATGAATAGGCAAATAACAGGACATAAGAATAGCTACAAGCTTAACTAGATCATAACCATTATCAAATATGAATTAGCCTAACATATCCTTTCAATAAAATTCGATCTGTATAGAAGTCAAAACCTGGAGCAGCCACTGGGTATCCATCAACCTCCCGGACATACCTCATCAAAATGATTTTCGAAAAGCAACAGCCTTCACGAAAACAGTTCTTCTAAGCATTTGCGAGGACGTTGCTAACCTACACAGTGCGTAGAAAGGATTGGTTGCGCATGCAAACGCACACTAACTCACGCACACGCGCACACACGCACCCACACGACGTATACATTGTTATAATTTTTGTCAATGAATTTGTGCATATGATTTGTACTCCTAGCTTTGTGCTGACATTTAAAAATACTAATTCATTTACGTAAACAGCTGCTTATTGTCTTAACTATTTGCTATGGTTTAGTATACCAGGCCTTCTCATCAAAATATATCAAAGGCTGGGGGATCGATTAACATATGCAATTGCGATTACATCAATTCATGTCAGTTCATTGCCCAGAGGGTTGAACATTTTCTGATAATCAGAGTGTGCCATGATTACAGTGCTATGTGGAGTTCCTCATGGCCATGTATATTTCGTACCGATAATACAGAAAGGTGACTATGCCTCTATATCAATGACATATTTATTTCCAACTCATAGGTTATTCCACAAATTCTGTTCTTACTTCAGATAATGCCATTTATACTCAGCAAAAAACAGAAGATATATTTCTTGCTACATGTTAACTGTATGACTGTGAGCAAAGCAGAACATATTATAATTCATGCTTGTCTGCTTCCTTCTTTAATTTTGCATCGACGCCATTCCCCGATTCAGCAATAGCAATGGCACATTGTTATATCAGACATCTCTGCTATCCCACACCCTCATGAAACCAGAAGCCATTTGTTGGACTTCCCCGAAGGAACCTATTTGAATATTTGAGTTCGAGTATGACAATGCATCCCGTCGAATAATTGCATATTTCACGGCACAGAAAAAGGAGTGTTGATTTTTTGGCTTGAGTATTGGTATATACATTTAAGGCACTACATCATTCAGGTTGTGGTCTGCATATAAATAAGCTAATAATGGCCGTCGTTTGTGTCACGATTTGTTCGTCTGGAAGCTTTGTCGTTAACACAGAGGGACATCGGATAATTCAAGTGTAATCAGGTTTTCAAAGCAACTGTTTTTTCTATTGAAAGTTGTACCATATGATGTAGTCATCCATTAAGGGTCTCTCATTTGTTGCGTAAGTATAGCATTTATTGCTGACATCATCATGTTTTATATATTTATACGAGATTGTGCTGCGAAATCAAGATTAATCCAAGATTGATATGATCTCTATTAATTGAAAAATGGACTTTATTGATTATATGTGAATAAAAACATACGTATAATTCCCGGGCATTAGAATGCTACAATCATTTTGCTACTCACATTCTCATATGGCATCAGGTGGGGAAGCCAATGAGTAAGTGTGTCAGTTTGACCTTACCAATCTACGCCTTGACTGAAGTGGAACTCTTTGACACGACATTAATGATGCACAGCGCGGTGTCTGCCTGTCAATCACCAAAATGAGTCTCATCTGGAGATCACAATGCTTGAATTAAGAGGCGCTATCACTGATTGAATAAGACGTAATTGGCTGTGCGATATATCCTTCAGATGGTTGGAATTATTAGTTGAGAATAAATGCAACGTGATTTAATGTGTGCTTTTCGCTGCCTATTCAAGTGACACCGTGTGATTGATTGGTTGGGGAAAATGCGACATTACAAGTAGCTGCTTTTTTGAGAGAAAAATTGGTGCACAGGGATTCGATATGCTTGGCGTCAAAGATGATACAATTGGGAGACATTTCAAAATATAGACGGTAGTATTATATCGCCATGATATGCTTCACTGTACGTTGAATTTGATTTTACTCTAAATCATCGCTAGTTATATATATTGTTGGGTTTGCATCCAGTAGATCATTGTGCCGACGCAAGATATTGATATTCAAAAATTCGGTAAATTGAACTATCATTTCAATGAAGCTGCGACAATTACTTGCCTTGGTATTAGTGACATCGTCATCATTCGGGGTCCTTGACATAGTCAGTTACCAATTAAACTACCATGTTACACAAGTAATCGCAGTATCAATTCTAGTCAATATTTCCGCGTTACCTTTGATGAACAGAAAAGACTAGGAAAGTGCGAATTCCTCGGGACCTAAATGGAGTTTCATAAGTAATGCTTCTATTTATGTGACATAAAGCAGTAATCATTAATTGTATTTTATTTCATAATCTTGTGAAGTGCAATTCTACTTAAGGTGGACATTATTCGCTGTTGACCTTTGCTTTGTGGCGTGGAGCAAATTGAGTAAGCGTACACCACCACGTTTAAAACCGTCACCGCAACACGCAACCTGGTGATCTCACTAGTTAGCGACTCTAAGCTGCTATGCTGACATAATCATCAGCAGATGTGCGGATTAGGGGATAGATAAGATAGAGGGTGGGGCAGAGAGAGAATTAGTCAGTTCAGAACAAGTGATCAACCGAGCAACATCTGCCTCCTCTATCAATTCCGAATTGAAACAAAAATGTGTATACATTATACGTAATTTTCCAGTTTTGATATACTTACCTTGACCATCACTTAGTTGATTACCCGATACCAGTTTTGGATATACATTTGGCTCACATGATGACCCTAGGGCATGATGCATTCTTGTAAATACTATTAAATTTATGTAACTCTGTAACGAGGACATCACGAAGACACCCAGTAATGGTAATGGTACAATTAGGGCTTTACGTCACTTTCAAGCACGAGATGATATGGTGACGGTCATGGATGAGGATGAATATGATGCTGGGAGAGCTCAATTGGTAGAAACGAAAAGCCTGAGAAACGCCCGCCCCTACCCGTGATAGCAAGATTTCATCAACGAGCAATAGAAACGGACAAGAATATTCTCGATGCAGACCAAAACCAAAACTCCCTCCTCGCGCAGCTTTAGTCGAAAAGAGGAATAAGCTGCAGTCGCTATTTTGTTACATTTGCTCCACAGCAACATGACCAAAATAGTTATAAACAGAACAGGAAAAAAAGAAGCGATTAGGCAGCGAGCATTCTCATCAATACTAGCAGTGATGATCTAAACGCAGGAAGACAAAAAGGGTTACAGAGCTGTTGGAATCTTAACTTATACAGTCATTAGCACTAACATAGTGCCAATTATGTCCTGACCCAATGACCGCTCCAAACACATCATCATTACCTGGTTGTTAGCAAAATGCTAGCAGCCAAAATTGTCATCGGAATCACAAACCGGAGAGAAATTGAGGGAGAAGAGAGAGAGGGCCAAACTTCACAGCTACATTGCGGCAGTACATCGTACTGGGAGAAACGGACAAGTCAAATCCCCTACACGTTATAGCAAGATTTCATCAACGAACAATAGAAACGGACAAGGATATTCTCAATGAAAACAAAAACCGAAACTAAGAGAAATAAGCTGCAGCCAATTATTCCAGAAAATGACAAGTCCGCAACGCAATAGCGACTCGGTGGTCCATCATCATAGTCTGGTTGTAGCAAAGATGCTAGCAGCCTAACGAGCGGAACATAAAAGAGTGCACCTTAACAGAGATTTGAAATAGACCATAGATCAATTATATATGACAACCATGAGTTCTCAGAGCGGCAACAGGTCGGATCGCTATTCGACATGTAAATCCTTATCTTTTTTGGGCATTAAACTGTACCTCTTACTGAGGGGAGGGGAGGGGAGGGTTCATGCACGTCGTCGCCGTTATAAAGTCACGGCTGATTAGGTCACTCATGAAATATTTGCTCTGACAAAAACAGCAACAGAGCCAGACCAATGAAGTACCAATGGCTGTGCAAGTGACGTCGCGAATGCATGCGATAGGTCGGTTCACATTTCAACACACGCAAGAGGAATGACCGACTAAAATCCGACGCATTGTACGATACTGGGCAATAACGGTAAGGGACGGTACATCACCTCATGTGGTAGCCTTGTTTTGACAATCTGAGTTATATATACAGAAGAAGCTGTTGCCAGGCATGCGCGTCACTTTGAAGCACTCAAGTTGATATATTGCCGTCGATGCTGAATTTTCGAGCTCCATTCATACAAAGAGAATAAGAATTGATTATCTGAATCCATCGATCCTCAGCTTCTCTATCCTATCATTCTCGGTATTACATTCACGGTTTCTTTTCAACCACATCTTTTAGATTCACCAGGATGTTGTGGAGGTAAGAAACCTTGTGATGGCTCAATCAGCGACAAGATACAAGAAGGGAGCTCACCGAGAGTTATTTCGCAAAGCAACCGACTTTTTTTCACAGTTAATCGCTAACAGTAAACGATTTCCCTTTGATTAAAGTACGAACTACGCCCTGTGACGTGGAGTTGGTGGAGTATATCGTGTGGTTGTAAAGGAGTACAAATATAGCTTGATGAACTCAACATCTCAAGCACCCACATTAGTTGCATATGACACCAGATATAATGGAGTCTCCCATTGCTACAGGACGTATATAGTCGAGAAATGCAAGACTTGTAGCAGTTTGCATTTATTCTCAAACATTGTGTGCACGATCAACTCTTAACATATGGAATTACTATTATATAATATTATGAAGATTTGTATTTTACACAACATCGGTGTAGTTGAGTCAGACTGCTCCCAACCAAATAATAAAAAAAGATATGTCATCAGTTTTGCAAGCATCGAGAAAACTAATTAGACACAACATAAAATATGACGATGTTGTCCGTCGGTTTCAACCCTCATACAGCGTAAATGCTGCTTTCTGAGTCCTGTCATGTAATTGTATTTCCCCGAGGACCGAGTTCACAGAACGCTTAGAATAACGACAGGCGAAGATATTCTTAAACATTATATTTAAAAGACACAGACGACCACTGGCATTCATACCTTGGATTCAGCTGGTTTTGAAGAGATCCGCATTGGTAACGAAATACAAAGCTACATGCTATTCACGACGTATTCACTGAGCTCCATTTTTGGTAATTATCTAACAGATAATCATCTCGCCTGTTATTATATTCCGTATATGGGTACACTGTGGTAGTCAATTTAAGGGACAATATACTTCCCCTTGGCAAACGCTTTATTTCCGGTGAAAATGAACAAATAAACTATCTTTCTCACTTTTTATGATTGAATCACGCCATTAATACCTCATTAACACGTCATACTTGTCATTTTCCTAACAGATAATCATCTAATTATATTCCGTATATGGATACATTGCATTATTCACGGTGAATATGAACAAATAGACTAGCTTTACCACTTTTTATGATTGAATCACGCCAATAATATCTCATTAACACATCGTACTTGTCATTCTCTTTTAGACACTGCGGGGTACTTCCCTATCAATGCCTCGTACGAAAGTAGTTACTCGCAAGGGCATAACCAACGCAGGTTAGCTTATTTAGTGGTGCTTCTACAGTTATCGGCTCGAAGGTCGTAGATGTCGTGTGGAATCTTATTGATTGATAGTAAGCTAGTGAGTCTTTTTTTCATCAAATAACTTGGATAGCAATAGCCTTGTGATGATTCTTTAGCCATGAAACTATTTGCACAAAATAGCAATCAGGGCAAACACACGGGTACCAAGCAACACAATGAATGCCATTGTGATACTTCAGTTAATATGTAAACCATGATAGAAAAGGACATTTCGCAATACTGAACGATATGAAAGATGCCCTCACCACCACGTCAACCACAGCGAAGTGCGAGATACTAGCTATAATCTCGCGCAACACCCGAGGCTTTTATCGAGCGCGTCGTTAGGATTCAGATTTAATCGCATGCGTGGAAGGATCCCCACCCCCAGGTTTTTGCAGCCCTTACCTCTTACGCGCTGAGCAGGTTCCGCCTTAGTTAACGGCGGCATAGCAGTAGAGAGTAAAGACGCCGCGCAGTAGGGCGGCAGGCGATTTGATACGCAACCCTTTGCGGGCCATCTATCAAATGCAGTGATACGCAGCATCGGCTTGACAGAGCTACATTAAGCTGTAGTCGTTGACTGAGACGGGTTTTAAATGCGACCAACAACAGAAACCCAGAAGATAAAGCACGTCCGGAGAAGCAGGATAGTTACTCGATTTTGGAAGTAGCCGTTGCGTGATTGCCGTGACTTTCTTGCCGTGCGAACATCAGCAAGCCTCCTCTTTGTCTGCCTAACTCCACAGGGAAAGAAAAACAACCTTATTTGTCAGCCGCCAAAATAGACATACGAGTTGCATGACCTCGATCATCAGTTAGTAGTCGTCTGAAGCGAACAGGATACCATCTCCCTTTGAAGCATGTTGGGTGTTGATTGAGGATACATGAGGCTGAAAGCTGCTTTTGTCAGAGGGTATTTGGCAAACATAGCATCAAGCAGATAAGGTAAGTAGCCATATAAGACTGCTAAGGAATGCGAATATTTTGGTCGGCTAGAAGTTACAAGGACTGAACGCAATGCAGTGACTGCCAACTATATAAATAGCAATATTGTTATTCATCAACTGAAGCCGTCATTTTCCAGGTCTCATCTTCTCAGCATAGGTGCCCTTAACCCTTGTTTGCTGGATTTGATGTCTTGACGATTATGGAATCAAATTGTGAGCTATTTGACCTGGTCGTAAGTGCCGTCGTTATTGGCTCAGTTTGTATTCTGGGCATTGTGGGTAATTGTGCGTCATTCATAGTGCTCTTCCGGCACACGGCAGAGACTGCAGCCATTGTCTTGTTACAATGCATAGCGGTGACTGACACGGTCCTCCTCATCACAACCCTCATCACCTACACCATACCATCACTCTACCAGTACCTAGGACTACTGGCCAACATCACCGACTACATGGAATTCACCAAATTCTTCATGTGGCCTCTCTCAATGATGGCACATACGGCAACCATATATTTAACTTTGCTGGTCACTTTTAATCGTTTTTGTGCTGTGTGTAGACCGATCTGTGACTACCGCTCTCAAAATCCTCATTCCATCCTCAAATCTGTCACGGTTGTTATACTGTTCGCCGTTCTGTACAACATTCCAAGAGTATTTGAACACTTACCGGTTCTTCCTATATCTCGGAATGTAGGTCATAACGAATCCAATTCGATACATATGGTGAATTTAGGAGAAAGCCGGCTGTATCAGATACTCTACTCTAATGTTATATATTTTATCGTGATGTACGTGGTGCCTTTATCTGTACTCGCGTATCTCAATAGGCAACTCATCCAGGCTTTAAGAGCGTTGAAGAGGAGAAAGGCCAGGCGGACAAGTCAACGTCCCCCAGGTGACTACATCACGCTCTCTGTTGTTGTAATAGTGTGTGTTTTCATTGTTTGCCAAACTCCAGCCCTTGTCAACCAGATCTTCTGGGCACTGCTAGCCAGCTCGGGTCGGTCATGTGGCCGCTTCCATTTCTACTACACCAGACTCAGTGATTTTCTCGTGGTCTTCAATTCATCGTGTAACATCATTATTTATTCATTGTGTGGGAGGACGTTTCGTTCGTTGTTCATAAGATCGTTCTGCAGTCCTCGTTTATGTCCTTGGTCTTCGCGTCGACACTCTGACGATGTACAGTTGCCGCTCCAGGTGAGGAGAACTCACCTTAGCCTCGAAGCATCTGCAAGATGTTCTGTAACGTTCGGCATGAACCCGCCCGCACAGTCTGTATGATATGTGGATACTGAAAACATCGTGTTGAGTGCAATACTAAGAAAGCCTGTTCAGTTCAGTTGCCATATCTGCCTTCTAGGTCTATATAATACTGGAAAAGGAAGCCAAAACTGTCAAGAATTTTAGTTACTTGCCGATACATTATTTAATTATTTGTGGCGTGGCTAACTGTGACGGATTCCAACAAAAGACGCAATAAACCTACAAGGTCACACTGAGCTTCTTTTACTGTGTTTTCTCCTCTTACCAACCTTCTGTAATGGCTTGTTTGTGGAGTTGGGGGGGGGGGGGGGGGGGGCTTGGAGATGCATGTACAATTACAGTGCAAATATATGAGGTTGCATTTTGAAGATTGATACTAGCGAGTATTCAAACGAAGCTAATTTAGAACAGTTGTTGGCACTAAGGGGCGTGTTTATTCAGACAACAAACAAGCTAATGTAATCGTTTAAACGGACCAGGATGTAGCCGTTATGTTAAGACTTAAGATGATTATCCATTTTCAGCTGCCTGCAATGTCTGCATATAACGAGTTAATTCACAGTAGGCCGTTTTTGTAGTGAACCATTTTGCCCTTGAAGGATGCCTCAGGTCTTTATGTTGAGTGACGCAATTACACTTACTTGACGGGTATAATCTTGCTAGACTTGTAATCCTGATTAAATCACATCCTTAACGCGTTTCTTATTAATTTTATTTTCTTTTAAGAGGACTGCGAGATGCATTGACTATATAAGTCTCGCCTCCCTGGTATCAACACAGTTTATGCATCACCGCGAGGTCACCAATCTCACGCCTCTATACGACACAAGATCACATACAGTGATAGACTAGATGTGATACGATATTTATTCAGATTTACTTTAATTTTCTTGCTATTTGTGATTTAAAGTATATTTGCTACCACGACGAACTCACAGATGATATCTCATATCTTTATTTTATCGATGTTAACCGACCAATACATGGGTGTCGTTTTAGGAATATCGTTTATGACATGCGGGACGATTACAGCCGCCAGTGTGCTAATAATCACCACGTGAGGTGCCGAACTTAGTAATCATGA
>CM067346.1:27302776-27310733 GCA_034190875.2 Urechis unicinctus
TACCAAACGCAATATTATACGCAAACACGTGTAAAACAACAACTGGCTTCTACAATATGAATTTAATAACAACACCAAAAGTAGTCTCTTAGACCCAACCACACTGCATCTCCTGGACTGTCATACTCCAAATCACTCCAACTTCCCCGCACTAAACCTTGTCATTATCTCCTAATGCATCCCCTATGAGTAGCTTAATTTGTTTGAAAAAATCTACGCATAAAGAGTAATTATTCATCATTTTCCTATTCTTTTGAATGAATATACTTGATAAAACATTGCAATGAATGATTCTACAATTGATTAAGCAATTAGTCATGATATACATATTAGCCAACCCAATCAAGCACTTATGCACTACCACAAGTCACAACGTAACAAGCAGACCAGCTCACATAGTCGCATTGGATACAGTTGAATACAAAAACATCAAATCAGATATAATACGATTTACAACAACCGACGAGAAAACTCGAATGGATAAAGGATCCCTCTTCAAGTAGTATACTTATCGAAAACTTTGACCGCTCTATTAAAATGCGTAATTTTGTATTCCCACATCATAAATGTTCAAAGGTAGTAGTACGTATTTGTGTTATTAAGCATTGAACGGTTTCATTGATTCGTCTGGTTAAAAGTTTGCATCAAAAAGTGACCGAAAGGCAAGGAACATATTGGATCTCCCAATTCCTCATATGATTTCCTTCTTTGTAAAGAACGGCAATTTATGAAGCATAGCACGAATAAATGATTCTTCACCGACAAAGGTGACATCAAGGCATGATAGAGTGGTGCTTGTTTGTCATCATCCCATCGCATCAGCCATCACAAAACCTTTGTCCATTCGCTGAATGCATACAACACACTAACAAGGAACAAAACATTATTGTGACTGCGGCCATTCGTATGCATTTATGCTTTCATGGGCATGCTTTAATGAAAAGGGACAAGACAAAGACAATAATAAATCGTCATCGATCATGGCCGTCTATATATATATATATATATATATATATATATATATATATATATATATATATATATATATATATATATATATATATATATATATATATATATATATATATCATCGATCATGGCCGTCTCTATATATATATATATATATATATATATATATATATATATATATATATATATATATATATATATATATATATATATATATATATATATATATATATATATATATATATATATATATATATATATATATATATTAAAGGTCTTTATAGAAACACCACTCTAGCATAGGATACCATAATTGATATTGTCTAACTAAAGCCAAATATCCGTGGTTATGGGTGAGAAAATCGATCAATCAATTTATAATAGATACTAAATAAAAGCCAAAACTTAATTATGATAATGTTTGATCTCTAATGTAGTTATCATGAAACACCGGTAATTTAGACATACTTAATCAATTAAGGGCAATAAAGGTGCAAGTAGCAAATCAGCATATCCTCCAGAGGTTATTTTCCATATAATAAGCAGTTATGGGCGGTAGACAAAGGGTAAACACATAAACATAAGAAAACCTTATTTGCAGTTACCAACATTAGTTTCCTTTCATGATCGCATGTGCATGTCAATCGCTTGGGGTCTGAGAAATAACACTTCTTCGTTGAGGATGGTTACTACGCGGTTTTCAGTGTTCTAGGTGGTTTCAATGAAGCAAAAATACAAAGCCTCGATTTCGTTTATATAAAGGGATCTTAAGGTCAAGACCCTATAAATGTACCTCTCTTAAGCACATACGCAGTTAAGTAGTTGAATATATATTCTGTAACGGGACCATGGTCCTTGAAGTTAATCAGGTATAATCGGCGATTCAATGGGACATGTGCATTCTAACGTATATGGCGATTAATTGCCATGGTGACGCTTTTACTGATCCCGAGAAGGATACTCACAAGAGCTACCAAATTGTTAGTGCTTCACTTTTTGCGCAACTAGATCCACTAATATTCATTGGCTTATATTTAAGGTGTTCGATGTTCAAAAGAATCTACAAAACATGTTGTTAACGTGTATAATGCTAGAGTCGATCAAGTTAGAGACTTTATATCCAAGATGGTTTACATCTGCTTTCGTGCGCAACCTTTTATTCTGGAGCTGATGTGCCAAGGTTCCCTTACCAATAAGCGTTATAGTTGACGTGCAAACCTCGGAATAAAACGCGCAACAGAGCAGGAGTGTGACAATCGAGCACTACTCTGCCACGCCTAGGTTAAGGATTATAATTGAAGCTCATTTGGTGACATCATATAATGACATTTTTAACTTTTGAACATGAATTCAATAATCACTGTTAAAGTATCACCACACCTACCAGTTCTGCTTCCAAGAGTGCAATTTCCGTGTAACATTCCATTGATATCAGTATTCAATCATTCGTCGTGTCTTTGATCCTTGTTTTGTTATATGCTTCTAAAGGAAAGAAAGGGTATACAAGGTAAGTGTCTCATGACAACTCCTTTGTAAATCGAAGTACACACAATCATAGTAATCCCTAAATCATTCGTGATACACCGCGATACACCGCGATACACCATGATACACTGTGATACACTGTGATACCTCGCGATACACCGTGATGCACCGTGATACACCATGATACACCGTGATACACCGTGATACACCGAGATACACCGTAATACACCGTGATACACAGTGATACACCGTGATACTCCGCGATACCGCATTCTTATCAATCGAAATATTTGAGGCAGCTGTGGTTATAAAACGCTGTGAACTGAAGTGAAAATCACACCCAAACACACGCATACACGCACACACACACACATCTCGACACAATGTGAAACAACCTGGGTAGAGGATGTAAATAGATCGATACCTATTTTCTTGCACAACGCAAGAACGAAAGTAATCAAATAATTTAGGCCCAATTAAACATTTGTCATCATGCAGAAGATTCATAACGCAAAACTACCACATCCAATCAGCTTGCAGGATCATTTATTTCGAGCGAGAACGGTTTATCGGATAAAAATGTCAATTCAATCCCTCATTACAATACATCCACAACCATTTGACTCCTAAATCTTTAATCGGTACCTTTCTGAATTTGACGTCTGCGTAGGAGTCTCGATCTCGTTATTCGTTACAAGTGTTGCACATATGTCTTGATTAAGGCGTTTTCGATAGTTGTCTGCTGCATAAACACTGCATTTGTACAGCTATCTATATCATTCTTTGGATATGATGTCAATTAGACAATCAATATTTAAGATATTAGCTACATGTCGTGTTATCTGATTTAGTGAAAGGAACAACGGCTTTGATACTCCCATCATAATATGAATTAGTCCTTTCTGCAATGTTTCCACAGAGTACATTTGCATAATACGATCGTACCCTGCTAAGCAAACTGGTCCACAACAATTGAAATTAAATTTGTTTCGATCGTGATTAGTATGTCAATTCATCAGTCACAAGGTCAATTATTAATATACCTTACGGACTATAAGCGTACAGCTCACGTGTGATTCAGCATATTCAATGACATGTCACCATCACAGGCGCTTTGTTCCCATTACTCAGCTTCAAGGCGCCGAGTCGCTCGTTCTCCAATGCTACGCAAGATCGTTAATTAATCAGATTTAAGACGTTACAGTAGATGAGTTTTATTACCGATCGACGGCAACGCTTCCACTTTCACGAGGCGATTAGTCGGACTGTGTCACGATTAACCGAGTGAAATTGCAATACTTGGAATGGTTTCCCGGTCTGCGTCTCCTTTACCGAGTAACGTTCTTTTATGCAATGTTACCACAAAGTACACTTGCACCATGATAGGACCATATCGTGGCGTCTATGTCGCATGAAAGCAGATTGTAAAACAGACTTAGGGCATTAAAGGTGCATTTTTTTGGAAAAAATGGTATGCGTTTTTTTGTCTCCATTTAATAGAACAACTCGTTTGGAACCCATAAAACCCATTTGGCGATTTGGCTCGACGCTATATAGTCGATTATACCGTTTCGAAATCTGTCGTTCACACCCGTGTTTACAAACAGCGTAGATTTGACAGAAGGTGGAAACGCAAGCAGCCGAAATGGTGAGTCTTTTGATTCCTACATTTCTTGTATGACTCTTCTTTGATTAGAGTTTTCGAATGTTATATAAAAAAAAGAATCCGCCCCAATAAAGTGAACACTATCGGTATAATAGATTAACGTAAATCTAACAATAAATAGCGTTACACCTGCGAACAAACCCTGAGGTAGCCCTGGCCTACAAAACGTCCTATATATTTATATTACCGTTCGAACGGTGCTAACTCTGAGGCTGCGCATGTTCAAGCGTAATAAAAACGATATTCTTGACTAGTCTGTCACGTTTTGGAGTATAAAGCCATGACACTTGTTCGAAGATTATTTCATATGCAATTATCGGTGCTTTTTCATCGCAAACTATTGGAATATTCCTGAATGAACTCATAAATTGTATTATAAATCAAGGGGCTGGGGTCTCCCTCAGGACGTCTACGTTGTCTGGATATAGTGAACTGAAACAGGGATTTGAATTGGCCGGCCGCCCCCTATCTTCTATGCATACATAAATCCTAAAGAGAAGATAGTGGCCGGCCAATCCCTGTGCACTGAAACGTCCGCGCTAGGAGTTTGGGGTGGTATTTATCATCGTAAGGGTTTGGACAAGGGACAGTAAACGGGTGGGGTGGTTTTGGTTCTGATTTTGGTTATTTTAAGTTTGTAGCAACCCACTTTGATAAGACTTACACACTTGGTTTAGATTGTGTGTTTATAATTGTCTACTTTAACACCATGCTGGTGTTGTAGAAGCCTTGGATAGCTGGAATTAATTTGGTGAAATTTAGTGACAGAGATGACCTTAAATCTGTATTATTTACAAATAGTTTTTGGTTGACTTTTGCCGGCTTATGGCTCAAACACTGTAACATTATTGATTGAAATATTCTTGTCATGTTCATTCATTTATCAAATTGAACCAACCCACTTAAAAAAGTAAAGGAAATCAAAAAGCCTAGAAGGAGATCACGTACAAGAAGAGGCCATGGAAGGGGTCATGGTACAGATTCTGACATACTGTGTGGAACTGAGGTTGGTTCCTATATTATTTTAATTGGATTCTTATCAAGGGTATTTTATTGACCTCAATACATCCATTATGACTGGGAAGGATGTGTTTAATGGTTTGAAATTGTTCACCATGACACAGGTGTCCAAGTCGGTGGAAGTTGCAGACCAGCCCGAAGAGGTGGCAGAGGAGCCCGACCTTCTTCAAACAAGGTACTATTGGGCTTGCCTTACCTAATTGAATCACTTTGTCAGTAAATAGGTGGTCCCATGTTGGACTTATTTGTTTGTAGACCTCGACAGGCCGAAAGCGAGTCAATCTTGTTTGCAGAGGCTACCTTGGCAACACACCAATAACTAACCAGGCCCTACAGCAGAGTAGAGTGGCTGTAAAATCTTTAGAGCTGTCACGGAAAGAGAAATTGAAGGTAATGTACAACTTAGCACTCTTCAGCTGCGCCAAAATCCTTCATGTAATTTTGGTCACAGAGAGCAATTTGCATTGGAGATATTTAAACCATCAAAATGAAGTATTTTCAGATTTTTGTGCGGTGGCTGGATTTGGATGGGGTGCAGCAGTTGCTGGTTGATGGTTAGACAGACAGCCACAGTTTGCGCTTACTATCACCCGACAACCCACACCACCGAAAGAAGAATTCCACCCTCCATCAACTATCAACTACCACTTCACCAGACTGGTGCATCTGCCTTCAATGTAGGGAAATGCCTACCCCTGTGGAGCGGCAATGTTGCACCAACAACCCAGACTTTTGCACATATGCACTGCTTCAGATGGAAAGAGTTGTGCTTGACCCGATGGTCATTGAGGTTATTAACAGGTACCGGGTGAACTTGCTATGAGAATTTGATGCGGTTGTCGAGGACCAAAAGATCAGAGACCTCTTCCTTGACAAGTATTGACAGTACTCAGGCTTAATGCAAAGTAGATTTTTGTAATATACTAAGCTTAAATGTTCTAATTTGTAATTTTAATCAGGAAATATCTCATTGTTCTGATTGGTATTTTGGTGCGGATTATATTAAAATTGGCTAGTCTCACAAAACATGTGGTATTATTTGTTGTGAACATTTTTGTTTCAACAATCTCATAATTTATTGTCCATTTGTTTTATGGAATGAGCATTAATATATTAGTCAACTTTTCGTCTCTCAAACACAGAAGAAAAGAATTATGCACACATGATTTTGTCAATTAGTCATGGCACGTTATCTTCAGATTTGACTTTCTATGTTCATAATTCTAGCCCTGATGAAAAAAGAAGTGACATTAAAATGAGTTCATGTATTATTTATTTGCCAATTCCATGAGTTTTTCTATTACAGTTTGTATGTGACTAATAAAAGATTTGTACATTTCAACAAAAACAAATTTCCAAATTATATTTTTAATCAAAACGAGACACCTACAACTCAGCTGTTTCTTGGATAGATGGCCTTAGCACAAGAGCAATGTTCAGACTGATGTTTCGGGGTCATCAGCAGAACGTTGTGGGTGTTGTTGTGATTGCTGTCGCATTGCTTGGGCCTTAAGATTTCTGTCATCATATCTGGCTTCTTAACCGATGACCACGTCTTTGACCGCTTGTTGCAGCGAGAGCTGTACCTGTAACACAACAAAATTGCATTATATGGCCAAATAGCTAGAACACATTACATGTGCGACATCAGTATTTTGTTTTCTGATAGGACATTTAGTCAGTGTGTAGTTGAGTGGTCATGAGAGATTTACATTGGCAGACCATCCTTCTTGAGTGCATATGCCCGATCCCTATGCCTGTTGTGGTCCATTGCCACAACTTGATTGCGGGCAAGGTATGAAGAACACCAGCCATTGGATCAGGGTCAAGAGGATGCAATTATTTCTCTACCTGAAATTTAAGTAAGGTATGTTGGCAACAACAATTAACAAATACAAATAGTGCAATGGACTCAAAATAGGCCCTTAGTTTTATATTTAATCGGTGACATTTACACGAGTCGATTCAATATAGGCCGATTTGATAGCAGGGTATTCATAATACAACGAGATTACTTACATGTCCAGCAAAAACTGTTCAGCTTCTTCGTTGGTCAAAATCCTCACTTCCTTGAATGCCTATGTTAAAGAGACCCACGTGTCAGACCGCAGCTGGTCTCGCTCACGCTTCCTTCTCTTAGTTGTTGAATCTGTTAATAGTTTCTTTCTCCCTCCACCTATTCTTCGTTTTTGCTTTGGTCGTCCATTATCGCAATGAAAATAGCGCAAACTTAACATCCGCCGGCGGCGAACGGCACAGAGTGATGACGTTTCTGCGCTTCCGGAATTAATATAATGAGCTTCCAAATTAGGGCTATTTTTGACTGTACATGAAAAATAAGGAACTGAAAGTTTATTTAAGAATCACAAGATATATATACGGCCATTCCAACTTTGGATTCCGGATATCAGCACCATTTAAGATACTCTTGCATTAAGTAACATTTTTTTTCGATTAAAGATCGAGTGATGTTTTGATGAAATGCACCTTTAATTGATTTCATTGGCTCTGACAGTTGAGCATGCGCTCCAGCAGCGTAGGTTTATCGTTTTTATTTCGCGGTAACGTTCGTCAATATCTCATTCACATTACCGACGTTCAAATTGTACGCTTCTCATATCAGTAGAAATACGAGAAGATATCCGCACGCCAAGAGATTATATCTGAAACACACAAACATAAGAGTAGCCTTCTCTTAATAAATCGCATGTTATATAATGACGCATTGCATAAAGAAAGTAACTGATCTTGCTTTTCTACGAAACAATCGTATGTTGAGTAGATTTCTAGTGGTTTGTTTCTTATTTACTCACAGTC
>CM067346.1:27310833-27370833 GCA_034190875.2 Urechis unicinctus
CAAAAAAAGGTAAGCTAGCAGCTCCAAATCCCTCATGAAACGCTCTTATGTCAATATCTCATTGTAAACTAAAAATAAGCCAATCCTGACTAAATGAAGTTATAGATAAAAATAACTGTAAATGCAGTGAGGAATTGAAACTACTGTTTCTAAGCATTCAGTGGATCTACAGTACTTTTTGCAGGCCAAATATCCAGTAAGGTGGGATCTTAGATGGGTTAACAGCAACTTTAAGCCTTTTTTTAAAGTTCCACCCACAAATAGAATAGGAAATGTATGTAAGAGGTACATCTAGGTGGTACTTTTTGTGAGCATAAATTGTACAATGTTAATAATGCACTCCCACCTTCACACATACCATTAATTATTTTATTTAGTTACTAGACATATGTTAATGAAAATAATTATACAAATCCCTTGTTCCATATAAACCCACTGGGTAAATGAAACTGCTGTTTGTACGCTATCAGAAAAATTACTGTACTGGTTTTTTTTTCAGCCAAATAGGTGGCTCCAAAGGCAATGCTGGAAGCATCACTAAAGAGATGTGAAGTATTGGAGTGTGCGGTAGGAGAGTAGGTTATAAGGGTTGTGCCGTTGTTGTGTGTCCTTCCTGTATGATAAATCATACAGGTGGCGCAGAGAAAGCTTTGCCTGGGCGAACGACAGAAGTAGCAAACTGTAACATGCCTGTGACCGGTTGCAGCTGTCGCAGTGGGTCCCCCCCCCCTGTGGCATAAATTGATGTACTGCTTGTGTGTATATTTGTAGTTTATCTTGAGGGAGGCTAGCTGTCATATGTGATGAGTCAAGTAGTATGCCCAGAAATGTCAAGGTTGTGGCAGGGCCTATTATTTTGTGTGAAGCCAGAGGGACACCAATGAGGTTGCACAGTTTTACAAAGATATTAAGCTGATGTTGGCATTGTTGTTGAGTGGGAGCAACAAAGAGAAAATCGTCTAGTACTTTAACAATATTGTGCACATGAAATTTATGATTTAAGATCCAAACAATAGCGGAAGAAAAGGTTTCAAAGATTTGGTAGGAAGGAGAGCATCCTTGAAGTAGACATTTATCATAGTAATAGCCGTGCTAAAAAAGCCTGTGAGGTTGTATTGGGAAGGGTGGATGGGAATAAGTCGGAAGGCATCCCATATGTCACCCTTTGCCATGTATGCATGGGGGGAGCATTTTTGTATATGACGTGCGGCATCAGAGATTGAGGCGTATGTGACTTGGGAAGCTGAAGTTGGTTCGTTGTGGTTCACAGAATTGCTGTCATAAGGGTAAGATAGGTGATATTGACCTGATCTGCTGATTGACTATTGTCCTGGAGGACCAACGGAGAGCATTTAAATTTGGGGAAAGTGGGGGCCTCGGAATGGGCCTTGGATTCTATAATGAAATGGCGACTCATCCCTGACGTGGTACTAAGCTTATTATATTTGACGGTCCTGAGCAGTGTTGGTCTGTACTCTTATTCTTTTGTTCCAGAACAATAGAAGTATGGATCAATTTTCTGATGAATGATGACAAGATATCAGAGGTCAGGTTGTCAGCCAAAAATATAACTGACAATGGAAAATTCAACGAGACTTAGTCGGAGTAAGATGATAATTTTCAATTTCCCTTCACTGTCTGCGCAGATGGATGCTATGAGATTTGAAAGTAATTGACGCAAGTGTTATTAGAGTGACACGGTGTTTTATTATATTGTGCAGCTCAACGTATATGGGTATGTTCAAGGGGGTATGCTTTGACAATTAACATCTTCATTGTCGTTAAATAATGTTACTTTTGTTTCAAGACATCGTGAGAGAAGCTTTTAGCGAAAGGTTTTTATAATACTTTCGGAATGTTCATTTCTTTACTCACCCGTAGTGCTGCATTAAGAAATATATTAGGTGCAGTTAAGGCAGTAGCAAACGCCCTCGAACGCATTAAGTGCATAGTATATTTTATCTAATGATGATGTGGAAGTTACGTGGTAAGAAACAAGCGATGACTGCCATCCGTTCTCAGCGTCGTGCGCTCAATATGAGCATTATAGGTCGTGACAGAACACAGGCGGTGATCATCAAGAAACGATGGTATACATATTTCTACTGTGCCAGACCTGGAGTGTTTGAATAAGTCACCAAACTCTATGTTATGTGCCTCGTTTTTCATCTGAGTCCTGTGCCCAAACAGGAGGATAAGCAACATGTGAGTGATTTTAATGAAAGAGCATCAATAAGCCAAATAGTTTTAACAGAGAATGATGGAAACATCCCAAGTCACATTATATTAGGGGAGCGACTGTCTGGTATTAAAACTCCCATAACGAATCTCTTCACAAGTTGAAGGTGTCCAAGAGGCGACGATTGTGAACAGTAGTTGACAAAAGAAGACATCTGGCAGATTTTATTTGGCTGTACTGCAATCCATTTTTAAATATATGAGATATATGACAGAGGGGAACAGGGGATTAATGTTCCTCTGATCACAAAAGTGGTATTATTTTTAATATATGTCCCAAACAGCTTTTTAGTTGACTTCGCCTGGACGAGAGGATAATGTCTGCAAATTCTCTCAGATTGCCTTGGTCATGGAGGCTTTCTCTGATGATTTTAATGCAGTTAAGTTGAGAGGATGCTGGCGGAAAGAAGCATGGGGATGGTGAAGGAGATTGTGTTGAGTGGGAAGTAGAAATGGAAGATCGACTGACGTGTGCAGTACTGTCGCAAACCATTCTTTGGCTTAGAGATGCTTGAGAACTGCCTCCGCTGAAACGCTCGAGAGCTTGCTCATACCTCGCGCTACGTTAAGCTGAAAGATGGGGAAATATGTATGATGCGTTAGCCCCCATTCAACGTGAAAGTGTTGATAACAAAAGCATATATATATATATATATATATATATATATATATATATATATATATATAAAAAGAAAATTCAGCAACAGGTGAAATTCAAATGTTAAAGTATCTTCATATATATATAGAATAGAATTTAGAATATAATTTATTCACTTGCAGCAACAGCAACTCATCGATACTGACTAAAAAACGAAATAAACAAATCCAGTGCTGCAAGTAGGGACAATGTAGCCAGAGGCTGTCTTCCCATTGTCCCTAAGTAGTCCCTGCACAAAACAATTTTACGACAACTATGCTAGTGACCACAACTACTGAACGGGGGCGGGAGCAGGGGGCCGGCAACAAATATCCACATGCTACCAGACCGGGGTGACTGACATTTCATTAAGGCGCACATAAGCACAAAATTAAGCTACATTAACAGGTATATAAACATATTGCAGAATATGAAAATAAACAATTTGCATACATTTTGCATTCATTTCATTAAGGCGCACATAAGCAAAAATATAAGCTACATTAACAGGTATATAAACATATTGTAGAATATGAAAATAAACAATTTGCATACATTTTGCATACATTTCAATTATACATGTATATGTATGAATATATATATGATAGTATACGGTCACGTGCATGACACAAAACATAATACAATATTAAGTAAGTTCAATATATATGCGAGTAACTCGTGTAACAAATCAGAGTGTTGAACATTACAGACTACAATCCGCACACTTAACATTGTTACACTGTACAATATTCAGGTAGGTAGACAACATGCTGTTTCGGACGCTATTTTTAAACTGTGAGATGGACGACGTAGTGGCGTCATTGGAACACCATTTGTTCCATAATCGGGGAAAACTACGCAAGGGTAGTCTGTCTGCAAAATGTGTTTTAGAGGGTGGTACATATAACAGTTTGGAATTTCGCATTTCATATTTGCATTTTATTTCATAGTTTCGATGGAAACAGTCGTTAAACGATACAGGCAATTGATGGTTATTAAGTTGGTACATAAATACGGCCACGTGATATTCGTATAAGTGTTTCAGTTTCAGTATACCACAACGCCTAAACAGGGGATCTGTATGACTGTTATAGGAGGATTTATTTATGTAACGTATGGCGCGTTTTTGGAGAAGTTCCGTTTTTTTTAGTACAGAGTCCCGTGCATTACCCCATGCCAGGACGCCGTATGTTATGTATGGGTGCACCATAGTGAAGTAAAGAGTACGCAAGGCTGATTGGGGGAGTATGTATTTGACTTGTTTGATAGCGAATAGAGCGCGAGAGAGTTTAGTGTTGATGTACATGGCATGTTGTTTCCATGATAGGTGCTCGTCAATAAATATACCAAGAAACTTGTAAGCTTCTTCGGGTTGTCCTGCACCTATTCTTGCAACGCATTGACCATTGATTTTCAGAACATGATCATTTATGTTTATGTTTGCAGATTTATAAGTTGGTCTAAATACAATATATTTAGTTTTTTTTTTGGTATTGAGAAATAACTTATTGGCACAAAACCAGTCATGTAATTTTCCAAGTGCATCATTAGCCGTACAAAAGAGAGTATTTAGGTCACACGAAGAAGTCAGTAGTGTAGTATCGTCCGCAAACGAGAGAAGGTCTTCTGAGCATGACATAGATAAGTCATTGACGTATAATAGGAAAAGAAGCGGGCCGAGTATTGACCCTTGAGGGACTCCGCACTTTATTGGTTGCATTATGGATTTGTGTTCATCGACTTCTGTGTATTGAAATCGATCGGTTAAGTAGCTTTTGAACCATGTAAGCGCTATCCCCCTTATCCCAAGTCTAGACATTTTTTCCAAGAGTATACCGTGGTCTATCATATCAAAGGCTTTGGAAAGATCACAAAATACTGCGAGTGTATACTCTTTTGGCGAACTATTGGATGAAATATATCGTATTTTTTAAGTAACTGCAAAATGGGATGAACTGTACAGTGGTATTTTCTAAAGCCATATTGATGTTCATATAGTATGCTATGAGTATTTAAGAAATTAATAATTCTATGGTACATCAATTTTTCAAGAAGTTTAGAAAATGCAGGCAATAGGCTTATAGGGCGGTAGTTATCCATTTGACATGGGTCGGATGACTTGTGGATTGGGATTACTTTTGCAGTTTTTAATTTATCAGGAACTTTACCCGTCGTCAGGGATTGGTTGAAGATATAGGTCCAGGGAAGCACTATTTGTTGTATCGATTCTTTTACAATCTTTGTAGTTATGTTGTCATGCCCTGAACTTTGTTTTGGCTTTAAGTTGTTGGCCACTGCAATCAGTTCATGTGGTTTAACGGGTTCAATGAATACACTTTGCGCGGGGCTATTAATGAAATAATCTGAAAAGTGTTTATTAGTATCCGGTAAGTTATCATGCAAATTGCAACTTATGTTTACAAAGAAGTTGTTAAACTCATTGGCGATCGTTGATTTATCTGTAATGTTATGTTTATCGATGACTATCGATCTTGGAAACTGGGGTTTGTTTGTTGCGTTTCCCATTGCCTGTTTTAGTACGGCCCACGTTTCTTTTATATTGGATTTATGTTCATTAATCAATTTAACATAGTAGTCTTTCTTTTTGCTGCCGTTTTATTCGGTTATACGTGTTATTGTATTGTTTATATTTGTAAGTGTTATGAACATCCGGTTTGGTTTTCATCAATTTATAGAGCTTATTTTTACGTCGGGATGATTTGATTAAGCCAAAAGTCATCCAGGGTTCACGAATGACTTTTCTATTTGTCTTTGTTTCAGGTTTTACTGGAAAGGCTCGATCGTAAGCTGATTTATATTCCTGCAAGAAATGATCATATGCTTGTGAAGGACATTTGTGATGATAAACTCTGGAAAAATCAATATTTACCAGGGAATTATTGAACGTGCTTATTCCTCCCGGCGTAAAGGTTCTGCACATTTTTCTGGGGGGAACGGCCCTTTCAACTTTGTGAATTGAAATGTGAAATGTTCCAAAGTGGTCAGCTAAGTCGGTGATGATTATTCCTGACTTACTTTGGGTTGATAAGTCGTTTGAATATATATGGTCAATAAGAGTGGGCTGAGGTGTTGGTTACCCTTGTTGGTTTAGTAATCGTTGGTACAAAGCCATTGGCAAAGACATTGTCCATAAATTCATTGGTTTTTACCGTGAGTCCGGTATTTAAGTAAATCTATGTTCAAGTCCCCCATTATTATACATTTTTTGTGTTCAGCATTGATTAGTTCCATAAGTTCAAGGATGGTTTTGGCGGATACATCAAAGTCGGCTTTGGGGGTCGAGTTTGGTCTGTATATCAAACCAAGTATTGCTTTTGTTTTGAATACAGTTTCATATTCTACAAAGAGCGTTTCGATGACATGAGGAATAAAAACTGACAAATCTTCCCGTATTCGGAAAGTAATGTGATCCTTTATAAATAAACCTACTCCTCCTCTAAAATCATCTGTACGATTGCGGGATATGAGGCTATGGTATCCCGGAAGCATCAATCTATTATCATCCTTGCAGTTGTACAATTCCGTTACACCTAAAAATTCGAATGCAAATGTTTTACCATGGAGATCACATATTAATTCTTTAAAGTTCTCCCAATTGGCTGATAATCCACGACAGTTAACATGAAAATATGCTAGGTTATTTAGATAATTATTGCTTAGCTCTTGAAAACATTTAGGTTCATAGTATTTACACGTATTAGTTTGGTTATTAATTGGAGAGTCATAGAGATCATCAATGAGATCATAAGAATTGTAGATGGAAGGAAAATCAAGGTTAGCGTCATCCCCATATATATATATATATATATATATATATATATATATATATATATATATATATATATATATATATATATATATATATATATATATATATATATATATATATATATATATATATATATATGAAGATACTTTAACATTTGAATTTCACCTGTTGCTGAATTTTCTTCCGCCATCATCTTGAACGCACTTAAGGTAATTGATTTTTGTTTCGAGCACTTATCTATAACTTGCCCCGGTCGGACGGTTATATAAATAATATACGTCTACTCGGACGTCTTTTAGGGCTAGGGGTATACATAGAAATACAGCTATCGTGAACTGTGCTGTAAACTGGTTCGAAATTAATATTTCCTCCCGAAAATTATTGGGGTTTAAGTATGGTCTATTCTGACACACAGACACACACATTCTCCTGAGCAGAGGATGCTGCTCGTACCACGTATCCTCTGCTCAGGAGAATGGGACACACACAGAGACGCACACACTGCCACACCCCACCCACCCCCCCCCCCCCCCCCCCCCCACACACACACTCATACACGGACATCCACACACAAACCGACACACATTCGCACACATACACGGACACCCATGCACATAGTCACCCACAGACACAAGCTGCTTTCATGAAAACAACACCTGAACAACCAATCCAAATTATCGCTTATCTCTGATTCCAGGTTAACTTTCGCAACAAATACGAGGGGCTCAGTGAAAAAGGTCAACACATTATTTTTCTATAAAACTGGAAGGTTCTAGCAGGGTTTGAATAAAGATAACGTAAACTGAATGTGAAAAGCCAGATGGCATAGGGGTAGTCATGATTCATTGTGATAAGGGCATGGTATATAATAGCCCCAAAGTAGACTGTGATCTCTCAACTGCATGAAGACTCTACAATGTGGAAATTGTTTCTTGTCGCCCTCAGCTGCCTTTACGGCGCAGCACGTGCATATCTCGGCACAGTTCATTGCGCATACGGCCGTGACGTCATCGTCCATTTGTTTGAGTGGAAATGGACGGACATTGCCCGGGAGTGCCCCCGCCTGGCCAACTGGGGATACTGTGCGGTCCAGGTAAAAAAGCAAATTACATTGATTGAGATCAACAAAGATTGCAATATTATGACTTAACAATACCTTGTTTCATAACTTAACAACGCCCTGTTCATTTATTATGGAGCATAATATAAAAATATGTTCAATTAAAGGGCATAATTCTTCGGTCCTTCATGTAACAACTTACCATCTTTTTTGTTAATTAACAATACGACCTGTAACGATATGCGGTGTGTATTCCAGGTGTCGCCGCCCCAAGAGCACGCTTTGATCACTGGTGTGGACGGAGTTAACTACCCCTGGTGGCAGCGTTACCAACCTGTCTCCTACAAGATGGACAGTCGGAGTGGATCAGAGTCTCAGTTCATACAGATGGTAGAAGCTTGTAACGATGTCGGCGTCTAGTGAGTGCAATTGACATGTCATAATGCGAGATACACATTTGTGAGACATATACCAGGAGAAATAGATAAACAGACATCATTTTATAGACATATATTAATTTACATACACGTCAGCAGAATTGTTCCAACCTTACCACAAATTTCCAATAAATGGATTCGCTACGAAAATACCAACCTAACAAAATATGTTTTTTAATCAACTCATGGGTAAAAACGAAGGAAAACAATTTTCGCTTAATTTATAGGAAATGTTATAAAACAGCTATTTATGATTTTATGAAAATATATTCGTTTACGCGGTATGCGAAGCGTCCTTTTCGTCTGGAATAGACATAACGTGATAATCATTTTGATGACTCGTGCAGCATATATGTCGACGCCATCATTAATCACATGACCGGAGGCGGAAGTGGCACCGGTTCTGCCGGAAGTTGGTGGAGTGGAGACGAGCAGTCCTATCCTGGCGTCCCTTTCGGAAACAACGACTTCCACGGCTCAGGAGAATGTCACACCCACGATTTGAATATCCACGTAACTTTCGTCCGATATTTAAAATCTATTGATGAAATTTTGATATAAAACTTTTACGGATGGCGTAGATATTGACTTCGAATGAACATTACCTGATGAATCAGTTGCCCTTTCTTGAAATATATGACATACCTACAGCAGCTTCACAATAGGTGGTCACATTCATGCGCCATTTTTATGCTGCAGGATTACAACAATGCGAACGAAGTACGTTTTGTAGGTTGGTGGGCCTACGTGATCTTCGCGGGGGGTCTCAGTGGGTCCGCGACCAGACGACAGGTTACATGAACAAGCTCATCGATTGGGGAGTGGCCGGTTTCCGAATTGACGCCTGTAAGCACATGTTTCCAGGAGATCTACAGGTTGGCGAGATACTTCTATGAATCTCATTTGTTGTGCTATGAAACCACCGCCATTAAGTCAAGTAGAATTTATAATGGTGGGTCTAGATCAAATGATATAATACTCCCATAATATGGGAAAGGGGGGAGATATGATATCTCCCCCCTTTTCATCTTCCATAAGACACCTCGTCGCGAGAATGCCACATACTTAGAAAAAATAATGATGTGTGACGTTTCTGATGTGTGCAGGCAGTCTGCGATAATCTCCACAATCTCAATACACGGTGGTTCCCTGGAGGAACACGACCCTTCGTCTTCCAGGAGGTCATTGACCAAGGTGGAGAGGCTATCTCCGCAGGTGAATATACTGGAATAGCCAGGGTGACGGAATTCAAGTACAGCACCAACATCGGCCCAATCTTCAGGAAAATAAATGGGCAAAGATTGTCTTATCTGCGCAACTACGGCGAGGGTTGGGGATTCATGGGCGGAATGAGTGCTGTGGTTTTCATTGATAACCACGACAATCAAAGGGGTCACGGGGGTGCAGGAGCGGTCCTCACTTACAAAGACGCCAGGCTTTACAAGATGGCCACCGCTTATATGTTAGCCTGGGCTTATGGTTACGCGCGTGTTATGAGCAGCTACGCGTTTACCAACAGCGAGGTGGGGCCCCCTAGCGACTGGAACGGCAACACCAATGACGTCGAGTGTTTCAATGGCGAGTGGGTTTGTGAACACGCTTGGCGCCAAATACACAACATGGTTACTTTCCACAACGTCGCATTGGGACAAACCCGTTTCCAACTGGTGGGACAATGGATGGAACGCCATTGCTTTCGGCAGAGGCGACAAAGGTTTCTTCGTGATAAATAATGAAGATTTCCCATTGGACATGAGTCTGCAAACTGGGCTCCCAGCCGGAGAATATTGTGACGTCATTTCCTGTGAAAGCAATCGCCCGCCTTGTGGAGGGTGTAACAGTGTCAATGTTGATGGAGGAGGCATGGCACATTTCCATGTGTCCAACCAATGGTCGGACCCAATGATTGCTATTCACGTTTGAGGTGGAAATCGAATAATTCATGAATCTGAATGCATAGCTGGTATTTGATACAGGTAACTGACATATGAATCCAATAAATTGATAAAAATCAATAGTCTGGACAACATCGACATACCGGGATTATCCTATGAACGCATAATGAAATGTAACATCAAAGTCTAAAGTGGTTGTATTCAAAAAGGTAACCAACGATTCGTAGAAACAATGTGAGAAATACGTGCTTGGTGGAATGATGAAGCAATATTTCAATATATTCCGTTGTTGAACATGATTATACCGACCTCTATCACCCCAAATAATAACACACTATGTTGTTGTATTAAAATAATGATTTAACAGCATAGTATAATCACAAGGACTATATGGCGGACTCATTACTAGTCATACTTCAAAGCAATAACAAAGAGAAAATAAATTAGGATTGACGATATTCGACATGCCAATGACGTTTACACTTTCGATAATCATACTTTAACCAGTGAGGTTACCATGGTTACACCCACGGTCTCGTCCCGCTGATAACCCACCTATGATTCGCTAACCACCTGCACTTTTGACATGACATGATTTTCTGGATCGGTTATGTGACTACGTTCTTGGGAAACTCGGCCATCTGTAAGAACCCACGGTTCTCACAAAATGAAGGTGAGGAAAGTATAATGGCAAACGACGGGACAATAAATTGTGATTTGAAGATCCCAGACCAAGTATCCGCTGGGCGGAGCCAAGTTAACTTGCGGATTTAAAACCATGATATTTGATACCATAAACAATCTAATGACATACATGTAAGGCCACCCGACCAATCACCTCCTTGGTTTACTGTTTGGCTACTCTGTGATATGGGGAACTAACAAGGTAATTATTCTCAAGAAGTGAGCTGTAAGATCGCAGCTAACTCACTGGCGATGAAATATTCGCCACAATTGTTATGATAAGATACCCGACTCGGCCATTCGCCCGTCAAATTCCGTGTAATAAGATACCCGACTCGGCTATTCGCCCGTCAAATTCCGTGACACCGTCTAGGCTTCGCCCGGGGTGGGGGGGGGGGGGGGGGGGGGGGGGGGGGGGGGGGGGCACTTAAATGTATAGAGGTAGTATACATGTGCCGCGCGATGGGGTATGTTTTTTCGGCAGGTTGTAACAGTATCAATGTTGATGGAGGAGGCATGGCACATTTCCATGTGTCCACCCAATGGTCGGGTCCAATGATTGCTATTCACGTTTGAGGTTGAAATTGAGGTAACTGACATATGAATCCAATAAATTTGATAAAAATCAATAGTCTGGACAACATCGACATACCGTGATTTTCCTATGAACGCATAATGAAATGTAACATCAAAGTCTAAAGTGGTTGTATTTAAAAAGGTAACCAACGATTCGTAGAAACAATGTGAGAAATACGTACTTGATGGAATGGAGCAATATTTCAATATATTCCGCTGTTGAACATAATCATACCGACCTCTATCACTCCAAATAATAACACACCATGTTGTTGTATTAAAATAACGATTTAACAGCATAGTATAATCACAAGGACTATATGGCGGACTAATTTCTAGTCATATTCCAAAGCAATATTAAACCAGATTGGCACAAGCGCCAACGGCATGTCTTCCCGTGGCAAGTCTGGACGACCAGCAACACGGTATCAACAATGTTACACGAACAAATGTTATCTCTAAACAAAATGAATACATGACCTATTAGTTCAGCAATCGGGACTGTGATTGCGCCTTGTTTACTAGCGTAAGGTTGATGTTAAGGCATCCTATGTGCCGCACACGTTTACGATAGATGTCAGCGAGGGGAGCTGGTAACGCGCACTATTTTAAGATAGATGTCACAAGCTGCTGCCGCATACATGTTTTGACATGACCCCTTAGCCAAGTCAATGCAAAGCCGAGGGAAGCGATGAATGCCTCTGGTCGATTACGTAAAGTTTGGCCTACTTAGACATGTCCAGCCTGCAGAAAGCCTATTCGCTAAGCTGACGCAGTAGAAAACATTCAAACTAAGCGTCCTTTTTACTGTTTTTTTTACTGTGAATGCTTAAAATATTGTTACAATCACTATCACGAGGCCAAGTTCTAAATACTGACAAAATTTCATGTGCGTAAATACAGCCGATTCAGAGATATCAGCGAGGAGAGAACTCGTAGCAAAATTCGCGATAGGTACTCTAAAACACATGTCATTATACAAAGTTGTGTCCCAACATGATCTATCATTCCCCAAAATTTCATTTTGATATGTTCAACCGTTCCGGAGAAAAGCCCGAAAAAATTATGACAATACATCCCTCCCATTATAATAACATGCCCCTCGCAGTCATCAGTTTCATGGAGTAACCCTCCGGAGCTGATATGGTTTCCTCGGCTTCTAAGATACACGAATGACATACTTGTCACCTGCAACCTCCCCAATCTCCTCATGCATACCCCACATCCTAACGCCATATGCCCACCCTGCCTAGGCAACGCCCGAAGTCAGAACAACTTCCCAGCCTTCACTGACCATGCTACTGCATGTCTCATGAGCGTGCCTTGGTCAATGAGTGAATCACTTTTACATTTCAAATTCAGCTCTATCCTGGCCACTGAGCTCAACACATCTCTCTTCGATATTTAGTCACAGTTCTTAAATTCAAAAGTGAAGTAATAAAGTTTCTTCAAAACCCAACGCCTGGAGTACGACATATGGGCTTGCCTTTGGTGCCTGTGGCAATATAGTTTTATTTACGTTCACGACATGATGTGTTCCTTTTTTCTTATCAATATATAAGTCACGATTGCAAACGTTACTGGCTTGATTGTCTTAAAAAAGGAGATGATCTTGAATGAAAACTACGATTGTGCGGTAATTCATTTTCTAAATTACACGGTTCACAATTCTCATTCCTTTGAGTATTTTTTCTAATTGTCTCTGCCTGACACTACCCTCACAGGATCACCTCTGTCTGACACTACCCTCACAGGATCACCTCTGCCTGACACTACCCTCACAGGACCACAACTGTCTTACACTACCCTCACAGGATCACCTCTGTCTTACACTACCCTCACAGGATCATCTCTGCCTGACACTACCCTCACAGGATCACCTCTGTCTTACACTCCCTTCACAAAACCACCTCTGTCTGACACTCCCCTCACAGGATCACCTCTGCCTGACACTACCCTCACAGGATCACCTCTGCATGACACTACCCTAACAGGATCACCACTGCGTGACACTCCCCTCACAGGATCACCTCTGCCTGACACAATCTCACAGGACCAGAACTGTCATACACTACCCTCACAGGATCACCTCTGTCTGACACTACCCTCACAGGATCACTTCTGTCAGACACAACCTCAAAGGACCATTTCTGTCAGACACTTCCCTCACAGGACTATCACCAATGAGTATACCAAGGTAAAAAGCTCAATGGAATGAAAACCTAAAAGTTATGGCTCAAAAATCATTTTATTAAAAATCGTCACATAATTTAGAAATCGTCACAGCGTAATACAGATGAGACCACTGATCGGATAATACCTGACGTCTATTTGAAGTACGTGTTATATTGAGTATGGCATGTTTTGTCATTAGTTGGCAAGAGCGCTTGTTGTTACCTACTCCTCGGAACTCTCGGAGCTCTTGCTACTTCCACTCTTTTTACCACGCCTTCCTTTCCTTGGCTTCCTGTGTTCTTCTTCGCTATCTTCTTTTGAGGAGGAAGATTCTTCTCTTGGCATACAGTAATAAGCCAAAACAGCTTCTGAATCGTGAGTAAGGGGCAGTGGTCCTAGCGAACAGGAACTCTCGTCATGACATTCCGTCTCAGGGTAGACTACTACTCCAGTAGTGTTCTCAACACGGCAAGCCGCCAATAGCTATACGCAATCGATACATGCCGACTTTGTACTTATATTTGCTTATGAAAACCAACGGCGTATACGATATAACTACATCTACTACGGTTAACATAAGCTTCAGTATTATGGCGTGATACATGAATCAAGTAATGGGTCTTACCAATTGTGATTCTATAGCGCAGAGAGTCACGTCCACTGTGACATTACCACGGTTGAATGTCAAAGGGCCAGCATTACACGCTGCGTCCCCGGGGCAGGAGCTGTTGCGACTCAACCCTGCGCTGTTTTCACTCGCACAAACCAAATCCTTCAACTGTTAAGAAAAACATAGCAAACATTCAGATGCAATTAGCCAGGATCGTAGAAATTAACCATATTATCGATATATTCATCAATGTTTCGGTACTTTTACATTTTTCACTACGAATAAAACGCCCCAATATAGGGCATTATCTGAAGCAATATTTACCCCAACCCGTCTCTGGTGTTGTTTGCCATGACCTTTTTGACCCCTTCCCCCTTTGCGTGGTCTGCCATCCAGGCCCACGACGCAGAGCAGCAGGACAGCCGCCAGAACTAAGGTGGTCTTCATCATCATGCTAGTTACACACAGTCAACAGCGAAATAATTACATCATTTCATTACCTATTCAATCTCATTCATGCCTTGATCATTTGCTGGCTTGTCGAAAAGTCGCTGAGATATATAGGCTATGGTTTGAACATTACTTTACAATGACATAATCCGATGAAATTTTGTCAAATCAATTCGATATTTTTTATACCGGATATTACGTATTGCTGTACATACCTGAGAATTGATCAATCAACTGCAGATACAGGTGTCGTACCTTGAATGTTTTTGCGGTCGCGAGGAATTTGTTTAGGTGAGGTGTAGACTTAATAACTTCAGCTGGGTTTCTGCTGGTGATGGCAATGATTCTGCAAGACAAGCTGCTTTATTTATATGCTCCGTCGTTGGGCTGATTGAGTCGCTAGGAGAACTCGTGACTTTCTCACTCAATATTTGATGTGCCATCAGGGGCGTAGCCAGGCTGGAAGGAATGTTACGCACAGACGGGGGAGATATCTACAGTTCCAGACAGTAAAGTCTCACCCCCCTTAGCTTTTGACTTTGATACCATTTTTGGCCATATTTATATTTTCACTTTTCCAATTGATGTTACGCACGTGCGTAAGTGCGTATCGCTGGCTACGCCCCTGGCCATGTCTGATTTATATCGTGCCTCGTAAGCAGCCGAACAGACCAACAGGCGATCAGGTTCACTTGGTTCAAAAGAGCTACTTGTGACGTCTATTGACGTAAAATGTCGTGACTCGTGATGAAAACATAATATTCTTCAAGTGGATTGAATTGAATATTTGACAAACAAATATTAATCGCATGCCCCGTAAATTTTTCCCACCCCGCGCCAAGGCCGACTCAATGACGTCACGCATACGCTCCCAAACATGACGAAGTCACGACTTTTCTGCACGACCTGATGGGGGCTCGTGGCGGGATTTATCAGGTGTACTTGAAGTAAACATCGGGTGAATGAACTTGGTCTCCCCTCAACGTGGGTAAAGTAATATTGGGCTAAGGTTTGGCCTACTTAGACATGACCTGCAGATAGCCTGCTCGCTAGCTACCGCAGTAGAAAACATTCAAACTAAACGTCCTTTTTACTGTTTTTTTTACTGTGAATGCTTAAAATACTGTTACAATCATTATCACAAGGCCAAGTTGTAAATACTGACAAAATTTCATGTGCGTAAATACAGCCGATTCAGAGATATCAGCGAGGAGAGTACTCAAAAATCGCGATAGGTACTCTAAAACACATGTCATTATACAAAGTACAAAAAGTGAAAACAAGTATTTAGTTACAGAAAATTTGGGGGGGGGGGATCGACGAAAAATAGATCCCAAAACTGCGCATGTGCGTCAAACTGGATCGGTAGTTGTGTCCCAACCTTATCTATCATTCCCGAAAATTTCATGTTTATATGTCCAACCGTTCCGGAGAAAAGCCCGAAAAACTTAGGCTCTAGGGGAAAAAAACAATCGTTGGAAGACATAATTAGGATTGACGATATTCGACGTGCCAAACTTTCGATAAGACGGATGACGAGTCATTTTAACACAATAATCATACTTAGTTAGCCTTGACACCTTTCGCGGACAACAACTTTAATCAGTGAGGTTACCATGGTTACACCCATGGTTTCGTCCCGCTGATAGTCCACTTATGGTACGCTAACCACCTGCACTTTTGACATGACATGATTTTCTGGATCGGTTATGTGACTACGTCCTTGGGGAACTCGACCATCTGTAAGCACCCACGGTTCTCATAAAATGAAAGGGAGGAAAGTATAATGGCAAACGACGCGGCAATAAATTGTGATTTGAAGATCCCAGACCAAGTATCCGCTAGGCGGAGCCAAGTTAACTTGCGGATTTAAAACCATGATATTTGATACCATAAACAATCTAATGACATACATGTAAGGCCACCCGACCAATCACCTCCTTGGTTTACTGTTTGGCTACTCTGTGATATGGGGAACTAACAAGGTTAGTATTCTCAAAAATTGAACTAACTCACTGGCGATGAAATATTCGCCACAATACACAGTGTGATGATTATTTGAAAAAGAGGGTTTTTTGTAATACATCATCGGATAAAAATATGAGGCAATCGAAAGAATATGGTGGCAACATTATATGGCCACTACTTCTTTATACATCATCTAAGGAGATAATGACGTCATTTAATGACAATCGTGGTGGCTCAATATCGCCATGAATTTGTTAAAATGATATTTGTAAAGCCAGGTTTTACACTGTGGAGTATATTCTTTCATGGTTAAATTATTACGCGTTACATTATATATTACTGCGAAGCTTATTTGAAAACTATAACATTTCGTAATACATCAGTTCAATGAATTATCACCCCAACAACACGTTGACACATTACTTAACTTAATTACCTAAACCCATACAATTAAAAGCTGGGATTAGCGTTGCTCCGGTCGAACGGTAATATGAATATATACCAGACGTCTTGTAGGGCTAGGGTTAGCGGAAATTCTGTACCTTACGCATGGTACAATGTTACTGAGGACGAGGGGTTTTGTCATCTTGGATCGCGTGGCTCGTGTGTATCATCTCCTAACCGTCTGTTGTAGAGAGCAATATGACATTGCGAGTGAACTTGAGGAGTTTCGCCCGAGGGTGGAGGGGGGGGGGGGGGGGGGGGCACGAAAACCCGTACCCGTCGTACAAGGTCAAAATGGCCAAAAGCATACCCCGTCGTACAAGGTATTATGCCAATGTATGACCCGTCGTACAGATTGAAGCTGAAAAACATACCCCGTCGTACAAGTGTGAGGCCCAAAAACCCGTCGTACAAGTCGAGAGGCCGAAAAAACATACCCCGTGGCCCGGCACATATATACTACCTCTATACACTTAAGTGCCCCCCCCCCGGGGTTTCGCCCTAGATATTTTTGCATTACCCTGATCTGCGTCCCAGACTCAAGGGGTTCCACTACGCTTCTTGCCCTACAGTCTACGACAAATCAAAATCTAAAACTGATGCGTCCGATTATTAGTTCGACATGTTCGTTAATCTTCGTGACAGACCCAGCTTGAACAATCAACGCAAAGGTTTTGACCCGGATTGCGCGCGTCCGACTCATAAAACTGACTTGTGGTACGCACCCGCGGTTTTCTGTGACGTCATCTACTTTGTCATAGCAGTGTGCATACGTAACACAAGCGGTTAAAGAGACCAGCTGATCGTCTGCTTCTCTCGCCAACGTGTCGCTCAGCGTGAAACAACAACTCGGAGCGTTGCTGAAGCGTGCCCTGCTCATGTAAATATATCTCGTCTAGCAGGACAAATTGACAGGGAAAGTCACTGGTCCGACGGGACAAATCACTTGTCCCGTATAAGCGGGCAACCGTTTCCATTAAAGAAGCCAATGCAGTCCAGTTAAGCGAGCAAAATGACGAGCGAATCCGTCTCACCTACAATCGAACATGATAGGCTGCGACTCATTCTCCTGTAGCAGAGGACACACAAATATATATTTATATACATATATATACATGTATTAACATATATATATATATATATATATATATATATATATATATATATATATATATATATATATATATACATATATATATACATTTATATAAATACACATATATGTATAGTCAATATAAATGCAGCAATAGTCAATATATGTATATCAATACATATAATATGTATACAAATATATATAAATATGTATATATATATATATATTTTATATATATATATATATAAATATATATATATATATAAATATATATATATATATATATATATTTTATATATATATATATATATATATATATATATATATATATATATATCTCTATATATATATATATATATATATATATATATAAATATATCTCATGGAGAACAAAATGGAGACATTATGACCCGATCCTTACACAAAGCATACATAGCTGCGTTATGACCCGCACTTTCAAGACCAATTTAGAAAGCAAAGTATAAATAGCCGTGCACGACGTCTTATACTACCGTCCGACCGGGGATAAGTATAAGACAAGGATGAGAGGCCGTTGTGTCCATGTAACCTGTTTGAGTTAATTGACAACTACAATAGTATAAATAACAAGCTTCCAATACATTGGCTATTTGATCATAATAACTATTTGGATAAATAATCATGCAAAATCTTGGGAGGTTTTCTGGTCCTGGTTGATCTATCTTTTATGGCTCTGTCATAGGCATATCGAAGCCGCGTAGATCATGTGATTCACAGGAATATTTTGTTTTACACCTTTGATCCAACTCCTCCCATCCCCTAGAGTAACCTGAGTACCACTGACTTTTGTATAACCTCATTTTAATCCATCTTTCCGTGCATGTTTCGAAATTTTTCACCTTCTTTACGTCACCAATCTCTACGGGAAATGTTTGACACCATGTTTTCTTTCTTGATAGTTCTATTGATTGATAAGATTCAATGTGATCAGCTGATGCTTTCTGAGCTACGACACTAGGATCTGTGCGGGCTTTTCTGTTGCATTATTCAAATGGGGAGTTACACCGTGACATAATTCCCTTCTACCAAATTGAATACCTTCTTTTACAATGCGATTGATTCTGTCACAGAAATCATTTGCTTGTTGGTGATGCAAAGAACTATATATGCGCTAATTCTACATTTCTGAAGATACTCATTCATCTGCGCACAAGACAGGTGCACACCATTGTCAATGACTAAATATTCTGTCGTCTTCCCTCACGAAAACTTCCTCTGAGAAATTCAGAAATAAAGTACCCCTAGTGCCCTGTCCAGGTTTTTTTCTGCTCTACTCTGGCTTCAATTTGTAACAATAATATTTGAGATTGGACCTATTAAACAGCCCGTTTCCATGATATCATTCGGCTGGCTATTAACAAAATGTACCTTTTGCGGTCGCACCAAACGCAAACATGAACTTACCGGAAACATCCACGTAAATGAGTGAATAAGAATCTTTGTATCACATTTTAATGAGATCGCTCCAGTAAGTGACACAGTTGCCTCACCATCGCATTCATCCTCGTCGTCGCGATATCACCTCGTAGAACCTTAATTATGATATTACCATTGCCATTAGCACAACCCCACAATGATTCCCCCCCCCCCCCCCCCCAATGGTTTGGTGAAAAAATCTGTGCAACAAGTACTGCCCTCTTGTCCGAGCGCAAACCCGTGTTCACCCTTCTATGCAAGCCAAGCCCTACGTAGACGTCACCGGACGACTGAACCCAACGCATTGCAAAAAATCAGCGAGTTATTTGGTTTCATCGCATGTTTGGATGCCAGTGATCAATTTGCACTTATAATCACTATTGATGTATTCAGCGAGGCATTTGTCCTTCATAAATAAGTTAGTGCCTTCTGCAAACAGTACTGAATGCAACCTCGTTCCAAATATGGGGCTGAACAGTCTCTTTAAACTGTCGCGATCTTATCTATCATCAGTTATGTATAGTATGCGGGCGGAAGCCAAATTTATTTGTTCATTAAGCGTTCTGCTTTTTTTGATAGATATCTTTACTCTGCAATACATTATCTTAAGCTGTCGCGATCTTATCTATCAACAGTGTAGAGTATCAGGGCGGAAGTCAAATTGATTGTTTTGTTAAGCGCGAAGTTAATTCAGAGCGCGTTATGATTTACAGCTAACATTCGTGTGGTTCATGGTTTTAGGGAGGCATCGTTATCGATAGAACGACAAAACTGAATAAAACAGATTTCCAAAATAGATCATGAATATTTCCAGTCAAATAATAACGTTAAAAACTTAATTTTCCATCATGTAAACTTTGCGGCACAAATTAGAAGATGGCATTACTTACGTCTGCGTTAAATGTAGTAATGTAATAACGAAATGATCCCTGATTGCCTTTAAGCTGTCGCGAACTTATGGCTTTTGTAAGGGAATGCTTCATTATAAGCTGCCTGTATTCTATTATGGAAGTGTGAGAACGCTTGCTACGCGTCTTGAATATCCCCCAATGCATGAGCTATGATAATAATGATTTCACATCAGGTTTGTGTGGCTGTCAGGAAATGAAGACAGACATCTTTCATTATATCACAGTAAATCAAAACTGTTGCTATATAATCATTATTAAATGAACATAACTGTCTATCTCTTTACATCTGGGCAAACTAGATATAATTAAGGCATGCTAATGTAATTAAATCAACAAGCACTCAATCAAATAGTTAAAGTCCCATTAAAGAGTTTTTGATTGCACTTGAGCATGTCTTGAGCGCAAAAGGTTTAGTCAGGCGAAAATATCCAGTCAGGAGAAGAGACTTCGAATGACTGAAGGTCATAACAAGAGATGTGTAGGTAGGAAAGAGAACCACGAAACAGATATACAGTAGGCAGTGTCACTATGACAGAGTGGAAGGGCACTCGATCAAGGAAGCCGTCCTTGATGGAGGATCTGTGTGTGTGTGTGTGTGTGTGTGTGTGTGTGTGTGTGTGTGTGTGTGTGTGTGTGTGTGTGTGTGTGTGTGTGTGTGTGTGTGTGTGTGTGTGTGTGTGTGTGTGAGAGAGAGAGAGAGAGAGGTCTACGGGCAGTGGGTAACATGTAGCAGAAGTGGGTGAGGTCTTTAGGCAGTGGGTGAGATGTAGAAGAAGTGGGTGAGGTCTACAGGCAGTGGGTGAGGTCTACAGACAGTGGGTGAGATGTAGAAAAAGTGGGTGAGGTCTATAGGCAGTGGGTGAGGTCTACAGACAGTGGGTGAGATGTAGAAGAAGTGGGTGAGGTCTATATGCAGTGGGTCAGATGTAGAAGAAGTGGGTGAGGTCTACAGGCAGTGGGTGAGATGTAGAAGAAGTGGCTGAGGTCTATAAGCAGTGGGTGAGATGTAGAAGAAGTGGGTGAGGTCTACAGACAGTGGGTGAGGTCTACAGACAGTGGGTGAGATGTAGAAGAAGTGGGTGAGGTCTATAGGCAGTGGGTGAGGTCTACAGACAGTGGGTGAGATGTAGAAGAAGTGGATGAGGTCTATATGCAGTGGGTCAGATGTAGAAGACGTGGGTGAGGTCTACAGGCAGTGGTTGAGATGTAGAAGAAGTGGGTGAGGTCTACAGACAGTGGGTGAGATGTAGAAGAAGTGGGTGAGGTCTACAGACAGTGGGTGAGGTCTACAGACAGTGGGTGAGATGTAGAAGAAGTGGGCGAGGAGCAGAAAGGGGCAGAGAAAAGAATGTAAGGCAGTGGGTGAGGTCTAAATGATACAATGTTACCAAGACAATTGAAATGAAAAAAATTGAACCCTGGAGTTATTTACAATGTGATGAAGCAAATGGGAATGCAATATTTGTGTAACAATGTGCAGCTGCAATGCTAGCTTCTGTCTGCATCAGGTGCTGGTGTGTTGGCAAGGATGATTTGTGTTCCATTCCGCTTGGGGTTGAGGTCCTGTAGGCCTGTGATGATACCGTAAGGATGCAGGTGGTAGATGAAAAACTCCAAGTTGTACATGTTTTCCACCGTGATGTAATGGAAACTGATCGCGTAGTCACTGATAGAGTTGAGTCCCTGGGGCGGACATACACACCCTAATTCATGTCGTGCCTTATTCTATATAGAGGATTACTAACAACTTACCTGGTATATTAACCGTCAAGCGGCTTTTCACATTGAAATGCTTCATTGTTCTTCCGATACAAGTTGCTGACACGAAAATGTATTTTTTGCTCAGTACTAACAACCATTTAATCACTGGCCTCAAGCCAAATGCAATACAGATCTGAGGTTACCTCTGTAGAATGATCTTTTGCTTACCTTTTTGGCTCCAAATTTGTCGTACTGAAGATACCAGTCTGGGTAACCACCATGAATAAAAGTGGCCGCGTCAAAGCAGTGGAATCTGGACCTGCCCAAGGCGTCGCGCGAGTCGCCCAGCTTGACATTGAGTCTTTCCATGCACCGCCCCCATTCCACATCTTCTGCTCCTTGATCTTTGGCACATTCACCCTTACTTCTGTTGCCAAACCTCGACAAGGCTTCTTTACTTATAACATAACCTCCCCCGCCGCTAGGATACCCCTGGTTAACGATCACCTTAAAAGCATGGCCGAAATAAATAGGCTCCGTTGGTTTATAACTGGAGAGGAGATATCGGAGGTTTTCCATGATGACGTAAGAATCATCGTCTGCCTTCATAAACCAATCAGCATCGTCTTTGTGATGTTTGTACACATAGTCAAAAGCCGCCATGGTCTTCGCTGTTAGGTGGTTTCTTCCATGCTCAATCTCAATGTCTATGGTCCCTTCAAATTTGTCGTCTTTCTTGTCGCTTACGAAGAGGAGCTTATTGCACCTGGAAGCGACAAATGGCCCTAGAGCTCTATTATCTCAAAATATCATCACATTAAACTGGATAAGGATGATTGTGTTCAAAAGTGGGGCTTTGACAATGATGTTGCTCAGCCAACACATCTCTCCCTCCGTCTCACTCCCTGTATATATATATACATACGTGACCCCTTTATTCAGAGAAGCATATCTTTATATATATATATATATATATATATATATATATATATATATATATATATATATATATATATATATATATATATATATATATATATATATATATATATATATATATACATATATATATGCATTTATATATGTGAATATATATATACATACGTGACCCCTTTATTCAGAGAAGCATGCGACGATGCAGCTGGTCCTGACTGTTACCTGACATCACTGTTTATCAGTGAGTTGTGTAATGACTTGATAATGGGGATCTTATCGCTGGCAAAGACAGCATATGCTTTGATAACCAGCAGCCTAAAGAGGGCGCTACAGGCTGTGGCTTAGTTAAACAAACGTTACAGGTTGTGTCTTAGTTAAACACACATTTCTACCAGTTTGCCACAGTCCATGAGACAACAGCAGCTTGACTCTACCCCACTACACACTACCTGAAATAGGCCAGCCACCCGTAAGTCACCCGATTCTACATCAACCACCAGACTCTACCCACCCCATCAACCCTTATTCCACTCCATACCTATCTGACCCCACTCCACTCCAACCCTACCCCACTGCACCCCTACTTTACCCCACTTCATTCGTATCTTACCTCACTGCACCCAAATGCATTACTACTTTACCCCACTGCACTCCTATCTTACCCCAACGCACCTCTACTTTACCCCCTGCACTCCTATCCTACCCCACTGTTTTCCTCTCTTACCCAACTCCACCTCTACTTTACCCCACTGCACTTCTATCTAACCCCAATGCACTCCTATCTTACCCCACTCCATCTCTACTTTACCCCCTGCACTTCTATCTTACCCCACTGCACTACTATCTTACCCAACTCCACCCGTACCTCACACCGACCTAAATCACCCCACCCGACGTCACCCCAACCCACCACGACCAAAACCCACCCCACCTCTACCCCTTCATGTCAATCTTACCTCTTCCCCCACGTGGCTTTGACGTGTTTAGCTTTGGCGTCCAGGTTTTCTGGTGCTGTCATTATCCAACATAAGACGCGGATATCTTGCGAAAGTTTGTTCGCCACAGCTGTGTCATCTACACACACACACATACACATATACATACACTATGACCACAACAAACCCACAACACCAAACTTATTAGCATATAAACTTAAAAGTACGCAATTTCATCAAAATGTATGCCATTCGCACTAATTTTTGCCCACATTACGCTGAATGTTCCCATTTTCACACTTGATATATTGAACATTCACATTCACTCTAGATTTATTGTCATATCCATAAACAAATTTGCCAAATTGTTTAACGGAAAATTACATGTGATATGTGACATGACCCTGCCACCAAGTTCACATCCTATTAATATCGATTTCAGTGATCAGATTCAGTTTTCAAACATCGCGAATATAAGATGCATCCCCTCTTTAACAACTGATTTTGTCGTAAATTGTGCATCTTATACAGGAGATTACATTTTAAAAAGTATGCTCAATAAAGTCAGAGACTCATTGACTAAGCAACAGATTGTTCTGTCTCTCTTTGCAAGTATGGTGAAACTTTGTTCCCTTCTTACTTACCATGGTGATGTAAGTCATCCTTGAAATCTTGTATTTCATCAGGAATAGGAGCCCTGTTGACTTCATCGTGACTGAGTGGAGATCGGAAAGTGGCCGCCTCAAGTGGTCTGGGGCTGTCTGTTGTTAATGCACTAACGGGGTCGACATTTGTGATGTCCTTTGCGAAAGGCACGAGAGTAGTGAGGGAGAAATTGGATGCAAGGTAACTGACGAAAAAACCAGCAACGATGCCCACCAGGAATGTTATGCCAACCACGTAGGACTGAATCGCCATGACGCCACAACAGTTGATCTAGGCCTGTAGTATGCAAACTGAGCTAAATACTCGTTGAGGCTGGCCTCCTTTGAGTGGCCAATGAGTTGACGGTACTTCGATGATGTTCAGCTGTCAGATCAAGGCTATCACCCAACTCTCATCCAACTCTCATGTCTGATGATCGTGAATCAGTCTGATTGAACAGAAGTTTATTTGTAGGCATTCGGTTTAGACATTGACATATTACAGAGCAGCATTGTCATTTGGCAACGTAAACAATACAATGAGAGCCACGTCACAATTATGTTGAATATGACTTCATTTATTTTAACTATGTAAGGCCAATCAGAGGCTAGGAACAAGTATATATCTCATGGAATATATGCAGTATCATTGATCCTGCTGCTGGGTAGTGTCAAATCAATTAGAACAACATCAAGTCATACAAACCATCATCAGAACTTACACAGAAATAAAATTTCCAACCAACCAAGCTTAGGGCTACATTTATTTTAACTATGTTAGGCCAATCAGAGGCTAGGAACAAGTATATATGCCAGTGACCAACCTTAGGGACATCAGTGGGATACACATGGGACAGTAATTGACACAACTAATGCCAACTTCTTATATAGCAGAATTATAGATAGCAGTGGCTCCTTCAAAGCTCCCTATGTCAATACATTCAACAGCAGGTGTGTGAAGTTTGATACCAAATTGAGTCATACTCTCAAGGTCTAACACAACAGCTGTTTGTTTGTTTGTTTGTTCGAATTATAGTCGTTTTCAGCAACTAAGGCTATGTATACGACTAGCAACTCTGAGGATGGTCACTGCCAGGGAGCACGTCGTCCTCAGAGGATATTTTACATCCCGATTCACGAATTGCCAGTCAGGTTGACACACCCGAGGATCGAACCCACAACTTGTGGGTCGAAAGGCGAAGCAGTAAATCACTCTGCCACGGGGACTGGTTCACAACAGCTGTTCCCCAGTCACTAGGTAATATACTTGGTTCATTACACAAAGCACCATCTACCCAGGCAATTATATATTTGCATGTTAGTTGAGTTAAACGTTATTCACTTCAATACACACACATGCACTCTTATCATTAAGGATATAGCTATTGAGCATGTTGTAGCTTTCAAACTGTATGGCTATTGCAATTTCCGAATGCTTAATTATGAATAAACAATGTTAAGTATACAAGATGTGGTAACTGTTCACAGTCATAATGTCCGAATCAGCCTGCAATGTGGGGGTGGGTACCATACCCAACAAGGCTTATATGGCTAACAGAAAGTCGCAGTTACATTGATTTGGCTAATGGGCATTGTTTGGTCTTTTACTTCGATACTGTGAAGACACAGTAGGTAAATGTTAGCGAGACATAATAAAATTTATACCCGTCAGAATTCAGGGGGAAAACCCCACAACAGCAGTGGCGAGTTTGGACACATATATTCAGGTCATGTTCCTCTTAAGAGCATTAGCGGTGTTGAATTAAGATACGGTGTCTACCAGTGTTTACCATGTTCAAGATGTGAATGCAGCTTGGAGCATGGAGTTACAATAGCTAGCAGGAATGTTAAAAAATAGACAACCGACTTACAGCTAACCCAACAGACCAACATCAGGTTTTATGACCCTGCAAGAGGGAGCACAGCAGTAGCTCCCGTCCTTGGTTCGAAGGGCTACTAACAGCCGGTTCCATTACGTTGATGCGAGAGCTAGTTAAAAATTACTCACCACATAACTCTTGTTAGCAGAAGATACAAAGAAGATACAGCGACAAACTTGTCCTTACGTCCCAGTTTGACAATTTCCCCGCGGAAAACTGTACCATATGCGCCGACTTGATACGAAATAACTAGAGAGCGATGTTAGGCGATTCTTCTGTATCCAAGCGTATGGACGAAAGACACACTTTGTAGCTTGATATTCCGCGAGATACACTCGTAAGCAAACAGCACGTAGTCAGGTGAGTGGTGCGTAGAGCGAACGCAATCACAAATTTGCAAACGCAACACGTAACGTCCATCAAAGCAATGGTCACATTAGGGGCGTGGCATCTGGGCTGTAGCGGTCTGTACATGATAAAGGTCTATCCAATGGGCTCAGGCCGACTAAATGGGGACCAGGTGACCGGTTTAAATCCTGCCCGTCAGACACGCGACAAATATCTCGAGAATTTTGGGCTCTAAGCACCATACTTAAGGTTACAAGCTAGGCTGAGGATAAATATTTGTTTTTATCTTACACAAATAACGACCTGTGCTCTATGTACGGCTATACACCTCCACACAGCGAGGGGGTGGTCATAGGCAAAGAATCTTGGTCTCTGAAAGAGTCCGCGCTGTGTACAGGTTTAACTACTTTCGATCTCTCATGCTCTCATGCTAGTCTGCGTCCCAGACTCCAGGGGTTCCGCTACGCTTCTCGCCCTAGAGTCTACGACAGGACAAGGTCTAAAACTGGCGCGTCCGAATATTCATTAGACACGTTCGTTAATCTTCGTGACCAATCAACGCAAAGGTTGTCACCCGGATTGACCTTAGTTGCGCGTGTCTGGCTTGTGATACGCACCCTCGGTTCTATGTGACGTCATGAACATTGTAGTGGTATGCGTCCAATGAGAACACATTGAATGTCTTCTGGAATTATGGGGCGTCTCAAAAGTTCAAATTGCCACCACAACAAGCGCTTTAATCGCTTGTTGTATGTTTACGATAGTATGTTTACGTAATAGTCAGTTAAAACGAACCAGTTGTGTGTCTGCTTCTCTCGCCGACTGTGTGATTAACGGTGCCACTCAGCGTGAAACAATAAATCGGAGTGTTGGACAAGTTCTTCGGAACTCGTAAAACTAACCAATAAGAGACAACGACTCACAAGTACCCGAGAGTGACCGAGAGACACGGCTTGTGATTGGAGCATCCCAAATCTTGGATGCCTGTCCAGTTCAAGACATTAAGCTCGCCTAGACCTGAAGGCGAGACCATTGAATATCAGTAACATGTAAACAGCGCCCGCAGCCATCAGGCTAGGGGACCTTGACTACTCTCATGCGCTGTGCATGGGAATATATCGTCAACCATCAGGCGCGGGGCAACTGGCCTAGGGTGATTGCTGCCATTCAGCCCTAACTGCTTTACGGCGACCCCCCCCCCCCCCCCCCCCACTACCCCGCTACACGTGCGCATTTAAAAATTATTCACATCTACACGATGCTAACATAATAGATCATCCAAAATTCGAAATACAAGTTGTTCAACTATTAACCATCGAATGGTTACTAAAATACTGAACAGAAAGCGTTGGACGGTGAAATGAAACGCCACAGTTTGGTTCCGTTTTGGCCGTGTTGTATTAAGAGGGAACGGGACTATAAGCGTGTAATAAGCCAGTCTAGCTCACTTATTTGCTAAAATCCTCTTGTTTTGAAGTACAATAAGGTCAAGTGGCACTCAAGATGCCAAGCTATTTTAATTCAGGAAGGATTTGTCCTAGGAATCGTATATATATATATATATATATATATATATATATATATATATATATATATATATATATATATATATATATATATATATATATATATATATATATATATATATATATATATATATATATATATATATATCTTTATTTCGTACTCAAGGTACCTGCATAAACAATAATTGTGATACATAAATTTAAACTATAGTGCTACATTCAACGGAAAAAGATATAAAACTGTAACGATACTAAAATATCTTGTATCATCAAATAAATCATTTCATCGTCAAATTCATCAATCATAATTTCATTGTTTTAAACACAAAACAATGTATTTAAGATACAGACCAAACAAAGCCTTCTGTTCATCTGCTAAAGACTCTTTCTTGATAATTTGTGTGAAATTGAACCCCACCTCATTATGTACATTAATGTTATATATGTGTCTAAGGTAAGCAATATTGCGACCAAAAGGTGAAAGGGCATTAGAACAAGCATGTTTGATCACATACTTAACTACTGCATTGTCACTGTGATTCATTTGGACAATCATTTTCAGCGTTTTCATGCATAAGGAAACGCTAATGTGTAGTTGGCCACTTAATGGCCCCAGTACCCAAGTATGCGAAGCAATTGGAAGGTTGAGTATTCGCCTAACAGCCTTATTTATAGATGTTGGATCCCACGTGTTAGGTGTACGGCGTTGTTGGACAAGTTAGCGGCGTGGACAAGATAGCGTGACACTTTCTTCGTTCCGGAACTGTAATTCCGGTTTATAGCTTTGGTTGGCCTTGGGCTCGTCACAGTAATCGGTAACATGTCAGCTGCACCCTGTACGAGGTCAGGTTCAGCTCGTTCAAGAGGATTGTCCGGGATTCGATGTTATCATTGTTTGTTTTATACAGTTCTGATGTATATAACGAGAGTAATGAGCGATAATTCGTATAGAAAATACCTGTAAGGACAATCAGACATAGAATAAGTTTACTTTTGTTCCATTGGCTTTAACCTGGTACGGAACGATTGCCTACGTTGGGTGGGGGTGGGGTGAATATATGCTAATACAGTGCCATTATGCATTTCTGTCCGACTCAGATGCATTGTAAGCTCGGATGAAATGATCAGCATCGATAAAGAAGTCTGAGAGTTTGAACAAGCTGTTTGGGTGCTATTTTTTTTTATGTTCATGTGGCACTGAATTTTTGGTTTAAACACACACTACCATTGTTAATCATCGCTCCCCTATACTGGGTATATTCCGGTACTGGGTGTATCCTGGTACTGGGTGTGGTACTGGGTATATTCCGGTACTGGGTATATTCCGGTACCGGTATGGTAGCTACCGTGGAGAAATCGTGGTCTTCCCTTTTTCTCTTGGGGAACAACTTAAAAAGTCTTTTCTACGTACCATTCACTGGACGCAATATGTTGTGTCCACTTCGTCCAACATTGGAACATCGTCACAGCAACAACTCACAACAACACTCACGTGGTAAATGAAATGTTCAGCTGGCAAACACAATATGCCTATGCTCGTTCAATGTCATCTGCAGTTCTGGATCGAATAGAGTTTCGTCGGAAAACGATGAAATCTCAGCATCTTGTCGCCGTTTGGAACGACATATTGATTCTGCTGAAAATGGAACATATTACTTGCTAGAATTCCGAGCACACTTTGGTCAAGCCTGTGGCAATTGGCATAGCTAGTTCTAAAGATGATAGGATAAGAGGAGAAGTGACACTCATGAAGTCCGAGTGAGTTTTCCGGCATGATGCAATCTTGGTTGAGCGCGCATAGATACCACCACCACAGAATGCCGTGAACTACTTTCTCTGTCCTATACAGGAGCACTGCGCCGGAAAGAGCAGTACTTTGCATTTTTTGACGGGCTGATGGATAAAATGGTAGGTAGTTGTACATGATGGGGTGTGTTGTCGCATAGGTATTGTGGTGAGTTCTCGAGAACATTGCAAAACCTCCATTTTGAACAACGAATTTCTCCACCTGAGGAATTTCCGGATTGGTAAGTCTCATGGAGGCATCAAACCACATTACTCCGCGCGCCCCACTTGTAGCCAGGGCGTCAATGATGATGAAGATCTTTGCTGATTGGTAACGATGGATTCCATGCAATGAAGCAACAGATGGAAAATCTTTAAATCGAAATTCCTTAACGGTAAGTGAACATATTAGTCTCGCCTGGTCAAGTTGAAATTTACTCAAGCCCCAGTCATACATGAGAACTTTTTTGCCGGGTAGATGGTGTTGAATACTGGCTATAGCATCAATCGATTCTGTAAAGTGATCGGAGCTGATTCCAGTTACAAATATGAAATCGTTGGCAGTTTGTTCAGTTAAATTAACGAAGCTGTCTGGATCAAACACAGACTGATTTAAAATACTGCTGGTCTTGGGGAATGGTTTGCCGGAGAAACGATCACCGAATGTTGTCACACATGAGTATTGAGTGGGTCGGGTTTTGTCAGCCCCTACTCGTCTTATGTCACCTGTGATCCATCCGTCAGAACAGGTATAACCAGGATAGCGCAGGTGGTATAGTCCACAGATGACCAGTGCAAGAAAAAAAGAAACGTCTGGCGCAGCTCACGAACACCGCTGAAGGGAGTCTGTAAAATATATAAATATATATATACAGACAATTAACTTTTGTGACGAAGATATACAGTATTGCGTCTCAATTTAATATTGAATATGAACCTTTTTCTGCCATGTATTAAGCAATTACTTTCGACGGTGACACAGGATGTCAAGTATTGCGAAGAAACAAAGAATAACCATGTTCTGTGGACATTCACACCCAAGCACAGTGCTAATGAATACTTACCTCCCATTTTAATTTATCATATCTCTGACTGGCTATTAGCTCATTAATAATTAATGATCCCATAACCATGGTGATGGTGTCTCGTTGATGTAACGAACTATTTACTAATATTTACCTCAGGTGCGTTTGCAGCCGAACAGTGTTCGCATTTAAAATTGATTCTTATGGTTAAATTACTAAGATAATCCTCTGCTAAGGGTCAATGCTTCTAGTATCTACAAAAAAACGACACAGCATGCTTTCGGATCGTGCGCAAGCGAGGGGTCAGGCATGGGTCAATGACGCAGGGTTTCTTAACCTGCGGCAGATAATTTCTCTGCTCAGGGCTACCAATTAGTAGAACATGCAGAAGTACTCGAATTACTATATATTGTAACAAACACTTTATTTTGAATCTGTTATGGTATAATAGTTAATCAACCACTGTGAAACTGAAAAACAATTTGTTGTACAGTGACAAATAAGACAATATTGCTCCATATGCTTGAACATACTACATGAGGAATAGAGTTACATTGATTCAAAACAAGGAGTTCTGATAAAAGTAGAACCAGAGTCATGAAACTGTGAGAAGTCAGTACAAAAGTTCGCAGAAATGAAGGAGCGATGTGCAGTTCAATGTGTATCCTGGACTCATGCATGCATGTTGCAGTTGTTGACAATATGAGTCGTCGGCGTTCCGGTTTGCATTCGATGCAAACCGGAACTAGCTCTTCTCCAAGATGATATACACTTTAAACCTTGTTAGAACATCGATAATACTATCCATAGTTAGATTGATGGCGATATTTTTATCATATTTGGAGCAAAAGATGTAGATCAGATAACATTGTAAAACGTGAAGAGTACCCCCTCCAACTCGAAGGGATCTCATATTGGTCAGTGAAGCAGAGGGCATCAACATCTCGACGCCCGTTGCTATTCGTAAGGGACTGAGTGTGTCTTATTGTTGGCCGGCTTCATCACGGGTATGCTCTGCTTTTCGCGACGAAAATATGACACATGTACTATCTTCAATCTCCATGGCATAAGATATTACCGACATAATGCTTCCTGAGAAATTCATTTTTCCAATAGTAGATTATATGTCAATGCTTGTCAAACCAGATGACGGCGTAGCCGTGCACGACGTTTATTAACGTCGTGCAAAGATCGTAACCGAATGCGCGTGAACGATACATGAGTTCCAATTATACATGGTAATTACACAAATGTACATATGAAGAATAATTTTTCACATAAATGAATGTTTATTAACAAGTTAAGTTAGTTTACGTGTGAGATTTCGTCAAAGGCGATTTAATCCGGCCACACAAATTCTGAAAAGTTCATGTTTATTTTGAACGACAAGATAGGTTTCTGCGCGAATGCGCAGACAAGGTTCCTCGCAAGCGAACTTTTTCTTTCTGAATTTTATTATTTGAGTATATGTGTCATTTTGTCAATGATTATCTTTTGGAAATATCTACTTTGAAGGGCGATATGTATTCAACGATATCACATTGACATTTAAAAAAAGATAACACTTATTGATTCCCGTAGTCTGGAGGGGGCACTTGGCCTTGTCCTACGTAGGGTTGTGCCCCCGGATCTCAAAAACCTGTACCCGTCATACAAGGTAGAAATGGCAAGTGCATACCCCATCCTACAATTATGAGGTCAACAAAACCCGTCGGGAGGCCATAAAAAAAACCTACCCCGACACATGTATACTACCTCTATATACTTAAGTGCCCCCTCCTCCGGGACCTGCAGCCACATGGCGAGTGAAAATGAAACTGCGTAATGTGACGTCATATCTCCAAAACTGGGGCTGCCGTAAACGAAAGTTGTGATTCTAAAAGTTCATTTGACAATTGCTAAATAATAACGAGACAGTGGATAACCAAAATAGGGCGGAGAAGCGGATATTCATCTCATTTGTCGACATATATATTTACGTAAGTACACAACTTGGTGGTAAGCCGCGGAGACGCGAAATAAAAATAATTGCCACACGACCCACATATCCTCACTCACGACGGTATATATTTATATTACCGTCGTTCGCGGCTAATGACGGCGCTGTCATCAAGCCCGTCACAAGCATACAGATTATTGATGAAAAGGTTACTGTGGAATATCAATAGACTTACCGACGGAATGATTTCATCTCCAACTAGGCAATGCACTCGCTCCTGGTGTTTTGATGATCTGATGCCAACTAAGGGGCGAGGGGGCGTAAGGCATTCTCCGGAACAGTGGATCCTTCTCGCACCCACGCAATACTTGTATATCCTCTGCTCTAAGCTTGGCCGTATTTGCTATGCACGAATCGTGAGACGGCGCTCAGAACGAGGCTGTCCCTTTACCAGGTCGCGGACGATCTCCTGCGCATCGGCTTCTGCGCAGGCTGGGATTCGATGTTAGCATTGCGTCAAACATGTCTGCCATGGAGAGTGGGTCGCGGACTGACCGCAGAACGAACATCAGTAACATGTAAACAGCGCCCGCAGCCATCAGGCTGGGGGACCTAGACTACTCGTTCCCAGTACGGCGCACCTCGATTGATAGTCGTGCCACCGCCCTCTGCTGTTTTGCATTTTATGACATTATTTTCTGAAATGTGATTGGCTTTGAACGATTTAATTATGCAAATATATTATGGCCTACATTTGGAACCAAATCTGTTGTTGTGAGCGATATCGGGCGTTCTCTAGAAGAGTTTTCACTTTTCGACGTACATGATTAAAATTTTGTACACACACCAACATAGCAGAGGTAAGGTCTATGTTTTCTCATTTACAAGTATTTCCTCTTATGATACATTATATGTTATTCAAAATTCTATGGCATATTAATGAGCTATCGCTTATAATATAACACCCCTGTTGAATGATTTTTCTGAAACAATGGCGTAGTGATGCGATCGTACTTAAATCGAAGTATGGTGTGCTACCTTTTGAATTGGTGCCATATTCTGATAGTAGATCGTATACAAATAAAGAATGACACTTATGAATCATACGACCGAATCACAGGTTATTAGATAATTTGTTTTAGAATTTGTAAAACTCATAGTCATACTTAAGAATTGCCCCACTCTGAAGGTAGTAGACGGAATGCTGGTCAACTCGACACCTTGCCAACTCGACCCCTTACCAACTCGACCCCTGCCACTACCAACTCGACACCCAGCCAACTCGACACCCTTTGATCGACCATCTAAATGAGGTGTTCTGATGAATGTTCTAATATAATGTTTGAGGTTATATGTTTGAGGTTATATGTTAAGCAACAAATATCAGAAACGAGAAATGACATCAATATTTTTTTCATTACTGGTAAGCCATCTTAAAACAAAATATGTAAGGTAATTGTCTTCTATCACTTCAGAATTTTAATGTGATCATGAAAATAAGAAATTTAAATGTAGATCTTCACAACTCACCATGTGTTACGTCACATTATCTCCTTGATCGTGTACTCGCGTTTTCACAACTCATTTGTCACGACTTACAGGACGCAAACACTTTGATTCACTACACTCTCAGGCAGTCAATCTGTTGATCATTCGCTATGGCCTGTATTTCATGTAATCGGACAAATACAACTCGTCAAGAAGCACTGCAGTGTGATGTCTGCCAGAGATGGCAACATCATACTTGTGGTACGGGAATTGATAGAGTCCTATACAGACGAGCAGTACCTAAAGAGGTTAACATTGAGTTTACATGTATTCCTTCCAATGAACAACAGCCATCTTCGCCAGTAGTACATGTACCTTTTTATTTTGAATGTGTTCAGCATTCAAAAAATGTTGTCAGAGTGATATCTATTTTTATGTATATGTATACATATATGTGTGATTGCACATAACATATGCTTTATGTAATTTAGTTTATAAAGATATGAGATCAAGTGGAGATGTTGGATTGTATTGATCTCCATATGTGGTTACCCGCTAAAATACGAGACTTGTTTGTCGACGCCTTCTGGCGGCATATTTTTGTAATATGTGTCGCAATAAAAAAAACGTGAATTACTTCTTCCGGTTATGGGGAAGCACGTTGTGTTGACTCAACTTTTTACCGTACCCTCATCATGGCAGAACGTGGACCTCTAACAGACAGATAGATAGATACTTTTTTATTAAAACACTTGACAGATATTGAATTGTAAATTAAAATTAAAAGCAAACACACTTAGTCTATTCACATTACAATAAAAACGGAAACAGGTGTCGAGTTGGCGAGGTGTCGAGTTGGTAGCAATTAGGTGTCGAGTTGGTAATATACTGGGGTCGAGTTGGCAAGGTGTCGAGTTGACCTGATACCAGTAGACCCTATACATATGAATTCATAAAACGTCGTGCACAGCTTGAAGTGACAATGTCAATAATTCCAACCGAATATGATTTAGTCTATTAGTAGAGGGTGATATAAAAAAATCTCACAATAATTGCTGGTTTGTGTTGTGTACTTAAACATAGATTATAATATTTAATGTTATGTATTTGACAAGACAGTGTCTGAATTACTTTGGCTTTTTTTTTCCAGAATGGAACAGCTATTGGCCATGCCATTTTCAAAACGGTTTCTTCTGAAAGCCTTCAATCACAATGAGGATGTTTGGAAACTAGAAACCTGAAATTGAAATTTCCAAGTGGTGTCAAAGAAAAACTGTTGGATTTGGTTGGAAAAACAGAATCTGTCCATTACACGAAAACTGCTCCTAAGTTCTGTCAATCATGCATTGACAAAGTAGATGAAATCTATCCAGACTTAAACATTCCTTCAGCCGTTAGTGATGAGTTCCAAGCCGCTGAAAGTTTGTTTCAGCTCCCTCATTGAAGAAACTATTCCTGCGAGGGGTGTACCAGGTCTCGCCTGTTCTCGTCTATATACTCAACCAGAATATTGCCCTCACACCGCTGAACAAGTTCATAAGACTTTGTGCATATTATCCTCTTCCTCTTGTTTCCGCTCTTGCGGCATTCAGTACCATCAAATATGTATGCAATATGAATTTTACCTGTGAGGTGTTTCCACTTAGGATCTCTGAAAGTTTAAGTAATTTCAATATATTCTGTTGCAAACATCAGAGACAGAGAGAATATTTTATTCTGGATTCCATTTTCATGAAAACATAGGTTGGGGTGCATTTTGTGCAGAGTTGAACTTGTAAACGTTATCGCATAAGTCCTTATCTTTTCTCCTTGGAAGGGAAGAGGCTGCCCAATTAAATTCTGTGCGGATATGGTCAGGTAACCAGTGCTTTTGTGTCTTTTGCAATTAGATTTCAACAACATCATATCATTTTGCACTCTGTTACAAACCACCCCCACCCCTTTCAGTTTTCAATGCCATCCCACCTTTTGTACATGCTTTCCTCTAGTTTTGTCATTCAACACTCACTGTTGTAATATGTATGTCTGTACATGTATAGGTATATCAATATCAATTAATCCTATCTGTGTCATGACTTATTAAAGTAGCTTTATCCTGCATTGTGTAACCTGTCCTAGACATATCATAGTTTTGTATCTCACTTATTGTATCAACATCATACATATACCTTTAGCTGTCAAACACTCATAACATTTCTATACTTGTTATCATTATCTGCCTCATTGTAATACTGGTAATTGATTTGTAGTGTACCTGCACTCGGGGATTACTCGGTATCTTTAATATTATGTAATACCGAATATTTTATGTATGTGATTTTGAACACAATTTGCTACTTGAGAATTATTTCTAAAATAAAATTAGCTCAAACATTGCTGTTCCTCCACTTCTTAAAGAAATATGGATCTGCATGATATATTGCATTTGATTAAAGGCATATGATTTGGCCGATAGAAACTCAATTATTAGCAGCATGTAGGATAAACACCATCATGAAGTTTACCGACAAGAAATAATCTTATGACCACTGTCCACAATGCTATAGTCAATTTCAACCTTAAGTATGCTAAAATGATAATGTTCATTACATATGTAATGATGCTCGTTTCCATCTGTAAAACCTTAAATAATAACCTTATATCCAATTAAAACAAGAACAAAAGTTTTCAAAAACTCAAACAGAACAGGCCAACAAAGGTATGAAAACTTACAGTGGGGTGTTTTTGGGGGCATTCTGTTCAATAGCAAACATCTGGCTGCTTTGTTATTCTATTTGAGAAGACCATTTCATTTTTAAACACAACTGAATGCGTATATGAGCACTCTCAATCAGACCCGGGTAGACAACAAGCGAAATTTGAAACCACCATGATACGGCGTACTTCGATTGGAGTACAAAAATATCTGTTGTGCAAATGGATTGACACGGGGTGTGATGTTATCATCCATAAGTCACAAATATGCCATACAATTTTCACTAAACTATACTTCATATAATCTAGACAAACTATGCTTCGCAAAAAGTAAGTTCTTTACTTTGCCAGACTGATTCAAAAAGGATTTTTGCCTCATCAATCGTCGGAAAAGACACGCGATGGCCGCCGAACTTAAGTTTGAAAACGCGTAAAAAAGCCTTCTCGTACATGTGCAGCGCTAAATATGGTCCCAAATCGAGGCTGTGACTACTAAGAGGGTTTCCACGATTTAACCCAACCAAATCTCAGTAAATGATGTCACAATTTGCAAAATAGTTGAGAAAATTAATGTTTATGTCTGCATACTTCAAACCAAGTACGCCGTACTAGGAACGAGGTACGTACCTCGATCGAGGTACGTACTTCCTTCTGCGGTCGTCTTTGACCTGTTTACATACCTCTTGCCTGTTCAGTTAGGATCCGGGGAGGGTTCTTACTATGTGGAGGTTAGTGGGGATGTGCCGCCAATTTGGATCGGGTTTTTTTTTGGCATTTTGGTATACAATTGGGTCGTTATTTCTGGAAGACAGGTATAGCAATTGGTCTTATTTTGGCAATAACCTGGTATACCAATAGGTACGTATTTTTGACAGCAAGCATAGCAATGGATATTTGTTTTGTGATGGGTAAACAGCAAACAGAAAGGTCAGGTCCGAACATTCTCCTTCCACTGTTTCCTGCAATATCGTCTACCTCGTGGACCGGACGTACTGGGGCGCTCGTGGATAGCCTGCGGGCCCGAGTCACACATCTGTTTATTTAACTGCCTTGTCGTTACGAACCAGATCATCGTTGGGACTGACCACGGTATCAGTTTTTTGGGGTTTTTTTTTGCAGTTGCGAAGCTTAATAAACGTACTTTTTCATTCTGAATCGTTCGTTTGGTATATGGATGGGTTCCTAGTAGCTCTTCGAAGTGGTCTAGATAGGATTTGGGATCATTAATTTTGGTATATATATTGGTGACCCTTTTAAAAAAAATTTATATGAATGGGTCTTTTTTCAGATGATTTGGTATGTAAATGGTTCCCTTTTCTCACTTTGGCTTGGTATAGATATGGTCCGGTTTCTGTTTTCCATGGCGGCTCACCCCTACCTTTTTCCAAGAAGAGAACGCCCCCCCCCCCCTGTGGTAAGGATAGTTGTGCACAATATTTAATTTGGTTCAATCATAATGGCTTTGGATTACATAACATTAATTCAATATTACACAGCATGTCGCATCAATAAACCTTTCAAATATGTCATTGCTTACATGTATAATCACCACCATGAAAACGCAAATTTATAAATCTATGAAATCGCCAGCCGGAAATATAAACAATTATAGAACATATGCGTCATCCATCCACTTATTTTTATTTTATCAAGGGTCCCTGAAAGTTAGTTAGTAAACGGCAAATTTGAATAAGTGAGTTCGTGGTTGAGACAGCGTCTCTGGTCCGGTCAAAGGTCAATCGATTTTTCTTAACCCTCGCGTCGGCGGGGAAGAAATATCGAACCGGCTTAATCTGTCGTTCATTGTCAGTGATAGCCTAGTCTGTGACATTTTGGCTTAATTGCACATTCCCTAGATATCAACACACGACAGTTAACCAATATGCTATAACTTAATCTCAATGAAGTTGGTAATCAATCTATTCCAAGAAAATAGCCGTTGCCTAACGATCGAATGTCACTAAATTGGAGCTGCAACAGTTTGCTTCATGGATTAGTCAACCCACGTTGTCTAGTCTACTGCTGGAATATTTCGAAATGTCATCTTAACGAATGTCTAGAGCATTGAACCAAATGGATTTAAAATACAATATCCACATCGGTTGCCCCACTGAATATCGAGACGAGTCAAACGTTTGAATACCCACAACAGCCATCCCACTGAAAGATTGAAATTGAAATTAGTCAACCTAGAACTGGTGATACACACAATGCGCAGGGCTAGAGTCAACCAGATGAATACCCATAGCTGTCACCCACCGCACCCCCCACCCTTGAATATTTAGATGAGTCAACCATATGAATACCCATAGCTCTGACCCCATTGAATATTGAGATGAGTCAACCATTTGAGCACCCATAGCTATCAACCCACTGATTGTCATGATAGGTCAACCCATTTAGTACCTACTTTGAAAATAAATTGAAATTAGTCAACATATCATCAAATCTTGCGTTGTCAACTGACAACTGACTTCTGAAAATCAAAGTAAGTCAGCTCATTGAATATCAGTTGTCAACCCACTTTTTATCCAACCACTACAGTCAACATATTTCAATCTCAAGATGCATTCCTTAAGTGATCATCCTCTTGAGACCTCTATATGTTGACCACCTGAGTGTCATAAATCTTCAACCAACCGAATACACACAATATGCCAACATAACTTTATGCGTTGTCAACCCATGTCAAAGATGAGTCAATCAACTTAATACTTATGTTACCAACCCACTGAAAACCATGATTAGTCAACCCTCTTGAAGTTCGAATTGCATACTGTGATTGGTTAACCCACATATAACTTCGCAATATAATAAACATACTACTAATTTGTCAATCACATGAATTTAGCAATTAATCTACTTAAAAATGTGAGTTGTCATCCAGCTGCATGAATAACAAGGGTTCAACATCTGACTTTCTTGAAAAACCAACCAACAGGATACTGTGAGTTTCAATTAACAACTACAATGTCATTGATAATTGCATAACCATTTTGTGACAATTTTATAGTAAGTCAAACAGAAAAAGTTTGCTGTGCTATTACCAATTTGTCCTGATTTTGCCGCAGTAAGCAAACTGAGGTTCATATAGTAATAATGATAATAATAATAATCTTTATTTCGCACAGCAGATGTACAGAAACACTATTATTTGCTACAACAGCAAAGCACACACGAGAACGAAAAAGAAACAAATAAAACAGTTACGATATACATATTTCATGAGTGTAGGTTCCAATCCAGAACTAAATTATGGCCGACAATAATTTGAACCTACTTGTACTGACTTATTGGTTCTGTGGTAGAAGATAATCATATATTGGAGTCGAAGGGATATGTATTACAGTGGTGTATGCGAAAAAAATTCCATGATGGAACTGAATCATCTAAGAGGCTGTATCTGGTACCAGTGTGTTATTTACTGGTTCTACTAATAGTGAAAATGATGGTTTAAAATAGAATGTAACAATAAAGGTAAAATGAACCCTATGATTAAGGTGAGGCTGACAATGCAATTGTAATTAACTGACAAACCCAGCCTAAATGTTCAAGTCAAATATTTTGAATGTGGTTCATTAAACATGTTATTTTTGTTTCATTCGTGAAATAGAGTCACTCATGCAATGGTTCATGGAACATGCCAGCCAGCTTTAGCTGAGGTAGAGAGGTAAACACTTACTCGTCGATCACATTTTTAATCACAAAAAGAAAGAGATGAGGTTATGCCGAATTGCAGTTAAATATCTGAACCAATTTAATAGTTTGTGGTTGGCGTTGGACGGCATGAATGTTGTTTGTTGTCATTCGTTTCACACGAAGCAGCACCTGGACACGTCTCATGCCAAAAGGTTGAAATAAAATGCATGACAAAATCAGACGAATCAGTGTGCTAACTGCGATAAATATTCTACTTCTATTATTTCACTTTCCGCTGATTGTGTATTTTATAAATCTGACACATAATCAACCATAAAAACATCAATAAAGGTTAACATGGAAATGACTCCAGCGGAAGCCCTCGATTACGTGCATCAGTCGCATGGCGTGGTATTGAAAGATTTGTGTGCTCGGCTGCTTGATGGGTCGTGACTGTTTTGTGAATCATTTTGCTATATGTTGTTAGCTACTGCTCTCGATGTGGCTTGCCAAGTCAACTTGTCCAACCGGACGAGTGATTTTTATGAGCTGGGTGCGCATTCTACAACACCCCGATTTGTTGTTTCACGCTGGGTGGCACCCTTAATCACACAGTCGGCGAGAGAAGCAGACACACAACTGGTCTCTTTATCTATTCGGATGCGCCAGTTTTAGACCTTGTCTTGTCGTAGACTCTAAGGCGAGAAGCGTAGCGGAACCCCTGGAGTCTGGGACGCAGACTTATCTCGCCCCTGTTACGCCGAAATTAGATGACTTTGGAAATGTACCTTTAACGCAGTTTTGCATTGAAAATCCCCGCTCTTCGCTGATCTCTTGGCCGACTTTCGCTAAGGCCGGGCTCCAGGCAGGTTCTGCGGCTCGGTATCGGAAACGCGTTTGTGCCAAATCAGTGGTGACATATATGGGAAGTTATCGAAGCCGCACAACCATCCCCATACACCATCATCGTAGCGATATCACCGCATCGTTGAATATGACGTGAAACCCGGCTTTTACATTTTTATGTAGGACTAGATATAACAAATATTATGGTTCTCCCCACTGAAGCAGTTCTATTTTTCCCATGACCAAACCTCGCCTCAGGATTTTTTTGTATGCTGCCACCGTTTGAGGTTGGCTGCAGCAACCTTCATGAATAATTAATATAATTCGTAACAGACAGCCAATCATTGGTCAGCGCGCGGCTATGAAAGAGTGATCACGCCAATCTCGCATTGTTAGCGCTATTTGCTTTTAGTATCAACCAGCCAATTACTCTAGAACGTCATCAAAAGATTAAACATTGGTGATGCAAATTTATTACACCCAGTAGGACGACACTGTTGGCTGGGTGTAAGAGACAGAGTTGTTATCTCGCATTTAGGAACACCTCATTCGAGCCTTGCGACCCCGGGGGGGGGGGGGGGGGCACTTAAGTATATAGAGATAGTATATATGTGCCGCGCGACGGGGTGTTTTTTCGGCCTCTCGACTTGTACGACGGGTTTTTGGGCCTCATACTTGTACGACGGGGTATCTTTTTCAGCTTCAATCTGTACAATGGGTTATACATTCGCATAATACCTTGTACGACGGGGTATGCTTTTGGCCATTTTGACCTTGTACGACGGGTACGGGTTTTTGAGGTCCCGCGGTACACCCCTATCCAGAATAAGGCCAAGTGCCCCCCCCCCCTTGCGACGTGGATTACCGGTGCTTCACCGTTAACCTTATTTATTGCATGGCACCCTACTCTCAGCCAATCAGCCTGGGACCTGCCTGTCATGATGGATTCAACAATAGGAGATCACGGAGATTTATCTTTTTTCGACTCTATGCTTCGAAAATTTGTTGTGTGAGACTTGCAGAAATTTCATAACTCCGGTAATCAAAGCTCCGCCGACTTCGCCGTTGTTTGATGTTGGCAACACTGTAGCGCAGTAGACACGGCTCGGCAGGTGTTACAATTTCGCGCCTCAGCATGATTCCGGGGAGATGGGATAATACAGTGACTTCCCGATGAGCGATACGTATCCAGATTAGCGGCTGACAAGCAAATGACTCTTGAAAAAACCACAAGGTGTGCTGATATTAAAGAGTTTGTTCAGCCCCATATTTGTAACGAGGTTGCCTAGCAAGCTGCTCGGCAACCGCACCTTGGAAACCAAAAGTTTTAAGTTTTCATACTTTCAGTCGCTACGCGGCACTGCGGTCTCGGAAAATAGGTCCTTAATTCTGCTGTCGCCATTTATGTTGTCGGAAATTATCCTTCCTGCTTGTCGGTCTTATTTGTGCGCAAAGATACCCACAACATAAATGAGTATTCAAAGCGGAAGTATACTCATAGATAGCGAGGCAGTTATAGAACGCGCAATAATTTACAGCTAACTTTCATGTGGTTCATGCTCGGATGGTGAATCTAAATAAAGCAGTTATCAGCAGTTGTGAGCATGATCTTCGATCTGATGAATGTGGTGACGATGTGTCTTTTGGAATTTATACTGTTCGGAAATTGATAGTGTCGTTCTAACTTACTATACGTTATGTTGTTTGCTATGTATAAGACAATGATATAATATTTTGTACGTCAATTTTAAAGTTATTTGTTATACAAATAATAATAATCCATAGCAGTCATTTTATGTCATTTTCTAAAATGTTCAAAATTCATTTTGTTATAGTTTTGTTATCATTTAGTTAAATTCTGTTCATAGTGCATATGCCACTGCACCATATTACCAAGTTTACTTCAAAAGTCAGTGCTCAAATTTTTTTATGGAGGTTTGAATATTGTAATAGACCGCACTCAAGGAATTCAACAGAAAATCCATTGTGGCTTCCCATAGACTACGCGGACCTATCATTTATTAAATTGCTGTTCATAGTACATATATCACTGCACCATATTACCAAGTTTACTTCAAAAGTCAATGGTCTTTTTTTTTTTATGGAGGTTTGACACCATTTTGGAGAAAAATTAACAATAAATTCATAGATGGCTTGCCGTAGAGTGCGGCGAGACATCATTTTTTTCTTGATTTTTTGTAAAGCAGATATTGTTCTGTCTGTATGTCAAATTTAATGTAATTCGCTGAATGAGCTTTTCTATAGAACCAAAATATTATCAAAAACGCATAATTCCCTTTGGCTTAACATGTGGATCTTAAATTCATCATACTCAGAAATTTACACCAGTGACCTATACTTTTTATTTTACATTTCTTTAGCTGTATATATGAGCTTACTCTTTGCAAAATATCGTGAAAATCTATGCACGAATTTAGAACTGTCGCAATTGTCTTTAAAGAGACCAGCTGATCGTCTGCTTCTCTCGCCAACGTGTCGCTCAGCGTGAAACAACTCGGAGCGTTGCAGAATACGTGTCCGGCTCATGAAAATATATCTCGTCTAGCAGGACAAATTGACAGGGAAAGTCACTGGTCCGACGGGACAAATCACTTGTCCCGGATAAGCGGGCAACCGTTTCCATTAAAGAAGCCAATGCAGCCCAGTTAAGCGAGCAAAATGACGAGCAAATCCGTCTCACCTACAATCGAACATGATAGGCTGCGACTCATTCTCCTGGAGCAGAGGACACACAAGTTTATATCTATATACATAGATATACATGTATTAACATACATATATATATGTACATATATATATACATTTATATAAATACATATATATGTATAGTCAATATAAATGCAGCAATAGTCAATATGTATATCTATACATATAATATGCATACAAATATATATAAATATGTATATATATATATATATATATATATATATATATATATATATATATATATATATATATATATATATATATATATATATATATATATATATAGAGAGAGAGAGAGAGAGAGAGAGAGAAAGAGAGAGAGAGAGAGAGAGCAAAATGGAGACATTATGACCCAATCCTTACACAGAGCATACATAGCTACGTTATGACCCGCCTTCAAGACCAATTTAGAAAACAAAGTATAAATAGCTGTGCACGACGTCTTATACTACCGTCCGACCGGAGCTGAGTATAAGACAAGGATGAGAGGCCGTTGTGTCCATGTAACCTGTTTGAGTTAATTGACAACTACAATAGTATAAATAACAAGCTTCAATACATTGGCTATTTGATCATAATAACTATTTGGATAAATAATCATGCAAAATCTTGGGAGGTTTTCTGGTCCTGGTTGATCTATCTTATATGGCTCTGTCATAGGCATATCGAAGCCGCGTAGATCATGTGATTCACAGGAATATTTTGTTTTACCCCTTTGATCCAACTTCTCCCATCCCCTAGAGTAACCTGAGTACCACTGACTTTTGTATAACCTCATTTTTAAGCCATCTTTCCGCGCATGATTCGAAATTTTTCACCTTCTTTACGTCACCAATCTCTACGGGAAATGTTTGACACCATGTTTTCTTTCTTAATAGTTCTATTAACGCGATTGATCAGATTCAATGTTCTTGTGATCAGCTGATGCTTTCAGAGCTACGGCACTAGGATCTGTGCGGGCTTTTCTGTTGCATTATTCAAATGGGGATTTACACCGTGACATAATTCCCTTCTACCAAATTGATTACCCTCTTTCACAATGCGATTGATTCTGTCACAGAAATCGTTTGCTTGCTGGTGATGCAATGGAATATATATGCGCTAATTCTACATTTCTGAAGATACTCATTCATCTACGCACAAGACAGGTGCACACCATTGTCAATGACTAAATATTCTGTGTCGCCTTCCCCCACGAAAATTTCCTCTGAAAAATTTATTACCACACCAAAGGTAACTTGTGATACAAATCTCACTTCATACTATTTACAATAATAGTCTGCTAAGACCCAATCAAACTTGTATTTGGCACTTTAAATGGTCCAATTATGTCATTGGCCAGTTCTTGCTACACATGATCTAGCAAAACTATCAGCGTCGGTGGAGTGCGATGACAGCCGCGTGACTTGTCACTGGCTGCACAAGCTGCACATTCACGGATGGTGTGTTCCACATGTTTGTACACCAGTAGTATTGGGCGGGTGCGGCGTTTCACCACAGTCATACCAAAATGACCTTCACAAGGGATTGTGAAGCTTCAGGAATAACAACGCCGCCATCCTGCACATGATGATGTCAGGCACCGAGAGTTCGTGTCAAACGTAATACTAAGTACCCAGGTTATTTTCCGGTTCGACCGGCCAGTTGACTTGTTGATATACTCTGGCTTCATTTTGTAACAATATATATATGAGATTGGACCATATATAAACAGCCTTTCTCCATGATATCATTCGGCTGGCTATTTACAAAATGTACCTTTTGCGGTCGCACCAAACGCAAACATGACCTTCCCGGACACATCCACGTAAATGAGTAATTAAGAATCTTTGTATCACATTTTAATGAGATCGCGTCAATAGGTGAAACAGTTGCCCCAGCATCACATTCATCCTCATCCATCGCCGTCGCGATATCACCCCCTCGTAAAACCTTATGATGTAACCATTGCCATTACCCAAACACCACAATGATTGCCCCCTTTCCATCCCCACTCAATGGTTTGGTTTCCAAATCTGCGCAACAAGTACCGCCCTCTTGTCCGAGCGCAAAGCCGTGTTCACCCGTCTATGCAAGCCAAGCCCTACAGGTCGTCTACGTAGACGTCACAGGACGACTGAACCCAACGCAATGCAAAAAATCCACGAGTTATTTGGTTTCATTGCATGTTTGGATGCCAGTGATCAATTTGCACTTATTATCACTAGTGATGTATTCAGCGAGGCATTTGTCCTTCATGAATAAGTTAGTGTCTTCTGCAAACATTACTGAATGCAAAAATATCAGATAGGCATGGAAGGTCATTAATGTATGATCGTAATAGCAGCGGACCAAGGATTTAGCCTCATGGGACACAGCATGTTAAAACACACAAATCTGAGGCTGAGTTGTATGCAGTGTTCTGCCTTTTAGGTAAGATTCGAACCAGCGTAATGCTACCCTAATTATCCCATAATGTTCGAATTTGCATATTAGGATATCATGGTCATAGGCCTTAGACAGATCTGTGAAAAGCCAACAAACGTGTTCTTTGTTATCTTAAGCTGTCGTGATCTTTGTAACGATCCTGTTTTGATCTATTAATGTAATTTTATTGAAATTGGTTCGAAATAATTAATTTATTCATGACGAAGATGGCTGCGGTTAGGAAAGTAATTTATGAAGAGATTGGTGGCCAGGATTAAGCGTGATGTTATTGCTATATGTAGATTTATTTACTCATCTGGTTCACTAATGAGTAATATTTTCCCTTTTTTATCTGACCTTGGTGGCTGAGTGTTGCATGCGTAGCATTTCAATCCCCCTATCTCAACCGATTTGCTATGTTTTATCTGCCATGCAATTACCTTTACCCCAGAATCCCTCGTATAATGCATACCATCGGAATGCATTGGAGGGGTAGGTAGATCTGGTGTATTGAATTATTCATTTTCTTTATCTGGAATAGTTAAGCCGATCCTAGCGTATATAAGACCCACAAAAACGCGCATCAACACAGAAGTCCACAGAAGTCCACAGACGTCCACAGAAGTTTCACAGAAGTCACAGAAGTCAGAAGGAAGACTCCAAAAGAGACTGACTCTCGTCAACTTCAAGATAGGCTTCAAAAGAGACTCACTTACTTCTACCTTGTTTTCTGCTAGTGGATTGAAATAGAAATAAACCAACTTTGGTTTTAACGGAGTCCTTCATTTACCTGTACACCTACAAACCGTGTTGGTAAATTGAAGTGAAAAGAACGCGCAATAGAAGGACAAATATTAATATCTAAGCCTTACCCCAAGTCGCGATAATCTTATCTATCAACAGTTATGTAGAGTATGCGGGCGGAAGCCAAATTTACTTGTTCATTAAGCGTTCTGCTTTTTTTGATAAATATCTCTACTGTGCAATACATTATGTTAAGCTGTCAACAGTAATGTAGAGTATCCGGGCGGAATTTGCACATTAGGATTTCATGGTCATAGGCCTTAGACAGATCTGTGAAAAGCCCACAAACGTGTTCTTTATTATCTTAAGCTGTCGTTATCTTATTTATCAACAGTTATGTAGAGTATGCGGGAGGAAGCCAAATTATTTTTTTTTCATTAAGCGTTCTGCTTTTTTTAATAAATACCTTTACTCGGCAATATATTATCTTAAGCTGTCTTGATCTTATCTATCCCGGGGGGGGGGGGGGGCACTTGGCCTTATTCTGGATAGGGGTGTGCTGCGGGACCTCAAAAACCCGTACCCGTCGTACAAGGTCAAAATGGCCAAAAGCATATCCCGTCGTACAAGGTATTATGCGAATGTATAACCCGTCGAACAGATTTAAAGCTGAAAAACATACCCCGTCGTACAAGTATGAGGCCAAAAAACCCGTCGTACAAGTCGAGAGGCCGAAAAAACATACCCCGTCGCGCGGCACATATATACTACGTCTATACACTTAAGTGCCCCCCCCCCCGGGATCTATCCACAGTTATGTAGAGTATCAGGGCGGAAGCCAAATTGATTGTTTTGTTAAGCGCTCGGCGTTCTTTACTCTGAAATTCACTATCTTAAGCTGTCGAGATCTTATGGCTTTTGAAAGGGAATGCTTCATTATATGCTGCCTGTATTCTATTATGGAAGTGTGAGAACGCTTGCTTCGCGTCTTGAATATCACCCAATGCATGAGCTATGATAAGAATGATTTCACATCAGGTTAGTGTGGCTGTCAGGAAATGAAGACAGACATCTTTCATCATATCACAGTAAATAAAAACTGTTGCTACATAATCATTATTCAATAAACATAACTGTCTAGATATAATTAAGGCATGCTAATGTAATTAAATCAACAAACATTCAATCAAATAGTTGAAGTCCCATTAAAGAGTTTTTGATTGCACTTGAGCATGTCTTGAGCACAAAAGGCTTAGTCAGGAGAAAATATCTAGTCAGGAGAAGAGACTTCGAATGACTGAAGATCATATCAAGAGATGTGTAGGTAGGAAAGAGAACCACGAAACAGATATACAGTAGGCAGTGTCACTATGACAGAGTGGAGGGGCGCTCGATCAAGGAAGTCGTCCTTGATGGAGGATCTGTGTGTGTATGTGTGTGTGTGTGTGTGTGTGTGTGTGTGTGTGTGTGTGTGTGTGTGTGTGTGTGTGTGTGTGTGGTCTATATGCAGCAGAAGTGGGTGAGATGTAGAAGAAGTGGCTGAGGTCTACAGGCAGTGGGTGAGATGTAGAAGAAGTGGGTGAGGTCTACAGGCAGTGAGTGAGATGTAATAGAAGTGAGTGAGGTCTTCAAGCAGTGGGTGAGATACAGAAGAAGTGGGTGAGGTCTATGGGCAGTGGGTGAGATACAGAAGAAGTGGGTGAGGTCTACAGGCAGTGGGTGAGATGTAGAATAAGTTGGTGAGGTCTACAGGCAGTGGGTGAGATGTAGAAGAAGTGGCTGAGGTCTATAGGCAGTGGGTCAGATGTAGAAGAAGTGGCTGAGGTCTACAGGCAGTGGGTGAGATGTAGAAGAAGTGTGTGAGGTCTATAGGCAGTGGGTGAGATACAGAAGAAGTGGGTGAGGTCTACAGGCAGTGGGTGAGATGTAGAATAAGTTGGTTAGGTCTACAGGCAGTGGGTGAGATGTAGAAGACATGGGTGAGGTCTATAGGCAGTGGGTGAGATGTAGAAGAAGTGGCTGAGGTCTACAGGCAGTGGGTGAGATGTAGAAGTGGGTGAGGTCTATAGGCAGTGGGTGAGGTGTAGAAGACGTGGGCGAGGTATACAGGCAGTGGGTGAGATGTAGAAGAAGTGGGTGAGGTCTATAAGCAGTGGGTGAGATGTAGAAGAAGTGGGTGAGGTCTACAGGCAGTGGGTGAGATGTAATAGAAGTGGGTGAGGTCTACAGGCAGTGGGTGAGATGTAATAGAAGTGGGTGAGGTCTACAGGCAGTGAGTGAGATGTAGAAGAAGTGGGTGAGGAATAGAGGCAGCAGGAAAGGTCCAGAAACAGAATGTGAGGCAGTGGCTTAAGTGACGAAAAAGTGGGGAGTGGGGTCTAAATGATACAATGTTACCAAGACAATTGAAATGAATAAAATTGAACCCTGGACCTAGAGCTATTTACAATGTGATGAAGCTAATGGGAATGCAATATTTGTAACAGCAATGTGCAGCTGCAATGCTAGCTTCTGTCTGCATCAGGTGCTGGTGTGTTGGCATGGATGATTTGTGTTCCATTCCTCTTGGGGTTGAGGTCCTGTAGGCCTGTGATGATACCGTAAGGATGCAGGTGGTAGATGAAGAACTCCAAGTTGTACATGTTTTCCACCGTGATGTAATGGAAACTGATGGCGTAGTCACTGATAGAGTCGAGGCCCTGGGGCGGACATACACACCCTAATTCATGCCGTGTTTTATTTTAAATTGCAGATTACTAACAACTTACCTGGTATATTTACCAAGTCAAGCGGCTTTTCACATTGAAATGCTCCATTGTTCTTCCGATACAAGTTGCTGACACGAAAATGTATTTCTTGCTCAGTACTAACAACCATTTAATCACTGGCCTCAAGCCAAATGCAATACAGATCTGAGGTTACCTCTGTAGAATGATCTTTTGCTTACCTTTTTGGCTCCAAATTTGTCGTACTGAAGATACCAGTCTGGGTAACCACCATGAATAAAAGTGGCCGCGTCAAAGCAGTGGAATCTGGACCTGCCCAAGGCGTCGCGCGAGTCGCCCAGCTTGACATCGAGTCTTTCCATGCACCGCCCCCATTCCACATCTTCTGCTCCTTGATCTTTGGCACATTCACCCTTACTTCTGTTGCCAAACCTCGACAAGGCTTCTTTACTTATGACATAACCTCCCCCGCCGCTAGGATACCCCTGGTTAACGATCACCTTAAAAGCATGGCCGAAATAAATAGGCTCCGTTGGTTTTTAACTGGAGAGGAGATATCGGAGGTTTTCCATGATGACGTAAGAATCATCGTCTGCCTTCATAAACCAATCAGCATCGTCTTTGTGATGTTTGTACACATAGTCAAAAGCCGCCATGGTCTTCGCTGTTAGGTGGTCCCTGCCATGTTCAATCTCAATGTCTATGGTCCCTTCAAATTTGTCGTCTTTCTTGTCGCTAACAAAGAGAAGCTTGTTGCACCTGGAAGCGACAAATGTCCCCAGGGGTTTATTATCTCAAAATATCATCACATTAAACTGGATAAGGATGATTGTGTTCAAAAGTGGGGCTTTGACAATGATGTTGCTCAGCCAACACATCTCTCCCTCCGTCTCACTCCCTGTTTTTATATATATATATATATATATATATATATATATATATATATATATATATATATATATATATATATATATACATATATATATATATATACATATATATATATATATATATATATATATATATATATATATATATATATATATATATATATATATATATATATGCATATATATGTGTGAATATATATATACATACGTGACCCCTTTATTCAGAGAAGCATGCGACGATGCAGCTGGTCCTGACTGTTACCTGACATCACTGTTTATCAGTGAGTTGTGTAACGACTTGATAATGGGGGTCTTATCACTGGCAAAGACAGCATATGCTTTGATAACCGGCAGCCTAAAGAAGGCGCTACAGGCTGTGACTTAGTTAAACAAACGTTACAGGTTGTGGCTTAGTTAAACACACATTTCTATCAGTTTGCCACAGTCCATGAGACAACAGCAGCTTGACCCTACCCCACTACACCCTACCTGATATAGGCCAGCCACCCGTAAGTCACCCGACTCTACATCAACCACCAGACTCTACCCACCACATCCACCCTTATTCCACTCCATTCCTATCTGACCCCTTTCCACTCCAACCCTACCCCACTGCACCCCTACTTTACCCCACTTCATTCGTATCTTACCTCACTGCACCCAAATGCATTACTACTTTACCCCACTGCACTCCTATCTTACCCCAACGCACCTCTACTTTACCCCCCTGCAATCCTATCTTACCCTGCTGCTTTCCTATCTTACCCCAACGCACCTCTACTTTACCCCACTGCACTTCTATCTTACCCCGCTGCGTTCCTATCTTACCCAAATGCACCTCTACTTTACCCTACAGCACTCCTATCTTACCCCACTGCACTCCTATCTTACCCCGCTGCTTTCCTATCTTACCCCAATGCACATCTACTTTATCCTACAGTACTCCTATCTTACCCCGCTGCTTTCCTATCTTACCCCAATGCACATCTACTTTATCCTACAGCACTCCTATCTTACCCCGCTGCTTTCCTATCTTACCCCAATGCACCTCTACTTTACCCTACAGCACTCCTATCTTACCCCACTGCACTCCTATCTTACCCCGCTGCTTTCCTATCTTACCCCAATGCACATCTACTTTATCCTACAACACTCCTATCTTACCCCGCTGCTTTCCTATCTTACCCCAATGCACATCTACTTTATCCTACAGCACTCCTATCTTACCCCACTGCACTCCTATCTTACCCCACTGTTTTCCTATCTTACCCCACTGCACTACTATCTTACACCACTGCACTTCTATCTAACCCCAATGCACTCCTATCTTACCCCACTCCATCTCTACTTTACCCCCCACTGCACTACTATCTTACACCACTGCACTACTATCTAACCCAACTCCACCCGTACCTCACACCGACCTAAATCCCCCACCTGACGTCACCCCAACCCACCACGACCCAAAACTCACCCCACCTCTACCCCTTCATGTCAATCTTACCTCTTCCCCCACGTGGCTTTGACGTGTTTAGCTTTGGCGTCCAGGTTTTCTGGTGCTGTCATTATCCAACATAAGACGCGGATATCTTGCGAAAGTTTGTTCGCCACAGCTGTGTCATCTACACACACACACACACACACATACATACACTATGACCACAACAAACCCACAACACCAAACTTATTAGCATATAAACTTAAACAAGTACGCAATTTCATCAAAATGTATGCCATTCGCACTAATTTTTGCCCACATTACGCTAAATGTTCCCATTTTCACACTTGATATATTGAACATTCACATTCACTCTAGATTTATTGTCATATCCATAAAAAAATTTGCCAAATTGTTTAACGGAAAATTACATGTGATATGTGACATGACCCTGCCACCAAGTTCACATCCTATTAATATCGATTTCAGTGATCAGATTCAGTTTTCAAACATCGCGAATATAAGATGCATCCCCTCTTTAACAACTGATTTTGTCGTAAATTGTGCATCTTATACAGGAGATTACATTTTAAAAAGTATGCTCAATAAAGTCAGAGACTCATTGACTAAGCAACAGATTGTTCTGTCTCTCTTTGCAAGTATGGTGAAACTTTGTTCCCTTCTTACTTACCATGGTGATGTAAGTCATCCTTGAAATCTTGTATTTCATCAGGAATAGGAGCCCTGTTGACTTCATCGTGACTGAGTGGAGATCGGAAAGTGGCCGCCTCAAGTGGTCTGGGGCTGTCTGTTGTTAATGCACTAACGGGGTCGACATGTGTGATGTCCTTTGCGAAAGGCACGAGAGTAGTGAGAGAGAAATTGGATGCAAGGTAACTGACGAAAAAACCAGCAACGATGCCCACTAGGAATGTTATGCCAACCACGTAGGACTGAATCGCCATGATGCCACAACAGTTGATCTAGGCCTGTAGTATGCAGACTGAGCTAAATACTCGTTGAGGCTGGTCTCCTTTGAGTGACCAATGAGTTGACGGCACTTCGATGATGCTCAGCTGTCAGCTCAAGGCTCTCACCCAACTCTCACCCAACTCTCATGTCTGATGATCGTGAATCAGTCTGATTGAACAGAAGTGTATTTGTAGGCATTCGGTTTAGACATTGACATATTACAGAGCAGCATTGTCATTTGGCAACGTAAACAATACAATGAGAGCCACGTCACAATTATGTTGAATATGACTTCATTTATTTAACTATGTATGTAAGGCCAATCAGAGGCTAGGAACAAGTATATATCTCATGGAATATATGCAGTATCATTGATCCTGCTGCTGGGTAGTGTCAAATCAATTAGAACAACATCAAGTCATACAACATCATACAAACCATCATAAGAACTTACACAGAAATAAAATTTCCAAACAACCAAGCTTAGGGCTACATTTATTTTAACTATGTTAGGCCAATCAGAGGCTAGGTACAAGTATATATGCCAGTGACCAACCTTAGGGACATCAGTGGGATACACATGGGACAGTAATTGACACAACTAATGCCAACTTCTTATATAGGAGTATTATAGATAGCAGTGGCTCCTGCAAAGCTCCCTATGTCAATACATTCAACAACAGGTGTGTGAAGTTTGATACCAAATTGAGTCATACTCTCAAGGTCTAACACAACAGCTGTTTGTTTGTTTGTTTGTTCGAATTATAGTCGTTTTCAGCAACTTAGGCAATGTATACGACTAGCAACTCTAAGGATGGTCACTGCCAGGGAGCACGTCGTCCTCAGAGGATATTTTACATTTCGATTCACGAATTGCCAGTCAGATTGACACACCTGAGGATCGAACCCACAACTTGTGGGTCGAAAGGCGAAGCAGTAAATCACTCTGCCACGGGGACTGGTTCACAACAGCTGTTCCCCAGTCACTAGGTAATATACTTGGTTCATTACACAAAGCACCATCTACCCAGGCAATTATATATTTGCATGTTAGTTGAGTTAAACGTTATTCACTTCAATACACACACATGCACTCTTATCATTAAGGATATAGCTATTGAGCATGTTGTAGCTTTCAAACTGTATGGCTATTGCAATTTCCGAATGCTTAATTATGAATAAACAATGTTAAGTATACAAGATGTGGTCACTGTTCACAGCCATAATGTCTGAATCAGCCTGCAATGTGGGGGGTGGGTACCATACCCAACAAGGCTTATATGGCTAACAGAAAGTCGCAGTTACATTGATTTGGCTAATGGGCATTGTTTGGTCTTTTACTTCGATACTGTGAAGACACAGTAGGTTAATGTTAGCGAGACATAATAAAATTTATACCCGTCAGAATTCAGGGGGAAAACCCCACAACAGCAGTGGCGAGTTTGGACACATATATTCAGGTCATATTCCTCTTAAGAGCATTAGCCGGTGTTGAATTAAGATACGGTGTCTACCAGTGTTTACCATGTTCAAGATGTGAATGCAGCTTGGAGCATGGAGTTACAATAGCTAGCAGGAATGTTAAAAAATAGACAACCGACTTACAGCTAACCCAACAGACCAACATCAGGTTTTATGACCCTGCAAGAGGGAGCACAGCAGTAGCTCCCGTCCTTGGTTCGAAGGGCTACTAACAGCCGGTTCCATTACGTTGATGCGAGAGCTAGTTAAAAATTACTCACCACATAACTCTTGTTAGCAGAAGATACAAAGAAAAACTTGTAGCAGCGACAAACTTGTCCTTACGTCCCAGTTTGACAATTTCCCCGCGGAAAACTGTACCATATGCGCCGACTTGATACGAAATAACTAGAGAGCGATGTTAGGCGATTCTTCTGTATCCAAGCGTATGGACGAAAGACACACACTTTGTAGCTTGATATTCCGCGAGATACACTCGTAAGCAAACAGCACGTAGTCAGGTGAGTGGTGCGTAGAGCGAACGCAATCACAAATTTGCAAACGCAACACGTAACGTCCATCAAAGCAATGGTCACATTAGGGGCGTGGCATCTGGGCTGTAGCGGTCTGTACATGATAAAGGTCTATCCAATGGGCTCAGGCCGACTAAATGGGGACCAGGTGACCGGTTTAAATCCTGCCCGTCAGACACGCGACAAATATCTCGAGAATTTTGGTTTCTAAGCACCATACTTAAGGTTACAAGCTAGGCTGAGGATAAATATTTGTTTTTATCTTACACAAATAACGACTTGTGCTCTATGTACGGCTATACACCTCCACACAGCGAGGGGGTGGTCATAGGCAAAGAATCTTGGTCTCTGAAAGAGTCCGCGCTGTGTACAGGTTTAACTACTTTTGATCTCTCATGCTCTCATGCTAGTCTGCGTCCCAGACTCCAGGGGTTCCGCTACGCTTCTCGCCCTAGAGTCTACGACAGGACAAGGTCTAAAACTGGCGCGTCCGAATATTCATTAGACACGTTCGTTAATCTTCGTGACCAATCAACGCAAAGGTTGTCACCCGGATTGACCTTAGTTGCGCGTGTCTGGCTTGTGATACGCACCCTCGGTTCTATGTGACGTCATGGACATTGTAGTGGTCTGCGTCCAATGAGAACACATTGAATGTCTTCTGGAATTATGGGGCGTCTCAAAAGTTCAAATTGGCACCACAACAAGCGCTTTAATCGCTTAGCTGCACGATAGTATGTTTACGTAATAGTCAGTTAAAAAGAACCAGTTGTGTGTCTGCTTCTCTCGCCGACTGTGTGATTAACGCTGCCACTCAGCGTGAAACAACAAATCGGAGTGTTGTAGAATGTGTGCCGGGCTCATAAAAATCACTCGGCCGGTGGGACAAGTTCTTCGGAACTCGTAGAACTAACCAATGAGAGACAACGACTCACAAGTACCCGAGAGTGACCGAGAGACACGGCTTGTGATTGGAGCATCCCAAATCTTGGATGCCTGTCCAGTTCAAGGCATTAAGCTCGCCTAGACCTGAAGGCGAGCCCATTGAATATCAGTAACATGTAAACAGCGCCCGCAGCCATCAGGCTAGGGGACCTTGACTACTCTCATGCGCTGTGCATGGGAATATATCGTCAACCATCAGGCGCGGGGCAACTGGCCTAGGGTGATTGCTGCCATTCAGCCCTAACTGCTTTACGGCGACCCCACCCCCCCACCCCGCAACACGTGCGCATTTAAAACATTATTCACATCTACACGATGCTAACATAATAGATCATCCAAAATTCGAAATACAAGTTGTTCAACTATTAACCATCGAATGGTTACTAAAATACTGAACAGAAAGCGTTGGACGATGAAATGAAACGCCACAGTTTGGTTCCGTTTTGGCCGTGTTGTATTAAGAGGGAACGGGACTATAAGCGTGTAATAAGCCAGTCTAGCTCACTTATTTGCTAAAATCCTCTTGTTTTGAAGTACAATAAGGTCAAGTGGCACTCAAGATGCCAAGCTATTTTAATTCAGGAAGGATTTGTCCTAGGACTCGTGTTCAGTGTATCAAGGCAGACAAACTAACATAAGATTAAGAGTTAAATAAAATAATCAAACTCTTCAATAACACTACCCAGAACATTCGCCCCAGTGGAATATGATAAATGCACCGAGCATTGATTGGAAATGTTTCAGTGCTGAAATTCTGCCTTGTGGACCCGTTCCTCTGTAGTGTCTGCCTGGTGGCCCCGTTCCTCTGTAGAGTCTACCTAGTGACCCCGTTCCTCTTTAGCGTGTACCTAGTGGCCCTGTTCCTCTGTAGCATCTAGCAGGTGCCCCCGTTCCTCTTTAGCGTACACCTGGTGACCCCGTTCCTCTTAAGCGTCTACCTGGTGACCCCGTCCCTCTCTAGCGTCTACCAGGTGCCCCCGTTCCTTTTTATCTACCTGGTGGCCCCGTTCCTCTTTAGCGTCTACCTGGTGAACCCGTCCCTCTCTAGCGTCTAACTGGTTGCCCCGTTCCTCTTTAGCGTCTACCTGGTGGCTTGAAGTTGTTTGCTAAACACTCGATCAGTAGCAGCAGATAACAGCAATGCGGTGTCACTGAAAGAAGGGTGGTTCTGTTTTTGGTTCAAGCTGAGAAGTCATTGTGCATGGAAAGTGATTTCTTATATTGATCCAACAGCATCACATACATGACCAAACATGTCTGCTGTGTGGACATTTACTGAGTATCGTCTTTTAATTGAGCAAATAGTCGGCATGATTTAACCTCAGGCCAAAGCAATCATGGATGCTACCCATAACGATGGATTATTTCACGCATCTGATATAAGATAATTATTGACCTATTCGACCCTGGTTAACCAATTCATGGCGTCTGTTTAAGACTAACACTATAATCTGGAAATTGTCAACTGAAAATCCAGATTGACCCAATTAATTCGGATACATTAGATAAAATACTAGCAGGTTGGCCAAACTGAAAAGTAGCTTTCAATGACTCAAAATTGTTGCGAATGGTCGCGAATAAGGCACGGTTACTCGGCGCAGCGTGGCAAATGATCGCGTCGTCGATGCGGGTTGCACATTGACCATCATCAACAGAGAGAGAGGGCGGGGCAGGGGGCGGCGGGGGAGAAAGAGAGCAATCGAGATAGAAAGAAAGAGGAAGTAGAGCTGGGGGAGTATTTCAGTCCCGGGATGGGGGGGGGGGTGGCACTTGGCCTTATTCTGGAAAGGGGTGTGCCGCGGGACCTCAAAAACCCGTACCCGTCGTACAAGGTCAAAATGGCCAAAAAGCATACCCCGTCGTACAAGGTATTATGCAAATGTACAACCCGTCGTACACATTGAACCTGAAAAACATACCCCGTCGTACAAGTATGAGGCCCAAAAACCCGTCGTACAAGTCGAGAGGCCAAAAAAACATACCCCGTCGTGCGGCACATATATACTACCTCTATACACTTAAGTGCCCCCCCCCCCCGGGGGATTTCAGTTGAAAAACTATTTCATCCACATACAGATGTTGGATCCCACGTGTTAGGTGTACGGCGTGGACAAGTTAGCGTGACACTTTCTTCGTTCCGGAACTGTAATTCCGGTTTATAGCTTTGGTTGGCCTTGGGCTCGTCACAGTAATCGGTAACATGTCAACTGCACCCTGTACGAGGTCAGGTTCAGCTCGTTCAAGAGGATTGTCCGGGATTCGATGATATCTTTTTTTGTTTAACGAAGCTTAGTTTCTGTAGAAGTGGCAAGTAAGAATTTCGTTTGATGCAATGTTTGGAGTAATGTTTGTTTTATACAGTTCTGTTAGGTGGATGTATATAACGAGAGTAATGAGCGATAATTCGTATAGAAAATACCTGTAAGGACAATCAGACATAGAATAAGTTTACTTTTGTTCCATTGGCTTTAACCTGGTAGGGAACGATTGCTTACGTTGGGTGGGGGTGGGGTGAATATATGCTAATACAGTGCCATTATGCATTTCTGTCTGACTCAGAGGCATTGTAAGCTCAGATGAAATGATCAGCATCGATAAAGTATTCTGAGAGTTTGAACAAGCTGTTTGGATGCAATTTTTGTTTATGTTCATGTGGCACTGAATGTTTGGTTTAAACACACACTACCATTGTTAATCATCGCTCCCCTATACTGGGTATATTCCGGTACTGGGTGTATCCTGGTACTGGGTGTGGTACTGGGTGTATTCCGGTACTGGGTATATTCCGGTACCGGTATGGTAGCTACCGTGGAGAAATCGTGGTCTTCCCTTTTTCTCTTGGGGAACAACTTAAAAAGTCTTCTCTACATACCATTTACTGGACGCAATATGTTGTGTCCACTTCGTCCAACATTGGAACATCGTCACAGCAACAACTCACAACAACACTCACGTGGTAAATGAAATGTTCAGCTGGCAAACACAATATGCCTATGCTCGTTCAATGTCATCTGCAGTTCTGGATCGAATAGAGTTTCGTCGGAAAACGATGAAATCTCAGCATCTTGTCGCCGTTTGGAACGACATATTGATTCTGCTGAAAATGGAACATATTACTTGCTAGAATTCCGAGCACACTTTGGTCAAGCCTGTGGCAATTGGCATAGCTAGTTCTAAAGATGATAGGATAAGAGGAGAAGTGACACTCATGAAGTCGGAGTGAGTTTTCCGGCATTATGCAATCTTGGTTGAGCGCGCATAGATACCACCACCACAGAATGCCGTGAACTACTTTCTCTGTCCTATACAGGAGCACTGCGCCGGAAACAGCAGTACTTTGCATTTTTTG